>JBAMJR010000032.1:2895000-3372500 GCA_038501785.1 Myoxocephalus aenaeus
CATAAAACCTAAAACTAAGCAAAATAACCTATCTTGGTCTTAAGGGTGGATCTTAACTTCGAGATGTTATTTATGTGAAATTTGACGCTTTTGACAATCAAATCTACTTTATATTCAAACTTGACATCTTAGGGTCCTCTTCTTTCTCTCCTGGGTGAATTCATGTCTCTCCTATGCACATTACTAACTCCTTCTGTTTACATGGATCTTGGTTCTGCCTATCATTATTATTAGTTGCATTGATGTTAGTATTGCCAATACCATTACTGCTTCTATTATCATTATTATTACATTCACTGTTGCTGCTATTTTTCATAGTTGTAACTGTTTCATCATGCCTACTATTCATATTCATTGAATGTGCTGTAACTCTGTTACGTTGTTCATTCTGTACACATGACATCCGGGGAGAGGGATCCTCCCCTGTTGCTCTCTCGAAGGTTTCTTCCCTTTTTCTCCCATGAAGGTTTTTCCTAAACCGCTGACAGAGGATGTCGTATGTGTACAGATTGTAAAGGCACATTTTTTATTTGCAATTTTGGACTATACAAAATCAACTTAATTGAATTACACAAAAGGGCAGAAGCATGATTTTTTTTAAATATTTATTTTCAAAATAATTATATTAAATATTTACAAAATTACAATCTGTGACTAACAAACAGCTGAAAATGTGCAAAGTGAGCAATCGAGAATCCAATCCCATTCGCCACACAAAGAAAACAACGCCGAAGACAAGTGAGGGCAAGACATAATTACATCATGAAACTTTGTCCTCACAGTCAGTATACAGATGATGTAGCAGTGAGTCTCATCGACTTAAACATTGAGCTAATTATTGTTATTGAATAATAAAGATATTCCATCTTAAACCAGGCATGATGTTAAGAACGGCAGTGTACCGTATTTATAGAACACACTAAACTTCTTTCTTGTACAATAAATGGAAGGATAACCTCCTAATTTGAGACACATTGATTCTAAACAAAACAGGGAACCTGTGTATGGAAACCCTTTTTGACCGTTAACCTTATCACAAGGTCCTACTCCTCAATGGAGGTCTATGATTTTTATCCGAATATCCACTGTCAACTGATAATGAGTCAAGCTTCGGAGTTAAACGCTGCAAACGAATACTGACTGAGCCAACCAATGTTGTGAACACGCACATTACTTGCATACAGAGAAAGGGACGCACACGCAAACATCACAGGTCAGTCTTCTCTGGGATGATCAGCACCGTGCTGGAGGGCCCACTGGAGCCGGGGGGTCCCAGACTGAAGGGGGCTGGCGTTTCTCTGTACGCCGACTCCAGCAGCACCTCCGTAGAGACAGAGGCGGAGGCTGGACCGAGGCCCGGAGTGAAGCCTTGGGCGGGGTCGGCCTGTGGGTGTGCTGCAGTGTTCCCTTGCTGCCCCTCGGCGAGCCTCTCCGTCTCCGCGTGCTTTAGGCCCCTCCTCTTGCCCAGGACCTTGATGTAGTTGGCGGGGACGAGTCCCGCAGCCTGGCCGTCCACACTGGCCAGCAGCCAGCCGCGAACCTTGGGCTGGTGCTCTGAACACGGGGGGGGGAAATCAAAGGTCACGATGTGAGCTCATCAAGATGGGGTAAACGCCAACTATCTCAGTTCTTTTTTTCAATTATTAACACTTTGCTTGTTCCTCAAAAGACAAACTTTTACAGGCTTTTTGACTCATGTCTTTGCATTTATAATACCACATGGACAGGAAATCAAGAGCTGGAACCCCCACCTCTTCCTGATAAGGATAATATCCTCTATGACTGTATACATTTAATGTAAGTGTCGTAACATTGATATAAATACAGGCGAGAAACCAAATCAAGCAACTTCATGACCTCACCTTTGGGGGCGAGGTTGAGCATGTCTCCGGCCCGCACAGAGATCTCCCCCTCGGACGCGGCTAAAAAGTCATACTCGGCTCGAGCCACCACGTGGTCATCCTCTCCGCTGGCCCAGTTAGTGGCTGGATAAAGAAACGCAAAACACATCGTCACTTGTTAGAAGAAGAAGAGTAATAGTAGTGACCTTCATCAGAGTTTCAGAAAGATCAGTGAAGTCTTACTGACACCATCTAGAGCAGTGGGTCGCAGCTGCTTGTCACTGAGACACAAGACGTTGCAAGTTTTCATTCCAGGTCATTTGTAAAGCCAAAAGTCAGAAATGAAGCTCCCCCCACTCACCCTATCTGTCAGTGACCTTTGCAACCAGCCATTCAAATGTTGTCTGCCACCTCTGAACTGTATGTAGAACACTGAGCCAGTGGTATCAGGCAGTAGAAATATGGGATCTTTTATGTGACCTTAATCCATGATTATTTTTTTAACTTTTTATTAAATAATAATTCTTCACAGAAGGAAAATCTGCCGTGGTGGCAGGTGACCTGAAACTTAACCCGCTTCCTTTAAAAAAAGAAAAAGAAAAAAAGTTAGCTCTTTTGTTATTACCAGTGTTATTGTTGTTGATTTATTGTTTCTTATAGTTTGCTTGTTTTTGTTCAATCTGTGACTCGTTGATATTATTGTAATTTGTAGTGTTTATTGTTGATTAACTGTTGGTTTCTTGTAGTTTGCTTGTTTGTATGTATTATTTTTTTTCAATCTTTGACTTGGCAATCATTGTTGTTGTTAGTCATTAATAGTGTTATTGTTGCTGATTTACTGTTCCTTGTAGCTTGCATGTTTTTGTTCCCTTTTTGGCTTTTCATTTTCATTAAATATTCGTTTTTACATTGTGATGTAGTGTTTTAGTCTGCACCCTGGGAAGAGGAGTTTCTACCTTGGTAGTAACTAATGGGAATTCCGGGTGAATAAAATAAATACACACACATTTACTCCAATAGGCTAATTTCATCCCCTGCCAGCAGTAATAGGTATTTGCTGAAAATAACATTGGCAATAGCTCTGGCCTTGATGGCACAAGGTGAAAGCTGCTGATCTAAAGTGCAGAGAGCCCCAAGAAAAAAGGGGGAAGTCTCCTGAACTTAAAAAGTTATGTGTACAAAAATGTGGAAGTGTAAAATCTTGAACGTTAGTCTCACCTTTCTCTTCAGGGACAGGGCCTGAGCTCAGCAGTTTCCAGATGAGGTATGGTCCTCCCAAGACTACGGCAAAAAACAGAAAGATTGGCCAGGACTTCACAGGCTGATCCTCCATCCCTGCCCTATCCCCGCCGGACACGCTTGTCGCCAGGGCATCACTGGCACTGTCGGCCCACAAGTCGTCGGCGTCCGACCTTCGCCCCAGGAGCCTCTGTAACCGTCGGTAGAGGTAGCGCAAGGTGCGTACCAGAGCAAAGGCCGACAAAACCCTGGTGAGGTGTGAACGCAGCCGTGTAAGGTGGTTGGCCACATCCAGCACGGCACGGAAACTGTTATATACCGCTGAGAAGGTGGAATCCAGCATCATGCTGACTGAGGCGAAGGCCTGGACGATGCTCTCGATGGACTGGAAGGCGCCGCGACTGCTCTCCTCCGCCTGCTGTACGAAGAGGCTGGGGGCAACTTCTTCCGCTTGGGAGAGGCGGCCGTAACCTCCCGGGACGTGGCCGTAGCCGCCGCCACCGTAGCCGCCGCCGCCGATACCGTAGCCGCTGCCCGCCGCCGTAGGGGCTATAGCCCCCATACATGGAGCTCCCATAGGGGCTGTAGGAGGAGTTGAAAGAGCTGTAGGACGGACGGTAAGCCTGCTGGACGGGACGGGGGGGAACCTGGGGCACCATCCGGGTCAGGACAGGAGCGCCTACAGAGTGGGAGGGGCCTGCAGCTGGTCCAAAGTTTGCAGATCTGTTTGGTGGTGTAAGGTCAAGACAAGAAGACATGGTTACAAAACAGCTGTACTTATTTTGAATGGGGTTTTTTGTAAACAGAAGAGCATGGGAAATATGTAAATTAGCCAAGGACCTGAAGCTGATCTAAAACTACAGAAGGCATTAGGTTAATGATTCTGTGTGATTACATGTGCTTGAACTACCTTTAAAAAAAGAAAAATACTAACGTAACGTGAGATGAACAGCAAAGACGGGGGAGCAGACATGTAAGAAAGACTACCCTAAATAGTGAGGAGTCATTCAAAACAATTGCAAAGTTTGAAGTTATTGTTTCGTGGGACGTTTACGTGCATCGTGACGTTTAACATGGGTTAAATCGAGAGAGCAAATTGCATGTATGTATGTAAAAATGTATGTAATATGACGACGCAATAAAGTTTAGTTTAATGTAACCTAAGCCTGTTCTCTGCTCCAGAAAAAGGCACATGACAGGGCCTCGTTGGAGCTAGTTAGCTAACTTTAGACGGTCAGCTAGTAGTGCAGCCGTTGCTTTCTTTAAATGTCAATTGGCTGTAAAATAGAGTGAAAATTGAAATGATTTGAAAGGTCGTTTAGCACCACTGTTTGGTTGAGTTCACATCGCTTGTGCGGCCACCTGTAAGCTAGCTAACGCAGAAACAACAGCGAACCAGCTAGCTTACCGTCAGTAGACACACAAACGGATCTCACGATACCGAGCTAGCTGACACTGCTATGATAGCTCGTATACCTGTAATTTATAGGCGCACTCATTGCTCCTGGAATCCGCCTTTCCCATGGCTTTTGTGGAGGCTGTGGATCCATCGCTACACGTAGCGTTATATCCACAAAGTTTGACCAGTAAGGCCAACTCTCTTCCGGATGCGGAATATCGCTTTCCGGACCCTGTCCCAGCTTCTCCAGTTGCGTTCCCGGTCTGCTCGTAATTTTCTATTTCTGATGTGGGAGATATTTTTTAATAACAACACTACTACTACTAATAATAATAATGATAATAATATAGGCTTTTTAATTCATAAATAAACCAATATAATACGAATCGGAGTAGCAAGCTGATTAAAAGGCAGAGTATTCTTGTTAACAGATATTATTTCCTGCACTTTCTACCATCTATGGATTATATTATTTTGTATATTATATTATATAGTTGTGACATTACAACCTTACGGAAATCCCAATGACTCGTTTAAAGGAATGTGAATACGGGCTGTGTGTTTTTCTCCATGGACGGAGCGTTTCGGTACTTTCACACTATCTATCTATAGCACACTTAGACCTGCTTTGTAATAAAAAATACATGAAAATCTCACTTTTGTGGGACCTTCAATAAAAATGAAACACAACTTGTGTATGAGCCTCGTGATGTAAAGACCCTTCCAATAAGTTTCATCAAAATTAGGACAGTAGTTTATTTCTGCCAGGAAATTCCATCGTATTTAAGTCTCTACACTGCTATTTCCAATCCAGGCCACTAGAGGGCGCATTACGCGTGGGTGGTATTGATTGAATAGTATTGCAGGCGCTCACCGAGGATGTGAACCGCACTTGTCGCCATAGAAGTGATTTGTTTGTGAGAACTTTCTGTAAAAGGACAGAAGGCCGTAGGTTAACTCTCTCATGCTAGCGGACTGGTGTAGTTAGTGCGGAGAAGCAGGTGGGGGAAAGCTAACTGTGCAGTTTAAGTCATGCAATATGCTATTTCTCTGGTTATTATCTTTAACCAAGTGGACATATTTGTGGTTTACGGCCTAAACAGAACAACGCCATTGTAACGTAATTTCTCACATGAAATGGTGAATGCACATCGTGGGTAAAGCGCCATTAAAGGAGTGAGGAAGTATTGGTTGCACTTGAACTCAATGGGTGAATATTAGTATTTTATAGAAAAGGTGAAACGTGTGTTTTATGTTCAGAGAATGAAACCAGAACAATATATGTCGTATTGGCTGTAGGACAACAGCCATATTATTGGTTTTATTAGGAATATTACTGGAAGGACAGTTCAAACCAAACACAGCAGGAGTAAATTACATACAAAGTCAATGCAAAGACACGAGTAAACGGCAATGGCGCGATGCAAAAAAGCAAAATCCGCGCCAAAATCTGCGCGGCGGTGTGAAAGCCTATCGCCGTTGAGAGGACGAGGACGTTGGACTACCCGTTAAATTCTGATTATATGTGGTTGTTACTTGATTCAAGAGTAACTTTTACAATTATTTTTATTTCCTTGAGAATAGGGAGGCATTATTAACTTCAGTTTTAACATGGATTATTTCAATTGTATTACCGCTGTATTTCAATTAACAAAATATGAACTGTTATCTCTTTATCCTTTTATGTTGACGCGAATATACACCCATTAATACGTCTAGAGACTATCATGTAATGGAAATTTAATTAACCTTATCAATCTCCTTTAGAGAAAACAAATGCGATGTGAAACACTTAAATGTCTTTAAGCATTTATTAAACAGAAACTTGGAATAATTCAATTGAATGGGCAGAGCTCGTCACCACAGATGGTTCGGAGGTCTGACCAGGAAAAATAGTTCAACATGAGTTTTATACATCAACAATTATTATTGAAATGTTTGCCCTTTCCCCCCTCCCCCCTGCTCCTCCTCGCAGTGTCCTCCTTCCCTCCAGACAAGCCTTGATGCTGTCTGGAGGATGTTGTTTGGCTGCGGCCCTGAGAGCAAGAGTGAGAGCACAGAAAGAAAACAAAACGAAAAGAACAAAAACAATACAGAGATCCACCGGTTATCGCTTCACACGGATGGCGCTGATTAGACTGGGTCAAGATGAACTGAACTCCGCTTTCAGAGTTCAGCTACACATTTAAGAATAAAGCACTTATGATAAATTTCCACCACATATCACAGCGGTGGTTTGAAAGACACTGAATTTGAATTTATGATCAAGTTGCATTGGATAAAATATTATTTGGCACAGCCCGGTTCTGTATGGTTTTTATACTTATTAAAGAGCAAAAACAAGTTATAATAGTAAAGGTCAGTTTTTGAACCCTTGCCTCCGGGTCTTGAAACTCAAATTTTAACATTTCAACTTTTATTCTGGGTATGTATGTACATGACATGATTATAATTTATGCATTCATGGTGTGTTTCTCCTAATGACAAATATTAACTTTTCAAGCTATTGTAGCAGTAGTTTCAGAAAAAATATTGTGTTTTCAACATTGTACAGGAAAAATAAGGGCTCTGAAAGAAGTCCATGGAGAGGGAAAGGGAAATCGAAGACCAGCTGCTTGAGGCCTTGAGGAGAAGTGCCTTTTTTTCCTGTCATCTTTTCTACATATCAAAAGTTCAGGACAATGTGAGGTTTGTATGATCATTTCTCCGCAGCGTACTGATGGTTTTATGTTTGGTTAGCTGTTAAATGTGGTCATATAACATCACTACACTGAATATAGTAAATTACAGTGTAGGATGATTGTTTTGTGAAGGCCACACTGCTACTACATAGAATAGGTAACAGTGCGGGGAGTTTGCTCAATAGTACTGTGTGGGTCGCTTTTAAAAGAGCCTTTTTGGATGTGCTGGGGCATTACACGGCGTCTCTGACAGTTCCCTCAGCAGAGAAGTAGGACGTGAAGGCAGTATAGATGCTGCAGAGTCAGTAAGTGTGGGGAAGAATAATTAAAATATCTAATTATATGGCACAATTCTTAACCCTTTATCGGGCAAGTAACCATGCTCAGTAAATCCAAGAATCACATGGTCTTCACCCAGCCAATCAGCAAAGATCACTCTACGTCACATATGGTGCCTTCGTTGATGTTCATTTTCTATCTAAAAATAAGAATAAATGTAAATCGTCACAACAGTAAATGAGTATTGTTATGTCCTCCAATAGCACTCTAGGGTTGACATTTTGAATTTCAAAGTATTTCAGTGAGTGCCCTATAAAGGGTTAAGTGTGTTACTCCAACGTTTTGAAGCTGTAAGACCTTTTCTCAGGCAATTTCTTTTTAAATATATATATTTTTATATTATACTGGCTTTTTTCGACCTCTCGACCATGCTATACCACACGTTTTTTATAAAAATAATTTAAATGCTAAACTATTACTTTTTATGACTTTTCTTAATAGTGTACGATTACTTTTTTGGACATACAATACTGTGACCCTTTTTTTCTTCGTTTTTTCATACTATACTATCTTTTCATATGACTTTTTCTTGATTTTTTTCACACAATGACAAATGTATTGCATACCTATGGCATTTTTTATAGTATAGTATGCACTATACTATGACACTTTCATAGCAAACTACACTGACATTTCTTTTGGCATCTTTGGGTTGATATACTGACATTTTTATGGTCTACGATATTGTATATCAATATTATATATTGTATATTGTATTGTATATCATATTATATATTGATATACAATATTTTAATGGCATTCATATAGTATGACATTTTTATGATACTTCTTATGGCACACTGTACTCATTTGTATGGAATATTATACTATGACTATTTTACGACAGACTATACCTAGAACTGGAACAATTCCTGGAACGTACATAACTATAATGTTAATTAAATGTCAAGTTCTTCAACAAGTTTAACAAAACTAATATTTGTTAAATGTAACAACATAAATAATACAATGTAAAAGCCTAAGTGGTACGGTAACATGTACATATTAATTCTATTAAACAAAATGTCTGTGAACATGAAAACTGAACTTTGGACCAATGATGGAGATAATCTTTACCACTGACTCATGTGACTCAAGTCCCTCAATTACTTTGGTTGGCCATTTTGCTGTGCCGAAGCCTCCCTACACACAGACTCATTCAGCTTTGTCAGGTCTGCACACATCCCCAGTGTGTTTTTTTGTTGCCACAATGGCAACTGCATGTCCTGTCAGCAGTTTTGTGATCAGACCAGAAAAACTGACAAAATAGAGATTGAATCACTACAACTAGATCTATCCAAATCTACATAAAGACCTAAATCTATTAATGGCAGTATCTAGATTTCTTTATTTTTGTCACTTAAATTACCTCTCAAAGCCATTACCATTTTACACTGTCGACGCTTAAACAATTAAATGCACTTCTCAATGCTGTCCAGCAGAGAGCGCTGTGACTTATCACATACGAAGACCCCATAAGCTTCTACAGCTTTCAATATTGTGGCTAAAAGGGTCCCTCCTCTCTAATACACTGTATTTAAATTAAGGACACACATATTTTCATGTCTATTTTTCAAACTAATGTCCAGTCATAATGACAGCAGTCATTTTAAATTCCTAGTGGTTTGGTAGAGGAGAAACATTCACACTGCCCTATGGTTTGCACTTCATTATGTACAGTAGGCCTACATTATGTACGAGGGAGTTCAGATATAAAGTGTGAGCTGAATAAACAGACTAGTCATTTTTTACTGCCTTTTAACACGTTATTCACATTATTTCATACAGTGACGGAGAATTTAATGTTAATAAATCCAACAAACTGTATAGAGGCTTTTTTTGTGGGTGTGTCAGATTTGGGTACTCACACTATTTCATATACGTCACTCTCCTTTGATTGCCGACGTAGCAGCTCTCGAGATTTGACTTGCATAACGTGTGAATTTGGTGTGAGGGTGGATCCCCCTTTGGGCTCCCACTTGCTCTCAGCATCAAGCCCAGTGTTGTTCAGTTAACCCCTTAGTACGGTTTGGGGAGGGGGCGGCTTGAGCTGCAGTTAGTGGGAGGAGAGCTGCTCTTGAGCGCAGTGGGTGTAATGGTGTGGTTTGAGGAGGGAGCCCTGTGATGTCAAGCGCTGAAGAGCTGTCACTTTCGAATCACTGTGGGGTAGGACGAAGAGAGGGTCCCTGTGTGTCGCCTCAATGTAGGTGTGTGTTGGCGACATGACGGTGTCAGGATCCCGGGGCGTCAGGCGGGACTCCAAAGTGTTGGCCCGTGATGTCGCTGCGAGTGGGAAGACGCTTGAGCTAAGGATGGTCCTGGTATTTGGGGTTTGACCTTTCTTGTACCGTGGTGATAGCCTATGCATGGGAAGGTCAACGACTGTAAAGGATCAGTAGAGTTTTTATTTGGGTCTAGAAAAGAGAGATCTTACAAAAAACAACAACATAATAAAAAATTTGAAATTTTGTAATGTATTTTACAATTTCCTGGAGCATAATGACATTTAAATCAATGAGCAAACAATAAACTAATCTGTCTGCTATTAAAGCTGTGCTTGATATTATTTATTTCAAAAAAGTCTGGTTTTTGTACCAGTTTTCTCTCGAAGGGCTGTCTTGACGTTTTTAAGAGGAAATGTGGCTAATTATACACATTAGACACGTTTCACAGAGCTTGAACAAAAACATTTGCTGGGGCAGCCTCAAACTTACCCTGTAAATTCCTGTATTTATACAACCACAAGAGGTGCTAATCATGGTAGAATCCCTAAGCTTTCCCTCACACCCATATTTTCCTTTCTGTTCGTGCGTACAGATATTTAATCGACTGGCTCAACCAGACCTATGAGTTCACTCACCCTAACGCAGCATTCCTCTACTACTCTGAAATTCCAGTGTTCCTGATTGGTTGATTGGTTGAATGGTGTATTTTTGCTGGGCAGCACGCTGGATTGGCCTGAAAGGGATGTGGGTACTTTTCACAAAACGCTGGTTCCTCCTTGCTCCATACATGTCAGTGTGTATGTTCTCTTTGTGCTGCAAATGTGTGCATTGCAAAAAGTATGCTTGACAAATGGGAAGATGGAGGCTTGTACAAAAGTGGAACTGTCAAGTGAAAAATGTTGGCAGAACAAACAGAACTCAGTTTTTAGCCTGTGCGATCCGCACAGTATGTTGAGATGTTTGTGACAAGGTGTGGCTGCTTATGAAAAAGGGAAATACAGTAACTGAAGGGACAATACTGTGGTTTTTATTATATAAAAAGCAAACCTAGAGGGAACGCTGTCAAGTTCTGTTATCCGTGTAAACGTAGCAGTGTCTCCAGAAACTGTCGAGAAAGTTCAGAAGAAAGGGTCTAAAGTTTGAAGGCTACTCACAGGCTCTAAAGTGTGTATATATACACTGTAAACCCTTATTCTTATTAAGGATGATAATATTAGTACGATATCAGATACTGTATTCTACTACAAAGCCTATGTCGGGAAAATCTGGGGGGGGGGGGGGCATTTAAGCTAGTTAGAGCTAGCTTAGCTCTATGTAGCTTCCAACACAGCTTATTTATCTGCTACTTTTTTTCTACTTTGATCACGGCTACTGCCTTACATATTTGTATAGATTACTGACTTACTACGATGTTGGAGCATTATTCATTTTTCAATTATAGGAAACTACATAGGAAAAAGTCATTGAATTAGCTTGAGCTCAGGCTAGCTGTGATTCCACTTCCACTCCAGCTAGCTTTACTTAGCTGGTTAAAGATAATTGGAGGGCTGTCACCTCTCTTTTGTATTTTGTGCAAATTGAACATGCTGTCCCCCCCCCCCCCCTAAATTATACATTTATATGGCATAATCATTTTATATGGAAAACAGAGCCAAATATGTAGTTAGCTTACTGCATTTTGGCTTTGTAGGGCCCTGTGGGCTATGTCAGTGCTGAATAAATGACAGCAGTCATTTTTCTGCTTCTTCCTATCCACTCACCACATTAGCATACATAAACTCAGAGTATGGTTCCTCCCTTGAGTCACTCATCTTAAGCATCAGACATCTAAAACAATGACATAAATCTGTTGAACACCCTGGAACACACAGGTATTCACTGCTCTGGTCAAACATTCACAGTAAAAGCTTCGTGGGATTTCCCCCCTTGCTCTAAAACATGAGTTAGGTCTTGCATGAGGAGCCTCTCTAGCTACACATAAGGTACAACACCTATAATTAAAATGTGCTGCAGGAAGTTTGCAAATTGTAGGATCAGGGGAATTGCTCTCAGAGAATGGAAGTCATAACTGCTCTCCATATTTCCCAGAGAGGTCTTGGCTCAGTGATCTTATAGATGGAAAAGATGACTATATGTGTTTATGACATCGTTTGGGTATCATTCCATGAGTTGATGCAGATGAAGGCCCTTTTCAAACCTGTTTTGCTCCTGAAAAGGTTAATTGCTTTATGCAGACTGTAATCTGACGAAGTTAACACATTTCATTTTTCTTTACTGAATAATTTCTTTACTTCCATGAGGCAGATATTCTGTATTAAAAAAATAATTAAAAAAACTCATGTTTACCTGCACATTTAAGTAATATGAATCCCCAGGTAGTTATTGATAGTTGTTTTTAACTTAACTAACATACAATGAACATCAAACTCAATATATGAGGAATAGATAGAGGAAGTGGATAAATACCAATAAAGTCTAACTTTCTATTATCAGTGCTGCAGGCATACACCTCTGCGAGTGCACTGTTGTTGTTTGAATGCATCTGCCACACGGGCTGTGGTAACCCTGATTTGGTGAGATAATGGCATGTTCATTCAGGTAGAGTGTGACCGGATGCCTGTGTCGTCAGCAACCATTTGCAGTGAGCAAGGGTTTGTGAGCTTCACAGGAAGGAAATGGGGGGAGGAGACAGAGCAGCAGAGGAGGGGCATTACTGGAATTAGGTGGCTAAACAGGTCTGGCTTGCCTTTTCCAGGACATGGTTAGAAAATACTTAAAGAGCCACACTGCACTAGCGCAAACTCTGTCTATGTGTGCACAGAAAGACAAACATGGCTGCACACGCAGACGTGACATACAGTGCATGGCTAGTGGCCCGTGTGCACTTAAAACTAATGCAGCTCTTTGCTTAAGTGAAATACCCTGACTGAATTACTTCACCGTGGTCTACGTGTCAGTGAGGACATTCGGTTCTGTTATTATTTACCAATACGCTGGATTTGATGTTACAATACCTTGTTTCATTACACAGCCCTGTACCAGCTGCATATATCAGCTCTGGATGAGTAAGCGCTGAGTTAAGAACTCAAACGTAAACATTGGAGCCCAGGGTAAACATCTAGATGAATCACAAAATAGCCTAAGTCTGCAACAGGCTTTCGTTAGCCATGAGCTAAATACGGGCATGCAACATTCCATGTTGCAAATCTCAGAAGGAATTATAAGCCCTGACCAAAACATGTAACTTTGTGCTTGAGCTTTTGGACTGCTGCTCCCTGAGAAAGGAAAGTCTATGTGCAGTAAATTAAGTTTTTCTCTGGACTAAACAACCCTCTGCAGTGAAGTTTACGGTGAACTCGAGCCATCATCAAGAGAGAAATTACGCCAGCCCAGCTCAGATGTCAAAACATCAATGTTCTGTCAAAAGGTCAATGTAGTAACCCAAATTACAGGAACACACTATTACCATCATGCCATGTAACCTATAATAAAACATTTTACAGACTGGCATGGCATGCTGGTGTTTTCAAAAGTTCAACCATTGTTTCCCACCTTTTACTTAGATTATTGTATTTCCTTACATCCATCTCCCTTTAAGAAGAAATGTTTTAAAGCTGCATGCACTAAATCATATTTTTACGTTATATAGATTTGTGTAATGTGAAATGTGGTGCCCAAAGTGTCAAATCCACAGAGGTGATCACTTTTCACTTCATTGGTTTGGCTTAATGGCGTGCACCTTCACTTAATGGTTCAGTCTCACCGCTGTCATCAATCCTGTTTCCAACAACAAGCGCTGACACTGACACGGTGTGCTACCTGCCCACTTTAACGACCGACAGACCAAGTTAGCGACCATAGCTGTTGAACATAGTGAAGCATTCAGCAGCTGGCGGTCCAAAACAGAGCTAAAAGGACAGTAAATAGGACTTAACAGGTGGCCAAAAACACAACTTCAAATGATGGCCAAGGTTGCTCCATATGTCAAAATAAAATCAGTGAATCAAAACCAAAAGCCTGTGAGGGGATTGTTGACAGTATCCTGCGCGCTGAGGTTAAATCAGGGTTCACTGTGGTTCCTTACAACAACGAGACAGGAAGGATGCTGCATGCAGCATTTCACATCAGTCTCCTTTAATACGAGAGAAAACAAACATCCAGCGTCGTACATCCTGGATTCCTTGGTAGTGACGCCTCAGGATGCACTGCTTGAAAAGTACCGTTACGTTATCGAATGCAGAATTTTACAAGAAATAAGATTAGAATCAACATTCATTGTGGTGAAAATATGAATGACGCTGATGTAAAAGTGTAACTGTGCAACAAATTCACGGATCCGTATTGTCGATATGAGTCAAAGCAAAGTATGCCAAGGCCGTGACCATTGATTTACTTATCTTTGGACACAAGCCTTGCTAGCTGTCATAGGTCAGTCATAGGTCAGTTGCACTTAACATAACCTATGAGGACATCTGGTATACATCTGTTATTCGTAACATTTTGGTCGCCTTAAAATGACGTTTAGTTGGGCTCCATCTTCTCGTGTCACCTCTGGTTGCAAAAAAAACCCCAACATGGATCATGTAGAATAAGACAGACTGTTTATTAAGAACTGATCTGGTCGATTAATTGAAAAATAGCCACGCATACAAAGTAGTCATCAAAAATGTTTATTTCCTTTTACAACAAATAAGATTCTGGAAGGCATACAGGTACAAAACAACAGGCTAGAATGAGCTAAACTACAGTTGACGGTTTGTTTATCATCGGCCATGTATGTGTCCAATCACAATATCCTTGAGCCAGGCACTCAATAAAGCTATTAATGAGCTTGGCTGAAAGAGTAAAACACAAAATTGACATCTTTATCTAAAAAACATCTGGTAGAAATGCTGTGAGAACTCTGGATAACACATGTGATCACTGTTATGACATAGTCATTACAAAGGAAAGACAACACTGAATGTGTTTCCTCCCACTTCCTCAATGGAAATTTCAGTACCTTGCCAGTTCTTGAGCGTTTCAGCATGGGTATTGCTTTCACTCAACTATGGCTTACATCTATGTACAGAGCACAGTTAACAGCAAATACTCTGCTAAGAAATCAATAAAACAGTACAATATGTAAGAATTCATTGCAAAGCAATAAAAAGTGTAAAACCATGATAATAAGCCATATTATCTGCTGTCATTTCAAATCCCAAACATACATTTGTCTTTTTCAAGATCAAACTCTACTATACAGTATGTTCACAGTGAATCCAACTTCACCTGAGAAAGACAAAGAAATAAAGTAGTACATTCACTTCTGTGGAATTCTATCTTTGGCTTGAAAACCATCAGCATGTTTGTTGGTCATCTTTACAACCTAAAGCATGTTTGATCCCCATACTTCGCCATGCAGAAGCCAGTTGAACTCAAAAGAGCTCAGATGGATTGACTAGTCTGGAGAATATTCCCTAAAACCCAACGACAGTGCAACTTGACACCTCTTCAAACACCCCAACAGTTCAGAGCTTAAAGGTTAGGGTGTAACCTGAACAGGCGTCCTTAATATAAATGCAAAAAGGTTCTGAAACTGCATGGTTCTTGTCTAAAATGTACCAAGAAATCCAATTTGAGTAATCATTTTTAGGAGACTGGTGCATCTTTCCATATTAATATTGGACGCAAAGACCAATGACTGCTTGCCAAGCCCCATGGTTGGCCAATCAAGTGTAGGAACAATCCCTTGGTGATGTCTTTGCTAAAGAAGGAACTAGTCAATCAATTGCACCTGCAAGAAACAATGCCTTTGTCTGGTTGTAGATTCCAAAAGGCTGCCAATAATTTTGTGTAATTTGCCCACTGATGTAATAACCCAAGCAAATGCCCACTGAGCCTTACTGGGCCGGAATGGATGAAGCAAAATGTCTGGCTTTGCAAGGTAACTAACGTTTTCCTCTGAGCTGCTTCTGTCTATTTATTGATACCAAAAATGTCATTCCTTTTAGTCGCTTTGCCGAGTTGCTTTGATCCAGTCAGCCAAAGTAGGAAAGTGGCCTTCTGATGCCATGCCGTTGCTTGAAAAAGTATTTTCCTGATTTTTATGAGGCTGGATGTTGCCACAAGCATCTTGCGTCATTGGATTCATGTTAGTGCCATTGCTCATAGAACGAGGAAGCAAGTTGGTATAAGTATTTTCTTGGCTTTCCCTCGGGGATTGCATGACGGAAGCATGGGTCTCTTGTCTGATCTGGGGCTCCTGCTTCAGCTGGAAGCCAGTCTGAGGCCCTCCTCCCATCAGGCCCTTCAGAAAATCATCCCCTTCCATTCCCCCTAGGAAGGAGAAAGAGCCCAGCCCCTGTGAGCCACCTCCATCTCCAGGTACTGACCCGTTAAAGGTGTTCTGGACTGGATTGAGGTTAGTGAAATTGGACCACGCAGTCTGGAGACCCTGGTTCTGGTTGCCTAGATGGTTCTGGGCCCGGCTCTCAGACGCAAGCTCCTCCCTTTGGTGCTGCAGCTGGAAGAGTGCCTGGGACTCTAACTGGCTCATCACAGGAGCTTGGGGGGCTGCATCCAAGCACTGCAAGTCCCTCATGGAGAGCTGAGGGAGGGTGTTATTCTCAAAGCCGCTGTGCTCCACTCTGTGGGGGTAACCGGAGCCACGGTTTGGCTGCTGTTGCCTGCTGCTATTAGGACGTGGAAGATTGCTCATGTCACCGGGCTGGTTTATGGTGACTGTATCCATTGAGAGTGCTGGGTTGGGATTTACCCATTGATGGCTGACTGGGACATTGGGAGCCTGTGATGTCATCATAACGTTCTGAGCGCCTGGTTGGAAGGGCTGGTGGAATACAGGAGGTTGTTGCTGCATCAAAGGTGTGGGCTGTTGCCTCAGGTACATGTTGCCGAGGTCTGGAAAACATGCATTGACATTTAGTGTGATAACAGGGCAGTATTATCCTGATCTTGATGGAAGTGCTTATATTTTCGGGCTTAACATCTAACTATTGCAATATGAGAGAAACAAAGTTAAACCAGTTACCTTTTCGCATGTGACTCATGGTACTCTGTGGTACCGCTTTTGGCCGGTTCAGACCAGTAGTCAGACCAGAGAAAGGAACCCCTAAAGAAAGGCCAGACACCTTTGTTACAATGCATACATGAATACTGAATCTCATACATGCACACATGGGCATATCAAATGGGTTGTAGTGTATAAACAGAACCATAACTCGTACCTGACAATCCTGATATCCTCATCAAGTGCTCTCTTTTACGTCTTTTGTCATTGTAGCCGTAAGGATCTACAGCAAACGCAAAATGTTCACATTTATCACTTGAATCAACCTGATAACCCCCAGTTCCTGAAAACAACCAGCGTACACCAACGAATGGCGAGAGTTTGAGTTCAGAACAGAAAGAAGGAGATTTCTGCTTACCTTTGTCGTCGGGCAGGTATCTAAAATCCATCGGTTCACTGACTTCCTGATCAGAAGGCCGGCGCAACTGCATGTGCACGGTGACAGACTCCGTTATGGAGGGCTTATAATAGGAAGGAGTCTTAAAGACGATGGCCACTTGGCGATGAACGTCGGCCTGAGAGAAGGAGCCTTTGGCCTCCCAACCGTCGTCGGAGAAGTATCGCACCTCAATGTCGTCTGGAGGTAAGGGGGATGATGGGAAGACAGCAATGGAAAACTGAATGAGCATGCAAAATGAATGGATGGATGGAAAACAATGGATGGAAAACAATGTAGAGAAAATTGATGCAACGTGCAAAACAATAAAGTGCCGATTAGTTGATTGCAAAGGCCAACAGAATATTGATAGTTTGTACCTTTTTGTACTTTGTCACACAGTAAGAAGATCTCATCCCCTCCCTTGACGCTGCCACTGTTCCTGTTGACCCGACAAATCCTCAGCTCCGCTGTGTTTGGGGCCCCTGATGATGCAGAAAAAGGGTTAGAACCATGCAACCCAACAGAGGCAACCAATCTAAGTCAAACTGCATTCTCAAAGTGAGATAACGTTTATATTTCCAACAGTGATAATGTCAGAATCTGCCTTGACTTGATCTAGTCGATGTCATGTTGTGAAAAAACAAAGCAGCTTTCGTGCCTCAGTCTAACTTATTTATTTGCCTCAGTTTACAGTCGAGGCCTCAGCAGGTTGAGTCACATGTCAGCAGTCAGAAGAGGAAGTGCTCCATGGCAACAGGTTGTTTTTTGGCTTAGTGTTTATAAAGAGCGTCCCCTTTCTCAATGTGTGTGAGGAACACTGAACTAGTTCACTAAGTGCAACACTCAAAACAGCGTTGAGCGAATAACTACTGGATACACAGGTCTTGCAACAACACTTGGGTGCAATGCTTTAAGTGGAAGTGCCAGTGCCCAAAAGAGAATGAAGGTTTTTATCGTAAAACTATGTAATTTCACATTATTTTAGACCATTATTATTTGGCGACTATAGGCTAACGCCCAGAAAAACAAAACACGCTATAGTTAAACAACCATTTTATAATTTACATCTACTGTAGCGCAGCATTCATCTGAACATTTAATTCTTCTCGCAATGTTTGCGAGAAGAATGAAGAGGTTTATGACTAACCGTCAACTAAGTATTTAACAAGCATTGTTTTGATAAATTACAGCTCTCCACATGGTTTAGAAAAAGACAATGGCGCTGTGCCGTATAATAGTTACACACACGTCATCGTAACGACAAATGATCAAGTCGAGACTTGACATTGGATAACATATATATTATCATTGCATATCACAAAATGACAAATAAAAAATACAAAAAACATTTATTTAATTGAATAGTTTATAATAGTTTTAGTTTGAATAGTTATGTCGAATAATCATAATCATTTGGTTACCACTACTGACCAAAACAAAAACAAAATTTTTAAATAAATGAAAACCATGACAGAGATGGGTTTTCCTTTTCCAGGGAATTTGCAGCAATTGATTGGCACAAACACTTAAGTAATGAGAGTTCCTCTTCGCACATTGTTGTAACTCTAAGGTGGATAACTTCCCTTGTAGAGTGACTATAGAGGTCTGTTAATCTCCAACCTACACATTGTTGGAGGGTCTGCTCTATGATGTCCCCCCAATCCCCAGCAATCATTTGACAATTATTAGAACATTAATACAATTCTTGGGTAAGGGTATGAAATGACAGGAAATTACCACCAAATGTTTGCAGCTTTATATTCATGTTATGTTATGATCCGCTCTTGAAAATCATGTGAACCCGGAGGTGGACACGCCTAACCGCAGGCAGCCTGCGTTCCCGGTAAGCCTGCATGCAGTCGCCTGACATGACCTCAGCATGAACACACACTGTGACGCAGACCATTCAACTCACTGTTGTCGTAGATGGGGTTGGTGACGATGGGGCTGAGCAGTCGGGTGTATTGGCCGCTCTCGTCCTGCAGGAAGACCTGGATGCACAGGCGCACCACGTTCAGGTCGTACTCCTCTGTCTGCAGCAGCTGCTCGCCTGGCACTGAGGACACACACACACACACACACACACACACACACACACACACACACACACACACACACACACACACACACACACACAAAGGTGTCATTTTCAGAGCTACTTGAGAGGTGAGAGCACATGATACTCACTAAAGGTATGAGACCTGTAATGTAAGCAATGATCATTTTGATAAATAAAAAAAAGTATGTATGCATTACATTATTAGGAAAATGCACTTAGAAGTAGAATTATATTACTTCTAATGCAAAAATATGACCCTTAAACAATTAAATATTATATTATTGGACTATTATTAATGCATTGATGCGTAAGAAGCATTTTACAATTGTAATTGGACAAGAGGGAGGTTATTTGATCTATTTTATATATCAGGTAGTTTAATCTATGACAATGCATCATATCTTATAAACTCCCCATATGTTTTGTATGCAAAAAATAAAAGATTTGTAAAGTAACTACAGCTATCAAAATAGATTTAGTAAGGTATTTAGTACAATGCAGTCTACTTGGGTACAGTTATTGAGCAAATGTACTTAGTCACATTCCACCTGTCTGTCTCTGAGGTTTTTGCAGCCTCAACAAATAAATGGAGGATCATGGAAATTTGTTTGTGGTGCTCAAAAAAAATAGTCCCTGTGAAAACCTTTGTGGAACCACCACAAAGGTTTTCACAGGGACTATTTTTTTTGAGACAACGTTTACGAGATTTAATTGCTGTTGAATTTTTAAAAAGCAGTTTTTTTAATTGTTTGAGCACCACAAACAAACGACAGCAGACGTTTTGAAGCATAACATTAACTGTCCTAATAACCACTAAACGTTTCTAGAAGCTGTAACGTGGGTGCTGCTGCATCGTAATCAATTCAGTCACAGAATGAACCAAATGTGCAAAAGAATCGTGTGGTGAACAATTAATGAGAAAGGTGTCGGAGCATCGGAGTGTAGATCGATAGATCTCGTCACATCTGTAGGCTGTCCCCGAAACACGTCACAGATAATCTGCAGTTTGTTTTTTTCAAGCATCCACAGCCCACACTTTCATCTACACACACACAAACACACGCGTCACACACCGCCCTCAGAGGCGACGCGCACCTCCTAAAGGAGAGCTTTATAACTGAGAGACGCCCACACACACTCACACGCACACACACACACCATGCTTTTCACATCTGCCTACTTTGTCTTCCTCCATCTCTCTCAATTTCTATCTATCGCGCTCATGCCGAGGCCACCTCCCGCCTACAACTTGTCACCCGCGGTGACGCTCCACGACGTCACCCTCTTGGTGGAAAGAAGTGGCTGTGCGTGTGTGTGTGTGTGTGTGTGTGTGTGTGTGTGTGTGTGTTTGAGAGAGGGAGTCAGCAGGAGCAAGAGATGAGACTCCCTGCACGAGTGACCATGAGGGCTCCTAACCTGTGTGAAAGTGTTGGGACTGAAGTCTAAAGCTGAACTCTGTTTGAATCCATGATAACGTGAAACACCAACAACTACAACAGCAGCAGCAGCAGCAACATGTGAGATGGAGGGAAACTCCTCGTCCTAACTCACTATCACTGGACATGCTCAGTGCAAACAGCCAGCTTTATCAGAATCAGGATCAGAACCATTTATTGCCAAGTGAGTTTACACAAACAAGGAATTTGTCCTGGCGGGAGGTGCATAACATTTAACAATAACATTTAGCGATAAACATGAAACAGAGTGCAATAAAAAGGGAGCATGGTATTGTTATCCCTCCCGGTCTCTTATCATTGCCACGGCCACAAAGTCACCAGGTCATCGGTGCAGGTTTGGATTTTGCTCAATCAGAAGTCATCAAATTTGTGGCTCGAGTCTCATATTGACTCCACAGCTGTCCGATTACGCATTTTAAAATGCGTTTAAAACCCTCTTAGATCATATCCCAGGTCAGATTGTGCACCTAACGATATATGCAAAAAAACAATACCTTCTATTCTATTTTAGTTTCAAATCCCAATTATCTTTTTCTCTTGAGAAATAAAATAGGAAGCAATATTATCGTGACATTCAACCATTGATTAATCTGCAACTTTACGCGACGGGGGTTTGTGTGGAGCTAGCATGTCCTCTGTCGCTCCGTACGGGGCTACGTTTTAAGCCTGCCCACTTTTTAGCAGTCCAATCAAATGCGAAGGATTTGATTTAAATCCCTATTGTAACGCTCAAATATGCCGTTTCCCTGGTTAATACGCCACTACAGAAGGTAAACGAGAACGCTCATTTGCAATCTGTCTGAGAGTTACACGAGAAGATCAACACCACCCTCGTCTGTTTAAATATCAATCAATGATATGACAAGAAGATGTGTAGCTTAGCTTAGCATAAACACTGGAAACGGGGGAACTGATAGAAATTACAGATTTAAAAACATTAGAATTGGCATTTGCGTTATTATGCAAATCAAGCACAATAAAACACAGAGTGAGACACTGTCATTAATATGTCAAATTGTTATGGCAGGACACATGTGCTTAGTTTCTTCTTCTTTTTAAACACCAGAGTCATTTCGAGGAACTTTTGGCAACATTGCCTTGTAATTGATGGGACAAACTATAATGCATGTGGTGTGTGTGCTAACTGAGCTGAGGGGTTTCAGTGTCTTCAACAACAACAACACTGTAAAAATCAACATCTGGAGGCTGAACACTCCGGTGCCTCTGAAACAATGAAGGCTCTGCTCTACCTCAGCTTAGTGTTTGGTCCTCAGGTTTGAGTGTTGTGGGTGGCAGAGACGGGCACCAAGCGGTGAAACCTGAAGGAGACAAGTAGCGGGCAAGTGAATGTGTGTGTGTGTGTGTGTGTGTGTGTGAGTAGCCAAGATCACTGGGACCCAGCTGCAAAGAGGGCTGAGGTCATTTGCTGCGGCGCTGACAGGGGGCAGTGACGATGGGCAGTGGGGGTGGGGGCGTGGGAGCGGTTAGGTGTGAATGTGGGAGTGGAATGTGAGAGTGAGAAAGAAGGGGAGGCAGGTGCCAAGGCCTCACCACAAACAGCGTCTCCACTGCATGACTCACAATTTCACCAAGCTTCACACACACACACACACACACACACACACATCACCCCGGTTTGTGTGTGTCTTTTCTGAGGCTGAGGCCACTTAAAAACTACAACTGTTGTTGCTTTACAGCACATAGAAGGAACATGGTGCGAACATAGTGCAATTGTTTTGGCAATGGCAAATCAAAGAAAAAGTACATGGCCAAGCCGATGGAAAAACGTCCTCTTCAGTTGAGCAAAGACGAACGGAGGAAGGACACGTCCTCTCTGGGAAGGATAGCATTCACGCTTATGGAACTTGGAAATCACCAAACCTCTGCCAATATTACTCAACATCGCTCTCCCCCAGGATCCCATTTGTCTACGCTGATTATACCCAGAAACCAATTCATCCCTTGTTACTGCCGAAGCAGAGGGTTTCGGCTAGTGAAATTATGTTTGCACATCCTTTCACTTTTTTGCGCCTGGGGAAAAAATAACTGGAATTCGTACGTCGAACCGAAACATTAACAAAACGTCATATTAAGGGAGCTTCTCTCGTAGAAAGGCTTCATTCCAATCTAATCCGCCCTTATTTGAGCCTCCGTCTGATGCCATAGAACAAAATAATGTATGGCCACACCTGTGACAAGGAAACACCATCATCCATGTGAAAAACATTTAACAGGTGTGCCACTCCAATGCGAACTGAGAACACGTAGTAATACGGAAACATATTACGACGTCACACACAGGATTCAGTTTTGTGTCATCGCTAGCACAGGGGAGGTGAGCTTTCTACTAAATTTACCAGCATTAGTTCTCACAAATTATTCACTCGACTACCCCGATGTGCCCCCCCCGCCCCCGACAACATTTTGCTTGAGTGCGTAAGGTGGTTGTGCGTGTGTGTCTGTGTCTATGTGTGTGTGTGTGTGCATGGGGGGGGGGGGCTATCTCCCCCTGACACAGGAAGCAGCTGAGTTTCACAGCAGAAGTGAACTGAAGAGAGAGGAAGGTTAGCGGGTAAAAGAAAGAAGAAGAAAAAAAGACACCCAGCTGCCCATCTGGTCTGTCATGATGAACTTTAAATTAAAGTTAAGAGAATAGTTCATGTGGTCATGTATAGTGAAGCTCAGTAGAAGGAGCATGTCACAAATGTCAGCTGGGGTTACGTTCCCACTTTAACTGTCTGTAACTGTAGTAACTGTCTGTGGTTAAAAAGGGCAATTCAACCCCAAAATCAAAATTGTTGCCTAGTTTTGGAGATATCGGACGTGAAATCATGACCCAGGCTACTCAAGATAATCTGCAGTACTTTATACGAGCAGTTTTGTTTCTATCATAGTTCCTGTTCCTATTTGAGAGAAGGCAGACATCTCTATGGTTGGTCTCTCCAAAATTAGGCAACCCAAACCAAAACAATCTAAATTGATAATAAGCCCTGAGCGTAAGTTGATTTTTGGTGATGAACTGTCCCTTTAAGTCATCCTTCATAAGTCTTTGACACTGTATGCACAGCGTGGGCTCTTCAGGGTCTGAAGTGAAAGCGAAGCATCGGGTACAAACTTTTTTTGCAAACACGGAAAGTAGTAAATCAGATTATCGGAGCAAATAAGCAATGTGTCAAATGTGTGTGGTTAGCAGATCTCTGCTGAACTCAAGCTGTCACCACTTGTTGCCACTCGCAAAAAAAACATGCAAACAACAAAGCCCCCAAAAAACTCAAAGCATCATGTCTCTATCAAACTTGCTCGTAAACCCTCCATGCTTTTACAGACCCGTAAAGCGCCATAAACCTACTGTTATCGTCATCTGAGAGCTGGGGGAACCCCCCTTGGGTCCGCGCTCCCCCCCCCCCCCCCCCCCCCCCCCTTTAATGAATCCTGCATTCCCAGCCCTCACGTGGCACCCTGCGCCGCACTGAATTGAGCAACTGTGACTAAGAATGGGGAAGTAGGCCCCAACGCCTGTTTGTACACGAGAAGCGCTGCCTGTCTGCCCCAGAGGACCGCAGAATGAAAGCGCATTGAGGAAATGGCACGGCTGCGTACGGTGCGGTGGCAAGAGAGCCCATTTCTGACTCGAGTCAAGGAAAAAATCCTCTTCGGTGCCTGAGAACTGGGTCAATCAGCATGTGTAAAAAAAACAATTCTTTTGAACTGTTTTGAACCTGTTTAACAGTAACAGAAGGAGGGGGGGGGGGGGGTCAACAGCAGCATCTGCAGTAACCAGTGACCAGTAACCAGTAACCAGTAACCAAAAACAATGAGAACTGCAGCTGGATCACCAACAGCAGCAGACCACTAAAATACACTCTTTACTTTGTCCACTGCTAATATGAGCCTGAATGATATATTAATTAACTGGTATCATTAGCAGATACTGGCTTATTGGGGATGTATTAGATTCCAATTGCATACATATTCATTTTTATAAGCTGCCTTTAGGAAGACAAAGGTGAGGCATCAGCAAAACGAGTGTGATTCTGACACGCGTTACATGGGCAGCAAGCATTTTGTCCAAATGTCGGTTTAAAGCTAGCTAACGTTCCAACATTTCTGTAAGTTAAGCTCAGGCATTTTGACAGACATGTGTCATAGTGTGGCCACATCACAACGCTTTGCACCATTGTGTTGGCAAGTGCCTAAGCTAGCTATGCTAACACATAGCCGATATTAGATCGGTAACAGCTTGCTAACTGGTCCCATCATCATTTTAGCTATCAACGGCACCCCCCCGGTTGACATAGCATGCAAAAATGATCCTTTAACATGCTGAATGTTTTCTAGCTAGCCACGGACATTTTGTTAGCGTGTTAGTCCTTATTGTGGTTTTCACAGAACAGAAAACAGCAGAAGAAAATATATTGGTGTGCGACATGAAAAAAACCGCCCCTGCCTTTACTTTTGTAAAAGACCAAAAACAACTTTTATAATTTACTCCCAGGAGCCAATTGGTTCTACTGAAGATGTAGATCTTTAAAAAAACAACAACACACACACACAGATATATAGTTGCATTTTTTTTAGGGCTCCTAAAATAGGTGGGCACTGTAAGCTTGATGAAATTAGAAAATATAGCATATAGACCATTTTCAGCTGTGGATCACATTGGGTGCTCTAATGTAGTTTCCCCAAACTAAATCACAGAAGTTATGTTGACAATAATAAAGGAACGTGTGGCTCACTGATGTGTATTTAACAGTATCAGTCAGGTTCTAAAGCAAACATGTTACAACACAAGTGGGTTGAAAAGAACAGACAATGAGAGCAGGAGGACTCACCATTGAAGGGGTTGATCCCTCGGGTCATCCTCTGCACGATCGCCTCTTTCACTTCTCTCCTTCTCACGCACTGGATGCCCAGGTTCTGGAAACTGCGGGAATGACAACATAACAACACAAGGGCGTGAGAAGAAAGTGCCGGGACTCTTACAGTGCTGATAGGAATGAATACAAAAAATGTGCTGGGCCCACACCTAAGCAAAGTATGACATTAACAAAAAACAAAAACAGAATGAAGTTGAGGATGAGGGTCAAAGTGATCGTGCACTCAGCCCAACCCGTCTGACTTGACCACGAATTGATGATTCAATGCTGAATGTTTGACCCCAAATCTGTGAGAGCAATTCCATTTATCTGCATCGAAGGACTGAGATTATTCTGAATTTGCTACACGAGTCCAGGAGTTGCAGTTTTAGAAGCAACACGAGTTAATGACTCATTCAAACTCTCAAACATGAATGAATCCCCCTCAACGCCACCTTACTATCACACACAGCAAATATGGGTGAAGTCACTCGGGGAAATCTATATTGCCAACCGCATCACAGACTTGGTTTGACAAATATGCTGTGTGTGTGTGTGTGTGTATGTGTGTATCCGAGAGGTCACCGATTTACACTTGACGCTTTCTAAACCTTCATGTGAAACACTAAATACTATTAATAGAGAGAAAAGTGATTATGATGTAGTGTGTGTGTGTGTGTGTGTGTGTGTGTGTGTGTGTGTGTGTGTGTGTGTGTGTGTGTGTGTGTGTGTGTGTGTGTGTGAGCGCAAAAGATAGGAGATTTGAATGGAGATTAAGGCAGAGATTGTAGCGACTCCGATGACGACAGTGCCAGTGACACAGACTGCTGTTGTGAGTGTGGGTGAGGAACTCACGCGATCACCCTGCGGTCCGGGCCGAACTCGGCCTCGTAGAATCCGTCCTTGCAGTCCTTCCCCACCAGGTCGTGCGGGTGCGGTCGGTACGGCTCGTTCTTCGTCACCAAGTAGACGCGCACCTTGCCTTTGCCGCAGTAGTTCAGGATCTGTGCGGGAGGAGGAGGACCGTTTATTTAGGCGCACTGGTGCAAGGTTTAAGTACAAAACACAGCTCCAGGGACCGACCTGCAGACTCGGGTAGGACCTGTTGTTGTCAGAGCTCTTGTCGCCGGGGATGCTCCCGGCAGAGCGACCCTCGCACTTGTACCTGAAGCGCATCCCCCTCTGCTTGGGCTGCTCGTAGATCTGGATGGCCGGCTCGGCCACTACAGAGAGCGCAGATGATGGGGTTGGAAAAAACAGAGTAAATGACAAGGTGTGGAGAGGAGCGGATGAATATGGATTGCGTTCAACCAAAAAGCTAACATTTTGACAAATGTCTTCTGTAAAAAAAATCTTTGGTCCTATAAAATGTCTGAAAATTGTGAAAATGAACAGCAGAACATCCTGAAGCGCGTGCATACCTCTGTGCATTGTGGAGGTATGCCTAAAGGTTCAAATAAAAGTGATTGAAGAGGAGCAAGGAAATAACATTTATTTTTACAAATTAACAGTTGAAATACATACTTTGGTCTTTCAGTAGTACGGAATGTAAATCATACTTTGGTCTTTCAGTTAGACTATTTTTTTGGGTGGGTCTTTTTACAAACATGTACCAAAACACTGGTAACGAGGAAGCTCTTGGGTCGATAATGAAGAGAATACATGTGAAACAAAATTTGAATCATACCCTCTAAACAAAAAATAAATGTGGTTTGAATTGACATCAAACACAAACACTGAGCTTGTTTACATTAAATGTATAGCTGAGGCTGATCTATAGAGGGAACCATAAAGTGCATCTTTGGATGGGCGGTAAAAACAACACTGAATGGAAATGCTACGGACTCTTTCAGCACATAAAACGTTGATAGAATGCATATCACCTAAATCCAATCGGATTATTGAACCAAGCCAATAAGCATGGATTTAGAGGATTTTGCAGTTAGTCTGCACATCTTCGGTTAGAATTGGGGAAGGAAACCATTTCAGACAACTTGCCGACATACAGTTGACACAGAGTGCTGCTGAAAAATCTCTCAGCATCAAATGTAGCCCGAGGCGTCTTTTAAACCGCAAAGCATTCAATAAGATTTGGTAAAAAAATGAAATGTCTGTCCCGCTTTGACCCTTTTGCATGAAACAAAAACCTGCAACCACATGATGAGAGGGGAACTAAGACTGATTGGGGAAGTGTCAATCTTACAATGATCTAACGACACTAAAGTGGGTTTTCGTAGACATGACAGCCGAGCGACAGGACCTGCACACGATTGTTGCGTAGGGCGGCGTGAAACAAGTCCTGTGACATTTCGGACTTATTGAGAAACATGCTTTTGCCAAAGCGGGGTGTCCGGGGCCACAGGCCTGCCTTACTCATTTTTTTGCAGCCGCTTCGGCCGAGGACGTGCCGAATGGCAGAACCGAGAAGCAATGGAGCTCACACGCACAGCAATGTTATAACATATGACCTTTTATATAGACAAGGATTACAGGAACCTCACATTAACTCACACTGCCAAGCCGAGAAAAAAAAGAAGCAAAGCTTCCAAATAAAACTAAATGAGGAAGTGAAAGAGGCCATTCGGTGCATTTAGACATTGTTTGGCTCTTTTAAGCGTTATTTTGACACAAGGGCTATTAAAATGCACTTACTCATGTGTGGATCGTCCCCTAGCACGGAGGACATAAGAGCTGTGGAGAGGAGGGTGACATGGAGGAAGGTAATTAGCAAAATTGGTGATAACATGACAGATTAATAACATGTCTGGTTTGTTGTGTTTTTAAAAGCTCATTCAGTCCTGCTTAGAGCTGCACAGAAACATATTCCAATGTCAATCATTGCAACAAAACTCATGATAGGGTAAAATAGTATTTCATGAAAAAAACAAAATCAAGCACATCAATGTTGCTATCGTACATTCAGGCTTAAGATATGAATATACATCAAACTTAAGTGACATTAGTATTGTGATTTATCCCATTCTGTCATAACCTCTCCTACGAGTTATTATTATTATTATTATTATTATTATAATACAGTAAATAAAGTTGTTGCTACTCACCATCCATGATGCACAACGTCGTATCACGGCTTATTGTCTCTCGGAGAACACAGAGTGAATAAGTGACAGTGGACAGGAAAAGTTACATTTGTTACAGGAGACCAGGGAGGGGGGGGAATTCCCCTCCGTCACCGCCCCCTCCACGTGAACTGACCAATGAGAGGGCCGCATGACTCACGGCAGCGCGAGAGAGATGGGAGGAGTCACTCCTCTTCGCACACTGCCCGAGTGCCCGTATGTGCCTCGAAAATGCCGCGCGGAGAGCTCACACAACAATTGTGTTACACTCACAGATAAGAGACCGGCTGTGGGGGGAATATAGGCCGGGGGGGGAGAACGCACGTGATAAGCAGCCTTCAGTTTGGGGGAAAAGCCACAAAGAAAAATATATAATATAAGCAAATGTAAAAACAGTCATGCGTGAACGTTAAGCTGTTAGCGGTAAGCTACAGCAGACTGCATGTCACCACATGCAGACGGTTCCTATTGAGGAGCAGCGTCTGTCCATTGTGTACACACCACTTAAAGTTAGTTAGCTAACGCTAGTTTGTACCGCTCGTGTTTTAACGTTACATCAGTCAGCTAACCATCTGTTTTTATAAATAAAATAAATATATATATTAGCATAGCTCTTTGATATGTAGTTTAAAGGAATAGACGTGGGCCTACGTTATGGCTTTGTTTTAAGTCAGGGTTCATATGGTCATGGAAAACCTGGAAAAGTCATGGAATTTTAAAATGGTTATTTCCAGGCCTGGAAATGTCCTTGAAAAAAGTTAAATCCCAAAGGTTTTTGGAAAAGCCATGGAAATGTGTTATATTCATGTGTTCATGTCATTCATTTACGCGGCGTTTGAAATAATATGCTTTTAAAAGAAAGACGCTCAAATATATAAGCAGGCATCTATATACATGTTTATTCTTTTAATCAAACAAGTGTCTCATTCATTTGTGTCATTTAAGGTTTATTGTATGTTTGGAATTCTCATTGTTAGTTTAAAGCCTACATTTTCTCACTTTTTCATGTTTACACCGAGATTTCACAATGTTGGGTCGTGGAAAAGTCATGGAAATCCATTGGTCAAAATGTGTATGAATCCTGCAAGTGTTAGCTAGATGAGAAGATTATTATTAGCTTACCTTAGCAAGAGTGGAAACAGCTTGCCTATAGTCTGTCCACAAGTTTAAAAAATGGGTACAAACAAGTTTACCTTTTCGAAAGGAACCTTTAACAAATGGCACCCTATTTGATTTTGCATATACCCGGGTTAACGCTAAATACCAATGCGTGCTGGTGAAAAAGATTTGGCTGGACATTCTTTTTTTTATTTCATAAATTGTGCACTCTGGCTGTGATTGGTAACCCTTGAACAGGCACCAATTCCTGCATGAAGAGTATAAAATAAAACCTTAAACCTTCAAAAATTATACTATTTCTCTCCATACTAAAACAATTAATTTGAACCATCTAGAAGAATAAAAACACTAATACCTGTAACTTATCTTTATCAACTATAAATGCTACCAGCATCTACAGTAAAAGAAAAAGGTCCATGTCACTTTCTCTCACACACACACACACAAAATACACCAGTACTGGAGTGTCAAAGACTTACATTATAAATACAAATATAGTAATATTTCAAACACTTTTCCTAAAGGCTAGAGGTCACAATAGGCTATATTAAAAAAAAACAAAAAAACATCCATGTTGTCAAATAAAAAATAAATACTAAATATAAAAAAATTATAATTGTGCATTAGAATGAGGGTTTCCATTAATGCCACCGTGGCTATATGTAAATGTGGCTGCTGTTCTGCATGCAACTGGAACAAACTGCCAGATCTTAAACCAAATGTAGCAAATTCGGAAATTCAGGTTGAAACATTTCATCTGCCCGTTTGCTACATTTTTAAAAGACGTCTTTATTCTATTTTATGTAATCACTGTTTGATTACCATTTTATGTACTTTGAACCAACTTTAAAATAAAGCACACTGAATTTTCCCAGTGTAGGAAATGTGCAAAATGTAATTGAAAACATTTTCTGGATTTGGGCTGCAGTTTGATTTTTGCTCGTCCCAGTTTTCTGCACATCTGGGAGATACCGCCGAATGTGCATTCTCATTTTCAAGGTCATTTCCATTCATAGACGCCACAACCATGGGGCAACGCAGACAAGTCTGTGTTGCCTTTATAGCAGGAGGGTCTTTTTAGCAATCCGCTTGTTGTGCCAACCAGTGGCGGCCGGTGACTTTTTTTGGGGGGAGCGAAGTTGGGCGGCGCGGTTTAAATAGCACTCCACAATGAGAAGAAAATAGGTTTGGAGTAGAATATTCTAAAAAACAAAGCTTTATTTCAAGAAAACAGTGCTCAACACTGTCCAATAACAACTATCAACAAACTGTAACTTTGGGCATGAGAGGTTCAGAGCAGAATGGTTTAAGAAACATTCAATGTGGTGGCCAGAGCAACTTCAGGGAATACATTGACGTAGCATTCAAACTGGGGGCCCTGCAGTAAGGTGGCACTGGTGAGGTGGTCTTTGAAGGCAAAGCGTTCCCTGGTGTGTCCAAGTATGGTGTCACAAACCTACAGATAAATATATAGAGAGAGACAGAAAGATAAGTTGTGGGGAAATATCTACTACAAACAGGCTTCATACTACAGACAAAAAACTATGTTTTGTGCGTCTTGATGGCTCAGCAACATAGACAAAAGGCCAGGAGCCACCTTGATGGCTGTAGCTATGACACACACACACACACACACACACACACACACACACACACACACACACACACTCTCTCTCTCTCTAACTTGTTGGGGGTTGGATTGGTATTTTAGATAAAGTTATAGCCTGATATGATATCCACCCAAATCTAACAATGTCCAACATGTATTCTGCTGTGGGAAAGATAAAACATTAAACTCTAACACAGGCATCTGCTGATTTTGACACTCACTTCTGCAGCAATCCTTCAAGCTCATCTTCCTTCATAGCCGGCGCTTCCTCGGCTGCTCAGAGCCACTGCTTTGCTCCACACTGAGGCTCCAGCTAACCAGCTCCGGTTAGCATGTAGCTTGAGGAGAAGCTCCGGGTGTACGTCCATATTTAAATCCGGACGTTCGGGTCCCAACTCTTTCAGCCTCTTCTTGTCAACATCTGATCGTGGATTGAAAGGTGTTTCGCGTAGAGATACCGCAGAGTTTTCAGTCGCCATACTAACATAATCAAAGTCTCTGCTAGCTGTGTTGCTTGCGTAGCTACGTGGGAGCTATATGGGGTGTGAGGGAATGATAAAGGTCTCTGATTCGACGAATAGTCCACTCACGTTGCAATAAGAAACGATGTCATTGGCTAGGGCGCAGATTTGTGCGCCCGAAGATTCACATTTCATCCGCCAATGAGAAGCTGTCCTTGCCGTCACGAGGGTGAAATGTTTGTTCGCTGCCATAGACTCACATTGGGCCGGCGCCCCGACAGGGAGGAGGGGCTTTTCTCAGTGATGATGAATGGCGATATATATTTGGTATATCTTAAGTGGTTGTTGACAGGGGCTTACGGTCTCCCACACACATTTAGCGCGTCAACACGGTATATTTATTATTTAAATTATTTGGTATATAATGTTTTTTGACAGTATATATTATATATTTTTTTTTCTTGGCAAAATTTTAAGAGGGGCGGCGCCCTAGCGCCCTCTATTGACGCACCGCCACTGGTGCCAACCTCAGTACCCATTGCTTACGACTAAAGGTTTACGGATGGAAATCACGCTCGTTCCACATTACCAGTGAAATCTTTTTTTTGTGTGTAAAAACATAAAACCAACTATGAAAGAACAAATAATTCACATTTGATGGAAATCTACTTGTAGATGGCGCTCTGCCACCTCTCCCTGCCCTCCAGTGACCTTTCTATATTTCCACCCCTGCATGTGGCAACAACAGTTGTAAAAGACATGCGCAACAAAGAAAAGACACGGCGTAGTTTTTAGGGGTTTAATGGGTGTACGGACTCATTTAAAGGAAGTGATAAACACATACAAAAATACCCTTTCAATACATTTTTAGAAACAAACATCTAAATGACCTGCTTTGTTAAATGTTTCCAAACAGCAAAACACAAGTCGTTCTGAAACAGAGTGGTGCAGATTTCGTTAAAAAGAGACCTACCTGCTATGAATGCTATTAAAAAAAAGAAAAAAGAAAAGAAACACATGGTACAAATATGCAAATATAAATAAAGTGATAAGAAACCCCCCAATAATGAAGAATATGCCTTTTGGGGGAGAAAACAAAAACAACTGTTCTCTGTACATTTATTTGGGGCAACTGATGCTGAAAAAAAAAGCCTGTATCCCTGCGCCTCTCTGCCTGCTGCGAACAAGACTGCATCAGCATCACTTTACACTTTGTTGTATACATATTTTCTTCTGCGCTGAAAATCAAAACAAACAATCGCCGAGTTTCAGACCATAAAGATGGAAGGTTGGGGGCCCGAGGCGGGATAAAGCATCGTCTCCCGACTACCCCCACCACCACCACCGGGAAATGCTCTTTAAGAACCTCCACAGGAGGCGCGGAGGGTTAACACCCCAAAACGAAGGGAATTCCGTCTATCTCTCACATGAACACAACCAATCTATGCGTGCACGCTCTCTCACACACACGCACACACACACCCACATACATATGCATACACACATGAACCAGCACAACTCGTCAAAAAGCTTCAAACCATTTTGCGTTTTTACACAAAGCACCGCAAACTCAACCAGGACTTCTCTTCAACAGACCACGGTGGAGGGAGGGGGGGGTCAAACGTATTTAGAACAAATGCTTTTTTTTGTCGTTTGTTTTTGTTTAGCCCTCCAAATGAACACGAAAATCCACTTTAGGCGTCGCACAATAACAGGTACATACATAAAACTGATATTCAAACATTTTCCTTGTTGCTGCCTAAACTGTCCAGCGCTCGCTCGTTCGCCATCTTGACATCTAGGGCCTCGAACACACCAGGAAAAGCAAGCAGAAAAACGCAACCCTTTCTTTTAATCCAAGACATACAGTAGGCGTGACACTTGTGACCCCGAAGTCACACTAAACAGAAGGGATTACCGCGGGCGTTACTGATATGGTCCTCTGTGCGCCATGCCAATCCCAGCAGTGACTGTAAAGTGTCAGCGTTACCGTAAAGGATTACTTTTTTTCCCCCCGTTTCTTGCGCTTACCGGCACCTGAGAAGCACTGATGTCACCGGGCGTCTGCGATCACCTGGGCACTGCAAGGTCCGATACCAACCTGGAGCTCTTGGGTGGTCGTGGTGGTCCAAAGAGTCATGGTTGTGGTTTCCGTCGTTATCCGAGTGAACCCCTCAATAAAGCCTCCCTGCAAACTGTATCCAAACCTATACAGTGTTTTACAAAAAATATCCAGGGCTGGAGACTTTTTTTGGACAAGCAATAGAGAGAGAAAAAAAAAATTACAATTTTTTTTTTTCCACTTTTTTTTTCTTTTTCCTTTTTAGATAAAACTACAATAGAATGGTCAAAAGACTTAGTGATCTTTTGCTTCTTTTTTTAAGACAAAAAAAGTTATGTACATCAACATTTACTGTACAGGTTTCTGTTTGGGAGAGAAGAAAAGAAAAAAAAAAAACAGAAATCAACATACAAAAGAAGTATGTGTAACGAGCGGGTCGATAAATGTTTTGGGCTGTTTTAAAACATGTTAACTGGGGCGGGCCGGGGGGAACGAACAGCACCGTTTCCATCTGCACTGTGTACACATTTAAACAGAGAAGAAGAGTAAAAAAAATAACACAAAAAAACCCAGATTAGTTCTGGTGTCAGATATCTCCGTGACTGTTGTCTTCAGACAGAGGGTGCCTCACAACATCCGGTTTGACCAAATCACCTATCCTCTGGCAAATCTGTACTCTAAAGATTTGAGGGAGAGGTATCCATCCTGCTGCTTCAAACTTGAGACCGACCTGAAACACTCTTCTTCTCTCTCTCCCCTCCCCCAAAGTCGTCTTCTCGGGTGTTTCGACTTAACCGCGAAGCCAACTCTACGTATGTATAAATCCGAGTCTGTATTTGTGTGTTCAAGCTATGTGGATTCTGGCCTTTTCTGTTTCTTTCAGCCTCTTGGCCTGCTCCTCCAGAGAGGGGGAGTGGGATCTCTTGGCGGTCGCTCCGTTCAGCGGGTCGGCCCCTCGGCTCACCAACGTGGGGATGGAGCTGCCGACAGGGGGCGCCACGTGTTTGGATGCCACGTGTTCTGCGGAAAGAAAGGGGACAAAGAAATATGAATTTTTCCGCCTGATATTTGATTGAGGTCTTTTGATGCACTGACACCGATAGTTAGCAGCGACTTCATAGCGGGGACAAAGACAGTATCGTGTTGTATATTTAATTTGTGAAAACACATTTGATGAAAACACATTTTCAAAGTCATTCCTAGAACTGTAATTGTACTATGAAGTACTCGGTTCCAGCAAGTACCCCAAGGTGTCGGTGCAGCCCTATGTTTAGACCAAAAATGCATATTAGTTTTTTACGCCAGCCACATTTTAGTCATTCAATTTCAGTCTCATTTCTGTTGCGCTTTTCTAATTTCGTGTGGCTGTTTGAGACACTTTGTTCACTCAAATACAGCTTATTTTCTCAGTTTAACTTGACAAGCAGCTAAAATGTCTTAACGATAACAAATGCTTTAAGAGCAAAACTACAGGACGGTTCGATCGCTGACGGATAGTTTTAATCTTGTACTTATTTCAACCAAAAGCCTTGAAAAACAAACAAAAACAGCGTACTGAAAGTAATATTACCTAATGGGATGCTAACATTAGGGGAAGTGCAGAAGACAGTCAGTCAAAACTTTATTCATTTGTCTGTCGGTCACAAAATCATTTAGTTATTATCCTTTGATGGAAACCCATTTTGTCATCATTGGTCACTTTTAATCAAATTGTAGTCTGACAATATAATTGGTCAACTCGTTTTCATCTTGAAAAATAAATAAAATATATATATATATATATATATATATTTGCCATCGTTTCTCTTGACAAAATTAACTCTGGACAAAGCAAATTAATTGATGAATTGGAAGAACTTTTTGACTGAAAATAAATAAATAAGCGATTCTGCACGTACTTGAGCCGATGACGGGAATGGACATGCCTTTTTCTTCGCTAGCAGGAGGAGCGTCGGTGGCCAAGGTGCCCTCAAACACTGGGGGCTTGGGAGGTGTGATGCTACATCAAAGAAAAAGAGGACAGGACGAGAAATACAAAAGTTAGAAAGTAAAAAAGAAAAACACCAACAGTTTCAATTTCTGGGAAAATACTTGACGCTCACTTGTGACGGTTGAGTGCCAGTTTAATGGAATTTTTCACAACGCGGCAGCTTGTACTGGCTGGGAGAGGCGAGGAGGCGTCTGGCAGCTCCATGCTGGGAAGTCTCTGTGGTAGGAAAGAGCAGCATTATAAACCTATAAGTAACGTAAGCTGTGGAAGAATGTAATGGCTTGAAAATATTTAAAAGCGGCTATCAAAGTGTTGAGATGGTGTGCATATGACCCAAATATTGTACTTAATAGATTATATGTAAGGTTTAAGGGACTCCATGAATACTTTTTAAATTTGTGGGGAAAATAAAGGGGCTCTACAAAAACAAATGTAACTCATTGTATGTAAAACAAAAATGGGAGAGGGAAGGAAACCAGGTATAATGGAGGAGGAGTGGGAGAATGCATGAACTACAATAGAAAACTTAAAGTTCAGCCGCATAGAGTTTTCTTGGAAAAATCTGTCATTAACAAACCGTATATTCTGATACCAGAATTCCTTTCTGGTCAGAGGTTCATCAAGTTTAGCTAAATGTACTCAATTCAGTTTATTTCGTATAGCCCAAAATCACAAATTTGCCTCGGAGGGCTTTACTATCTGTACACACACGACTCCAGGTGGATATTTCATTTAAACTAGACACTCGCCCTGCCATTAAATTTTTTTTTGCCTCATGTTGGATATCCATTTTGGAATCTGTTACTAGAAAGCTGTTAAAACCAGGATTACCTTTGGTGGATGATTGGATTGACAATATTTATGACATCTTCAGGATGGAGAGAATGACTTTGTCTTTAGACTGAAACAATGTGTACGTGTATATAACACCTGGACGGCCATCATATATTTAAAAGATTAATCAAAGTGAATTGCTGTCTTTATCTTTACTAACCATAAGTATCATGAAGGAACGCCCCAATATTTGGGTTCTCTTTATGGAGTTTTATTATAATAATAATAATATTCTATTTGTAATATTTCAATTTTGTTATGCCTGTATTTTTATTGGTCCTTATTTGGTCCTGTATATTACTTTCTTCTACAACTGTGAAAAAAATCTGACCACCACGCAGAGAAAAGGACGTTACCTGTGTTCTTGAGGTATCGATGGTTGGAATGGGCTTAGCCTTTGATCCAGAAAGGGGGGTCTAATGGTGAAGAGGCAACATGTGCAAAGGTTATTTTGCTTCCCCTGCCTGTATACTTTCCCTAAAAGCAGCCAGAGTAAATAACACCTACAGTATTGGATCCTTCTCCATGTGTGCAGGACTCAGAGGACGGTGGATATGGCTCTTTAAAAGCAGAGTCATCATTTGAAATCACCACCTGCAGCAAAAATAAAAAAAGTCAATAATTGAATCTGCCATTTTCTAAAGTTTTTATACCAAACACCAAATGTACTGTATATTCTCACACACACACAGCTGTCCTCCTCACCTCCGTCTCTTTGTGCCTCTTGGCCAGGTCCTCTTGTGTGCCGGGCGAGTGTGGTCTCGGGGCAGGAGCGCCGTTGACCGGGTCCTCCAGGCCGTTGGGCTCCTCTCTGGGGCTGCTGGTGGCGTTGGGCTGCACGTCGGCGACGGAGCTGCTGGCCGGCGGGGAGGCGGGTTTCGCTTTGACCGCAGAATCTTCGAGATCAGAGGGAGACAAAAGGAGAAATCGAGCATAAATAAACTGGGATTATTTGTCTTTTGACAGCCATTTAAGACATCCTTTGTTACTTAATATTCTCAAGATTTTAAGAGCTTGTATTGTAACGTCTCATACGGCAAAAGGGACATTATGTCATATGACTCTTTATGCAAATATTCCAATATTTAACAGTCTATCCCAGAGTGTGTAATATATTCTGGAAAAGTTCAACTCACTGGATCCAATGACCGGGATGGACATGCCCTGGTCTGTAGCAGCTGTAGCAGCTGTAGCAGTAGCTGTTGGTGCTTCTGCACTTGGTGCTGGGGAGCCCTCCATAAAAAGTTGCTTGGGAGGACTGACGCTGCAAAATACACAACACAGAAATATTCGCTCAGCATCATATTGTGGGTTTGACTGTAAATAGTAATAATATCTGGCAAAAAAAAAGAAAGAAAAAAGGATCTGCATTAGAATAGAACATCTGCAATTGACAGTAACAACATTTAAATGCAGTGAGAAATAGAGTGTGGAGGCGCATCACACCTGTCCTCTGTGTCAGACGCGGGCTTAGAGGGTTTGCCGGATGGGGAGGTAAAGGGAGTCCCTGAATCTGTGTCTCTGGAGCTGTCCAGGTGACTGCTATCCAGAGAGATCCGCTTAGAGCTCCCCCCGTTGGAGCTACGGTTCAACTCCGCTATGCTCTGCGGGGAAGAAGAAACGCAGTGAGATACAATAAACGAGGAGAGAAAACAGTCAGCAACCATAATTTTTATTTTAAAACGTATGAAGGCTTTGGTTTCCACATGCGTGAGAAGACGTCGCGTCTCACCCTCTTCTTCTTCTGCACCAGTTCAGGAGGAAGGTACTGATGGAGCTGTTTCTTCTTCACGTGAGTCGCTTCGATCTTCATCCCGTCCTTCAGCATGTTGATGTTGTTGGCTTGTCTGTACACTGCAGGAAACGACATGTTGCGTTCGGGATCATTGACAACAAGCAATAGGAATGTAGGAAAAACGGGTTTGACTTTTATCTTGCAGCAACCGCTGAAGGTTGGGCAATGTTTTGGTAATACGGTATACTAATAATACTGTTTCTGAAGAGAAAGTGAATTCTGCTATGAATCCAGGGACTTTAACCTTATGTGTTGAGGCTATTTCATGGCTTAGGCTCCTGCAGGTTGCCTCTCACATTCATACCGGCTAAGAGTTTATATATGATTAAATATCTTTATTAATAATAAAACAAAGTTTGCCACAGTGTAGCATCATTTGATTCATTTAGTGGAGGTCATTTCATATAGTTGTAGTATATGGTAAATGTCCAAGAGCCCATTTTATCTTCAATATTTTGACTAAGCTGTTCCACGACCACCAACAGAGAGAGATGCGACAGGACCTACCAGTGTCTGTGAAGGACTGGATGTCGTACGTCAGGTCAATGTTCACACTCTCCGCATTCTCCACTTTCTTGAAGATGATCCCAATGAACCACATGGACACAAAGTCGTTCCTGTTACAGAAACACAAGGAGCAACGTAAGAACAGACAGCCGCATTAATTAAAATGAGGGAATGTTTTGCGTAAAATGTGCGAGTGAAGGATATGACAAACCTGCACACTACTGAGAGCACCTTTCTAGATTTATTCAGATTTTTAGACTTTTTTTTTTTTAATTGTGGAGCCACAGCATATCAGTGTGCTAATAACGTATACCTGCATTCAACTACTGCCAAGTGCCTGCCTAATATGCAATGACGAGACATACACCAATGATGACTTCATGACTCACTGACCTGCACTAGCACACATGTCAACATGTTCCCATTACTCGAGGACAAAGAACAAGAAATACCTAGAAAAGGTTTGATTAATGATTAGCAGGAGTTGCCCTTTCTCACAGAGCTGTTTGTATGGATACAAATTGAACTCACTCGTTACGGTTCTCTTTGGACCCGGGGAAGGACTGGGGGTTGACGTGAGCCAGGGTGATGTACTCATTCCTCTCCAGGTTTCCCACCAGAACGCGGATTTTTGACTCCACTAGGCCGATCCTGAGGGAAAAGAAGAAGAAAAAAAAAAAGAAAAAAAAAAAAAACACATCAGGAGGTGTTTCACAGAGGTAATACAAGTCATCTATTGCAGTAGAGTTCCACTCTTTACAGACACTTACCATTCTAAGTGGTTTTCTTCTGTGGAAGCGCTGGCGGTCAGAACAATGTAATGCCTGCAACAGAAAAGATTTAATATGATGACGATATTGGGTAGCGTTTTGATCAACACTCTTGAATTCAATGTGCTAACAGAGGAACATCATATTCAATCATTCACACTGGTGCTGGTAGTGTAACGCCAACAATGAAGCAGCAGCACCAACAGAACAGAATAAGTCAGTTGGGGCGCTTGTGTGGGAATAACTTTCATAAACAAAATGAGTCCCTGAATGCAATTTATGGCCAAAACGGTTGTCACACAAACAACTCATATCCACAGAACTTACCATGACACTGAGTGACTTTTAAAAGACAAGGGACAAAATGAACAAACAAAAAGAATTGCGACCGACGGGGAAGACCTACTTGTATTTTTGGAAAAAGTTGGGTGGCTCAAAGAGTTTGGACCATTCTGTCTTTCCCTGAAGAATCTCATCTGTGACGCTGAGGCCTGTTCATGCCAGTGGGACAAAGACGTTATCAGTCTGAGGAATTAGACTTTCATTTTGAGACGTAAAAAGAAAATGCTACAGTTTTGTTACCATTGCCTTTATGAAAAAAAAATAAGTAAAAAAATAAATAAACCGGTATGATTCGGAAGCAGGCGAACAGATCTATAATTGAATGCTGCTTCGTTATTTACCGTATTTGAATTCCTCGCTCATGATGGTGCGCGTTGACGTGGAGACGTTGTACGTGGAGTTCTGCTGGGGGTAGGCGGGGGTGATGATGGGCATCAGGTGGTATCTGTCGGATGGGTTTACCTAAAAAAAACAAAATTATATAAATAAAAAAAACACGGCACAGGGTCCACAGCAGAAATGAGACCCTTCACCAGTAAACTCAACCCACCAAACTGATTGTGTTGGGCAACTTCACGCCAACGTACTGAAACCCACACACACACACACACACACACACACACACACACACACACCATCCCAACCCACTTTCCCTCATCTGCATTTTTTTCTTTTCCTCAAGTGATGTGAAGGAAACATTGAAATGAGACTCGTTCCTCTAAGTCTTCATGTGAAGGGCTTCGGCAGTTACTGATTGAGGCTGCACAGTGGGATCACCTTTCTGTGCGCTGTACAGGAGCTTTAGCATCTTCTGTAAGCGCTAATCATTTTTTAGATTTCAGTTTGACATGTTCCAAATATTACGCGTGCACATTGAGAAACACAATTTATGTCCAAGTATATTGCACATGTTTAGTCAATAATCTGTTTTAAATTGGATGCCAGCTATTCTATGACCGTGTCCATGTTTAAAAAAAAAAAAAAAAAGGGGTGGTTATGTGAGAATGCCTCATACACACAGAGGGTTACTTTGGGGTTAAAATACAGACTGTAACCCGAACACCAACTTCACTGTTTACTTTATTCGTTTCAGCTCTACAGTTGAATTATGATGAGCATGTCTCATAGAAAACAGAAATACGCTAAAAGTAGCCTAAACATTTGGGAAATTCTAAAATTGCATCTTAAGATATACTCTAGGCCCAATGCACGGTGAATATTGGCCGTGCTGCGACTGAACGAAAACAACACCAGTAGATAATTTAAATGTGTTTATTGCTGAAGGGACAGAACACACATGACACAGCAGATACAGCAGCTAGAATGTGTTTTTTTTCACGTCAGGCTATAGACCAATTAGGTTGAGATAAATATATTTATGGTATTATTATTATTTATTTTTTTAAACAGTCAAAGCAAGTCAAAGCCCCTGGCTGAGGAAAGAATATTCATAGGAAGACCTGCAAGAAGAGTGTCTCCTATTACTCCAATACGTTTTGGACTGCAGTGTTGTAAATATGGGATTTAAACACAAATGTCAGGTATGTTTTGCTTTTCAATTGCATTCTTATGAAAAGGTTGCGTCTGTCTGATAAAAAAAAGAAAAGACGTCCACGTGGGAAGTCTTCCTCGCTCCAAGCTGCTTTGGGGAAGCCTCCTCCCAGCAGAGGTAAGAGCATTGATCTCAAGATAGAGGACACATTTTCTGGGTCACGCGAGTACAAGAAGAGACATGAAATGGGCGAAAAACAAATGTACCTATATTCTTATGAGTTTAGCTTCATTTCAAACACCAAAACCCACAAAAAGAATTTTGCAGATCAACTGTCCAGATGGCGCTTCTTGTGTCTACACATAACGAAATAAACATTTGGAAATGAAACACTCTTGTCATACTCACTCTGGGATCCCACACAGGTAAATTCAGATTACTGTCCTCTGGCTGTTTCAATAGCACAGGATTCGGCCACTCCCTGTAGGATGGAAGTGACAAAACAAAAACAAAAAACACTAAAATGTGCGAATTGGCTTTGCACAAGGTGGTGAAATGCTGCCATCATGTGGAACAGGATAAATATTGTGTTGCTGGAATTGCAGGGGCTAAACTAAATGCTCACCATTTGGAAAACACCAGGAAGAACTTGTGGACCAGCGTGGCGGCCACAGCGTTGGGGTAGAGCTGGCAGGTCCTGGCCACCAGCATGGCCCAAGACACTCCACCCAGAAAGCCCAGCATGTTGGAATAGATCCCACGGCCTGCAGGAGGAGGGCACGTTGTAATGAGAGGTCAAAACATGTCAAAGATATGAGCAGTGCTGCTTTAAAAGCACTAAACTGAGAGGGCACCTGTAGGAGGTAAAGAATCCCTTGATATAATGTGTTACATTTTAAAGATTGTGGAACTTTTTGTATTGCTGCTCAAGAAATACTTTTTGTTTACATACAAGAATAATGTTGAAGCAATGTTGATTCTTTACTTAATTGTCAGTTTTTCCCAAAAATAAAATATTCAATAAGAACACACACAGACAGACAGACAGACAGACAGACAGAGACAGAGAGAGATAAATATATATAAGGAACCAACGCAGTATTGATAAGAGTATTAGTATCCGTGAGACATAAAGTTCAGGATAGACAGACGCAGACAAAACAAGCGTCTTTTCTATTTTCTACAGTGACGTCAAGTGCTTTTCTGGAAGGTTAAAAAATTAAAGACAGACCAGTTGCAGAGGTTTTTTCCTCTCCTCGCTATGTGCACACAGGCCCTTAAAGTGCAGCCAAAGTTACAAGAACATTTGAATCCACTTACGTTTCGCCCACAGTTTGATGGCTCTCAATGTCAGTCTGAAGTTCTCTTTGTTTGGCACCAGGTACAGAATTTCGTCAGTCACTCGACAACCTGCGAGACGAAACATTCGAAACTTAAAACAATGCGAGAAAAGCGTTTCACTCTTACAGTTAAGGTGATAATCCCCCACCAACAGATGGTTTGAGATTCAACTGGTTCTCATACAAGCTGGTAAAGACCACGCATCGTACCGTTAAGACTGCGGATACACCGGATGTCCAGGTTTCTCAGGATGGAGTCTCCCCTCAGGTCCAAGTTGTCTGGAATGGACTGTAAGGCCAGTCTGGCAAAAAGCAGGTCAATCTGCTCAGACGGAGACAGAAAAACAAGGCACAGATTCATGAAACGGAGTACAAGTGACCTGTCTGGGAATGGTAAGCAAGTGCAAAGCAATATGGCTCAGGATGAGCTTTTAAATTACTTCGAAATGGTAATCAAGGCATGCCAAATAGAAGTACGGAAGTTTCTCATTTAGTCATGACGGTGCTCTTGTTCCCTGCTCTTTAGTAGACCTTTTCATGGACCTGAACTACCAACTGGACCACCGACCTGTGTCATGAAGTTCTGAGAAAAACCTGTTTTAATCTGGATTCATTCAAAACCATCGTTCTTTGCAAAGTTACTCTAGCAGACAGCTGAAAAGTTGTCTGCCACCACAGTTAGGGGTGTCGCGATATACTTATTGGCCGCTATGACCGGAATATAAAAATAAATGATACACTGATATCATGTTAACAATACACATGACATAAATACAACAGTTATGGTTCGAGCCACCACTTACTTACATTTGTATTTTGAGTGCAATTTACTGTATCTCAGGGTTACTTACCTCTATTCCGTCAAATTTGAATTTTATCACCGGTACAAAGGCATCCTCCACAGCCTTGAGAAAGCGCCAAGAGAGACAATATTAGCAACACATGTAGACAAGGCAAAGTCACATGCTGACTGACATTATGATAAATAAGAGGTGAAAGTCTAGGACTGCACCAAATAGTTTGAAGCTTCATTCATAAACATAAAAAAATAAACATTTTTGCATGTCTATTAATTCTGTTTAAACCTGGTATTTCTGCAGTTGCAGAAGATCCGGCGACACTATTATTATTAGTTTGCCATTTGAAGAATTAAATTCCAGTGGTGGCTGCGTAGGACTGTTTGACACATGTAATCTAAAGTTCCAATTTATTGAAAGAAGATGGAAATTCACACGTTTTATCCAAAGATATATTCTGCTTCAATCCGTATTGGTTGGCATGTAGCTTTTAAAAAGACTAGTTCTCTTCCAATTGCCACACACAAAGGGAGGCTAGCAGCTATCTAACAGCACCATAAAAGACCTTTATAGCACAATAACAAAAAATATTTTATAGTGATGCTGCATAAAATATGACAACAAAAGATTTATGTACCAATAAATACCACCTCTATGCATTGGGGATAAGATCTGCAAAGATATATTTATTAAACCACAAGTGTACACTTCAACAAATAGCAGCTACTTTGATAATTCCATATAAATTAAATGTTGTGTCACACCAAACTAAATAAAAGGGGTGTACACACTTTTTCACCATCATGTATATTGATGTTAATAAATATAGACATCTTGGGAAATTAACGTTACCAGCAGACCTAACAATAACACATGCAATGCTCCTGTGTATTGTTACTTCATTATAACGATCTATTAAGCAAAAAATACTTCAGCCATGCTATTGCTCCGCTTCCCAAAACAGTAAACTCAACTCTCCTAAACAACAGAGTTCTCACTCAGGAGTAGTGACGTAAATGGTCTGTTGCTCTTGCATCTTTTGTGACTGGAAAAACCTTTGGTTGGATAGACTGATTTATTTAACGGGGCCTTCCTTTACTTCCACTTACCCTCAGGTCTTTGATTTCTTCGTGCTGTTTGAATTTCTCAAAGAAAGACAGGAAAAAGTCACTTCTCTCTACGTGGCGTGGGGCCACACATAAGGCATCAATATCAGCTCCTGGAAGAAACGGTTTCACTTTTAGCAGTGCGTTCTGTGTTGCCCAGTCGATTAAATGGTCAACAACTTCAAGAACAATCTGATAAGTTGCTGCATTCAAGGCCAAATAGTTCATGAGATGAAACATCAAGGAGAGACTGTACTTTTGATAATCGTTTTTGGTGAATGTCCAACTTATAAAACCTGACCCCGCTTTGTACAGTCACAGCCTATAAAATGTGAACAGTGTTTCTTCTAAACACGGATGAACTCTAGTGATGTCCTGACCAAGTCTCCTTACTGATGCTTGTGCCCTTATAAAGTACACACTGTTGCATGCCGTATGCATTCAATAGAGTGGTGCTGGTATGACACATTTTCGTAGGCTAACCCCCGGGAGTTAACATCGCACAAGTATAGAATACCCGTACATTTTATTCAGCAAGATAATCTTTACAAATGAACACTATGATGTTTGAAGGGTGAATGCAATCGATAGAGTAAAGCAAAAAGCACACACACGTTTCAGTATTGTTTTTCAAATTGATTGCGCCATCTCACACACACTACTTTAAAACGAAGGCCTACCAATCAAAGTTTACTAGATTGTGGCTCAAATGTAATAAAACTCACTCATTTCCTCACACTCGTTGCTCTGGAAGGCCCTGTCGCAATGGGGAGTATTTATGCTATTGCTCGTTTACAGTTTATTTCTGGACTTTACAATAGTTTTGCAAAAAAAAAAAGCATTAATAAGAAAAGACCACCGTTTTGTGTCCGATGACGATGAAAAAAAAAAAAAAAGACATGCTAAACAAAGGTTCATCCGTACACAATTAGGAAAAGGGGTTCATTCTTTATGCAGGCCAACTTTTCACTTGTTTGAATTTGTTACTTCATAAAAATGAATACAAATCTGTATTATGAAGCGTGAATTAGTTTGTGATTTACAGCTGATACCAATCAATGATTACGTAATTCACCACCAACACCATTATCAATTTTACAGATTAGCTTGGAACATCCTTACTAATTCAGATTAATGGAAAAACTGTATGCTGTTTTTCTATTGGTTAAAATGATTGTAAATTGAAGTATAAAAGAAGAAAAAAATTATAATCGCAATGCATATATTGTAATTTTTAAACTATTATTTTTATCTTCCCACTTGTTGCGTTTGTTGTTGAAAGCAACAAGGTTCTCTGACTGCATTCACACCTTATGCCTCCAGTCTATAGCAGGCCAATGTTTACACAGCTTTCAGACTTTTAAAAAACACATTTAAAAGCAGGGGAATGTGACAATGCCAGTCTTGTGCTTTAGTGTGGTAGGCCCGCGTGCTGTGTTGCAGTAACGTTCAGGTGATACCCCTCTCTCTCTCTGGCCCTTTTGAATGCCAATATCAGCCAAGCACACAGTACATGGGATGTCGTCTACATTTAAAGTGATTTGATGTCGCTGCAATGATTAGTCGTACCTTTTGTGTGCACTCCAAGTCTGTACGAACCGAATGTAAATATCTTGCCGCCGACGCAGCTTATAGCTGATGGTGGGAGGTTCTGTAGGGGAGACAAGTATAAACAGTGAAAATCAGTATGGCATAACAGATAGCTCTAGCATCTGATTAGATATTTTTATTATTATTTAAAATGTATTTAACCAGGAAAAGCCTCATTGAGATTAAAAATCTCCTTTACAAGAGTGTCCTGGCCAAAACAGCAGTAGCACATTAAAACAAGGTTTCAGACATACAACAGTGACAGAACATTTTTACATCACGGCATGAGTAAAAACAAAACTAAGACTCAAGACATCATATAGTTCACACAGGTGCACATCCTCAGTCAAAAACATCTAACAGATAACCACCATTAATGGACTCTACTACGTAAAACGCATTCAACACAACCCACCTTTAATTCACTAATCTCTGAGATCCATTCTTTCACAAAGTTATTCAACTTCCCGAGAACTGCCAGTCTGAAATGGAGAAATAACTTTTAGTGGGCGTTTCATTCACAAGTCGGCCCCATCACTAAATCACACAGTGAGAATGTAAAGGATAAACGCACCGCATTCACCAACTCCGTTGTTATACTTTCAAGCATCAGGGCACATACATATTTTAGTAATATGAACAAATAAAATGCAGTACAGAAGCAATACAATAAATGCTACCTTTTGTTAAGCTCAACAGTTTATATTTTGTTGGGTACCAGAGAAGTGCTGGTGCATCGTGTCACACAAGTTCATGTGTACCCCTTGTAACTCTAAGCGTGATCGCTGCAATAGATGCATCTCAAAGACGCACAACAGTAGTGTTATGGTTAGTAGAAAATCACCCTTTCTGTTCCTCACCTATGGTTCAATTCCTCTTCGTCTTCAAACACCCCAAAAGGCTTCATCGCGTCACAGAGCTTCTTGGTGTACTGGGTGTCTACTTCTCGTGGGGGTGCCAGGCTGATGGCAGAGGTGATGCCATAGTGTTTCTGAGGCTGCTGCCCGCTAGGCATGTTGCTGCGAGGGAACAATACAAGCAATGACAGCTAACGTTACTACGTTATTTTTGTAAATTGTTTGCTCCATGTCATGATTTCTCAAACCTCGTCTTCATTAAAAGCAAGAACGCCGAGTTAAAACGAATGCATTCACCTGCCACAGCCGCATTTCGTTTGAAGTGTTGTGCTTTGCTAGTTTCTGTTCGCCTTCCCATGAATGCCGCGAGCCCATGTGTAAACACGCTACACGCCGCTCTGACAGCAATGTGCTTCGTGTACATGACTCGAACAACGAGCATGTTCGTGACTTCATAGTTGTGTGCAATTCCAAAACCGAAAAGTGACTTTATTAAAATAGCAGAAACGTGTTCGAAAACGAGCTAGGTTCCCGACGGACGTTAGCCGAGAGGCTACAAACAGGTTGGAAGCGCTAACAAATTGGCTAATTTAGCAAGTTAGCAAAACGTTAGCGGGCTGCTACGGAAAAATAGGTTTCGCCAACGACCCGCTTGCCAGTCAGACCAGTTTAGCAGTTGACATTTTCTAGAACAGAAACAAGTGGTATCGGTTGATTTTGTTGGGCGTATTCACGCCATAGTTACCAAACATCAAACAAGCGGACTAGCCAGCAAACGGTGGCTGCAGGCCCTGTTTGGTTGTTGTGACAGTTGGCTAACGTTAGCTTTTAGCCTATTCTTCAGGACTCTCTTAAACGCGAACAAAAACGGCCATCAACGGATAATGCACCACATGCACGACTTACCTCGACATTTCTTTCATGACACTCTGAAAAGATTGCGCTGTTTTTCTTGCTGTGAACCCGTAAAAAAAACTAAGAAAGTCAGCAAGTAGAATGATAACAGCCTCGACCTGATTACAACAATGGTCACTTTCCAGAGAGCAGTTCAAACCTTCCCACTGAACCGGAATCACTTCTTATAAGATAACGTATCAGCGCGTAATGCTGGGAGAATATCCATATCTAATTGATTCACAAAACGCGCAGGGTTTATTTGAGTGCCGGCACCTGGCACGCGTTTAGGAACTGTTGTAAATGTGTTTTTTAATCCAAAACTACAAATGTAACGGCATTTTGTCGGAACAATGTCTGCGTGCAGCACGCTGGGCGACCATCGTCAGAAGGCAGGCACCTCCCTCTCTGAAGTCACAAATCACGTGACCACCGAGGCCCGATTCCGCTGCTGAACCACTGAACTCACAACTGGCTGCGACACGTTCCACACACCTGTCACACAAAGTGGAGTTTCAGTCGTAAAATACGAGATATGTCGGAACAGATCGATTTAGGATATTTTGAAAATGACTAAATCATAATACTTGTATTAAACATAATGTTTAATACATGTAACTGTTATAAGTATTCAATAAGACAGTTGCTGTTGTGATACAATAACATACTGTATTTGTGGATTGTTGTGACAAATAAACAAATCAAAAAATAATACATTTTATGTAATAATACATTTAGGGCCAATAATCGTCACAGACCACGATTATTGACGTGTTGTAGCTGATTCAATAACAGATACTCTTGCATTGGAGCACATTTAAAAAGCCAATAATGGTTAACTTTTTAACAATTTCACAACCATTAGGTCACATATCATTAACAATTAATTTAGCAATTAACATAGCACATAATGATAATGTGTGCATATAAATTCATATATGAATTTATATGCACACATTCTGATAATGATATGTGACCTACTGATTATGGAATCATATATATATACATATATATATATCATTGTCATCCTCGAACGACTTCAATGATCATCAACTTATCACCGGCCTTAAACCTCGGAATCATAACTTGATTAAATCATATAATGGGATACAGCGACTCACTTTTACATCCTCTAAATTGAAAATAACAAGCAAATACTAATGATTTCCGCTCGTGTAATAAAAGTGTAGTAAAATCTAACTATTTTCTTAATCCGTTTCCTCTGTTTTTGTGTTGCATAATCAGTGAAATACAACTACACATATTATATAATATATTTATAATATTTTTTCCTATAATTCTACTTGAAGCTGCTGGGCTCATTTCACACTAAAGTTTTTAATTAAATGAGAAAAGTACTTTTAATTTTAACAGTATTGATCTTACACAGTAGTATACAAAATAGGCTTGGTATGGTTAATTCATATATGGACTATTCATTTATTGGATTACCAGAAAACATGCTATAAGGCGATATATGTCGTTATCACAGGAGTATACCAATTTTTTCAAGGGGTTGTGTTTCTTTCTTTCAATAATTAAATTTTCAGTTTATACAGGTTACATGCTGAATGTTAACCTGAAACAAAACAAAAATAAATAATACTACATAATAATAATAATACATAACATAGCATAACGACTAACTATACGAACAATCAGACTCAGACAAAAAACATAGAAGAAAACAATACAGACATAAATCATCTTCCTCCATATTCAACCTGCTACTACAATTAAATATTTTAATTTAATATTCTGATAAAAAAATGTAGCGTGTAGCTACATGTTAGAAAAAATGAATATAACATGACGGCTGCTAACTATACAGGCACAGCGTCAATCGATATTAAAGAAAAAAGGTTAAAAAAAAGAAGAAAAAAGAAACCATCACAAATGTAGATCATGAACCTCCATATTATACCTGCCATAACAATTAAATCATAATCAATATTGTGGACTTATCCCTTCACTGGGTCACTTGGGTCCCAAGGTTGCAAAGCCTCTTAAGCCTCTTAGTATGATTTTGGCATAGTCCTCGCAGATCAAATCCATAACAGGGTTCCAAACAGAGAGAACCCCATCCATGTCTCCTTGGAGAACATGTGTGAGCCTTTCCAATGCTAACCAATGCTGTAAGATTGATAACCGAGCGCAGTAGCATAGAAGACGGGGTGCTCTTATATCTTTTTAATACAAGTGAGGAAGTGTGTAGGCTTAGGATACATTGGATTGGATTGAGCTCAATAGGACATTGTATTATGGAAAATATTTGGTTTCCAATTTCAACCAACAATTTTCATTGTCCTGGTGGGCAATGTTTCAGTTTAATGTGACATTTGGTTTTAATTTATTTGGCTTTTATACAATATAATAATATACTCAATATCGCATCAAAATGTAATGAGAACTTTGATGTGGTCTATGAATTTACACCAAAAGGTTTATCGTAGGCTAAGAAAAATATATTGTGCAAATAAAACATATTTTTTTAATACTTGTTTTAAACCACCCACACATCGCTATTCTAAAGCCATTTCAAACCTGTTTCTGTGTTTGTTCTATTGCCTTGATGTTGAAGTTTAAATTCCAATTAGTCTGCATAGTGACTTCAGGACAACACTGTGTTACAGATGACCTTTCATCTGTTCTGGGGAGCTGAACTCCTCCCCCTTTCCACCAAACATTCACTTCTGCATTTTGGACTTTAAGGGTCATTCTTGTTGTTTGAACAGCTCAGACCAGCAGAGTCAGAGAGATTTGACGCTGCGGCACAAAGCACAGTGAGTTTGCAAAAATGAGCGACGAACCTCTTGTGAATGTGGGGAAATGGATTGCAGCGAACGAGAATGCTTTCTTGCCACCAGTGTGCAACAAGCTCATGTGAGTAGTTTCACTTTGGATATAAGCAAAGTTGTTGCTTGCTTCTTGGATTGCCTGATGACCAATGAGTGTCTCACAACTTTAAAACTCAGATTTGATGATCTCTTCAAATCACGTGTCAGAGTACCCAATTGTCTTTAATTCCTGTCTCGCAGGCACTTTTCCCAGTTGATCATCATGTTTGTCGGAGGTCCCAATACCAGGAATGATTACCATATAGAGGAAGGGGAGGAGGTGAGAGAGAAGTACTCATTTCTTCTTTCACTGATGCTCTCATTTAAGCCTTCAGTTCTCCATTTACCTGATTTACATTCACAGATAACCCACCTCACAGTTGAAAGTCCAGACAAAACCCCCAAAACATTTAGATCCATGGTCATATTGTGCATTTATTTTACCATATGTGATTGCATTTTTTGCTTTAATATATTTTTTAAAGTAAATTCTTTGTATATTTAAATACAGTTCAGTCGGGGGATCGGGTGCGTTATGCTAGCAGCGGCTAATGTAGCCGTGAGCCGCTAACCTCAAGTAGATGATCATTTTCAAACATCTTCAGGCTCAACCTCCCTCATGTGATGTCACTTGAGGTCAGGTTGGGCCTCAAGTGACTTCACTTAAAGCAATCTATCAGACTTCACACAGCTCCCTCTGGAACCTCCGGTTCTGAAAAAGTGAAGCCAATGAGTAAGTGCCTTAAACTTGCATTCTTTCTAATGGCCAGCAGGGGGAGATTCCTCTGGTTGAAAAACTAAGTCAGATTGTATAGAAGTCTATGAGAAAATGACCCTACTTCTCACTTGACTTCTTCAGTAAACATTGTACACATGAGTGTTATGGGCATGATGTTCATTTCATATACTGGTCCATAGACCATAAAGCAGGGTGATTGACAGGTCGCTACCATCGTTGTTGTTCAGAAAATTTTCCATGTTTTTTTCTTCGACCTTTGACACTTTCACAGTGTGTTTTCAGTTCTTGAAAGTTAATTGTAACATTTTCGTAACATAAGAATGTCTTATTCAGCATTTAGCTGTACCATCCTCTTGCCTGGTTGCAAAAAACCATGATCGTTCTCATGATATTTCTTCTTCTTCTTTAGCTGTTCTACCAGGTGAAGGGGGATATGTGCCTGAAGGTGATAGAAAATGGGAAACACAAGGATGTGCACATCAAGGAGGGACAGGTAAGCTCCTAATATTTCAGGATTTCACATTTACAATGCTGCCGTGCACCTTCGTCGGTAAACCGTGTTGTTTTGCTCCGACAATCTGCATTCCATCCTTTTCTTCCTCCTTCAGATGTTCCTTCTGCCGGCTCGGATCCCCCACTCCCCCCAGAGACAGGCCAATACCGTTGGTCTGGTGGTGGAGAGGAGACGGCTGCTGACTGAGACCGACTGCCTGAGGTTAACTATATAAAAAGTCCTCACTCTTTACAGAAAAAATAACCATCTTTTACAAAACAGTGCATTACATCATGAGTTCAAACCTCGGGTCATTTAGTGGTGACACACAAAAATGTAAAACACAATCTGCTTTTCAAATATCCTGTCTGTAGTTCAGAGAATATAGTTAACTCTGCTCAGGCATTTAGATTAAAAAGGACTGCGGTAATGTTATTACAGCCAATTCCATGACCTGGGAACTGTTACCTTCTACCTTCTTGAACACTCAGTTCTCTTCATTGGGAAGAAGATGATCTGAGTCATACATTTACAAGAAAAAAACACAGATATTCTTTGATATTAAAGTCGTAAATTATGAGAAACAATGTTTAATATTCTAATATTGTCTCGTAAATTTACAATTTGATTCTGTAATTTGTTATTATTAATATTACGTCATTAAAACACAGTTGACAAAAATGCATAAAATCATTTCTTTGCAATTCTTTGTATTGCACATGCAAAGATGAGGTGAGCTGTGTCCAAATAAACCGGAGCATTCAGCGAGAAAGTAACAAAACAGACATGTATGTAAGAGCAGCATTCACATGAGCGTGTGCTGGTGCCTTCAGGTACTATGTGGACAACACCACCAACCCACTGTACGAGAAGTGGTTTTACTGCCAGAACCTCGGAACCCAGCTGGTGCCAATAATCAAAGAGTAAGACGGCTTCCCTTCAACACACTTACAAAGAGTCTCCATCAGATCAGGTTATGTGTTTTAACACAGTTTGTTGTTGCAGGTTCATGGCATCAAAGCAGGCCAAAACAGGAAAGCCCGATCCAAGTGAGACATTGCTTATGATTCCTGTAAAAAATGTCAAATCTAAGGTCTGATCCCTGTCAGTTTTAAACTGGTGTTACCGTGCTTGTGTTTGGATGAGCAGTCTTTGGAGAACCCCTGTTCCAGCTGAACACCATGAACGTGATGTCCCCTTTCTCCTTCAATGACTGGCTGGACCAGCAGAGGCCTTCCATGGCCGGCAGCATTCCCATCGACATGTTCGGAGCTCAGTTTGAGACCGAGGTACTACGAATCACGTCCTCATATGGGTTTTCGTGAAGGTTTCACAGTTTTTAACTTCTTGTTTTATCAAGTAAAATCTATCTTAAAATTGTTAAGTACTGAGCATCCTGCTCAACATTTTAATTCTTGTTGACATATTATTTGATCAGATAATTGCTGCTTTAAATAATACTTTTGCCTATTTTAGACTATTTGATTCAGGTAAAGCTGTTCTAGTTTGATCAACTATGCCCCAAATCACTATTTCACGACATGTACAACATATGACATGACAGGGCCTTTTCAGCTGCTGCACCTCCCCTCTGGAACGCCCTCCCCATCCACATTCGTCAGGCTCCCACCCTATCATCATTTAAGCAAGCCCTCAAAACACACCTCTTCAAACTCGCCTTCACCTGCTAACCCCTGCTCACTACCCTCCACTGCAGGACTAATTCCGTTGCAGCTTCTCCAGTTTTTCTTGTTTTATTTTTTTTTGGGATTGTTTGTTTTGTTTGCTCCATTGTCTTTCTATATTTTTGTTTTGTTTTGTACTGTTTTGTCTCTGTCAAGCGTCTTTGAGCATCTGGAAAAGCGCTATATAAATTAAATGTATTATTATTATTATTATTATTATTATTATTATTATTATTATTATTATTATTATATGTGTCCTCCATCCTTAAACCCTTGATTCAGATGGGAAATACTATCTTTTTTACCAACCAAGGTGTGAAAAGGAGATGCGTCATATAACTGGTGCAAATCTGGTCTCATAGACTGTATATAAGAAGTGGACGTAGTCGTTAAAACGTCACCTGTTGGTTTTTGGACTCCGGTTTTGAAGCCGGATGGCAACGAAGCAGGATGGCAACGACCAAAGTGCCAAACATTGAGTTCGGCACTTTGCTCGTTGCCATCCTGCTTTTTTGCAACCAGTAAATGGAAGTGTCGATATATACTATCCCTTTATTTCTAGCGCCGCCTGGTCTTATATTGGCAATAGTATTGGAAACTTGTGCAGCATAGTGTAATTTTTTAAACCATGACCTGTTGACCTGGAAAAAAGAAAAAGAAAAAAAAGTGCTTTGGTGTTCAGTATTGCATTATAGATACAGTGGATTTGATAAAAAATGTAAAAGCTGTGACCATGACAGGTGATGGTGTTTGGACCCGGGCTGACGGAGACGGCAGTGCGGCAAAGCGACGTGTGGATCTGGCAAATGGTATGTTACATTAAATGTGCTGTTCCTTTCTGTAGCCTCATACGTCCAACCAGTCCTGATCTGTCTGTGTGTCTTCGTCTCACTCGGCTCTCAGGAAGGATCCTCGAGAGTCACTGTGAAGGAGCAGGAGTTCAGTCTTTCTGCGGGAGACAGTTTACTTGTTCCTGAACAGAGCCAGTGAGTCAATTCTGGAACTTGGCTTCCTGTCTCTTCAGGATGTAGTTTTAAAAGAGCTGAATTGGCAATAACCTTGCATATGGTTTCTTCTTCTGTAGGTACCAGTGGCAGAGAGATGAGGGGACTGTTGCCCTGTTTGTGGTCCAGAACCCTGAGCGGAAGAGACCCTGAGCATCACATGCCAAGTCATGCACACATTACATTACATAGTATTCTGTGTAGGCGTGGAGAAGAGCTCAAAAGTAATGAGAAGTACATACAGGAAGTATAGTAAATTAAAGGCACTATTTTTAGTTCAAAGCTTCATTCTTGTACCTATTTCAGTATTGATAAACACTATGAGCTATTGAAACTGAAACATAATGTATGCAAAATAAATTGTGAATTGCTTTCAATCCAACTGCCCCATGAACTGATACATAGTGTAGATTTCCTCTGGAAGTGAATAAGTCAGGCTGTTCTCATACAACGTTCGTAGCTATGCCTATGAAAGTCAATGCGCTGTAATTCCGAGATATCCCACAAAATCAATTTGTACGAAATCCACATAATCATTAACCGGGATGTATGATGGCCGCAAAAAAAACACACAGAGCGTCATGGTGGGTCAAACAAAAACCGGTCTGTCACCCAGAAGACCCTTGTTCGTGCTCCCAAACAAGAAGTCATCTTTGATTTAGTGTCACGTAATTTCCGTAGTTATTACAACCCAAACCACAATCTTTTCCTCAACAAAGTACTTCATGATCTTTTACTAAATCAAATTAAGTAGTTTTGTTGCTTAAACCTAACTAAGTTGTTTCCTGTGAAGACGGAAGTTTACTATGAAAAGACTATATGGGCGTTACAGAAATTGACACTAAGAAAGCGCACAAAATAAATGCGGAGTAATTTTTTCGTAAGATATCAAATGAGCTGTTGTAGGAGGATGCACTGAAGTAGAAAAGAAAATCCCTTTCACTACTAACCTCATTAAAAATGTCCTAGTGTAAAAACCTGAAAGGACGGGTTAAGGCTTCAATTAGTTTTACCAACAATCACCATGTCATGGGTTGCATGTCAAGTTTAACAGATTTTAGTCTGTGAGACGCGCTTTAACTGACTTCTAGTTGTAACATAAGAGTAGGCTTGTTGGAGATACAAATCATACATGTGGATCACATATCAAGGCCTGCTATTCGTGTGATCATGGACAGTATTATAATTTTGTGAATTTTAAAACTGCATTTATTAGTGCATTAAACTAACTACAAATGTGAGCAAGTTATTCACTCTGCCATCCATTGGTCGGGGATTTGCTTCCTGAAAAGTCACTAATGAATGGCTAAATAAATGTGGGAATAATAAATGATTAACTAACCTACGTATGCCATGCGTCTCATTAATTCCAAACAAAAGTGTTAAAAGGACAATTTGTGGTTTGACGAAGAGTTTTCTATGTGATGGTTCTGTCTTATTTTAAGGAAAGAAAAAGCTCACACATTGAATTAAAAAAGTCAGATTTACTAGCACAACTCAGGGACGTGCAACATGTGCACCAACTCAACAAAACAACAATTTACATGAATGCTTTGTCGATACTATTGGCAGCGCAGTTTTTTTAGACTGGTATCAGTTCAGTTGTGCAGTCTTATCATCAGAGTGTTCCTGATCACATGTTGCTCAGCTAGGAATGCTGCCACCGTCCAGGGCAGTGCGTACTCCAGAGTCACCAGTCCTCCCAGGTTGTAGCTGTAACCTGAGTAGTCCCAGGGACAAGCACCCAGCAAACTCAGCCCCACCCCACAGCTGAACTCCCACAGGTAGATTAACACGGTGTAGGCCGCCAGACGCGCCAGCAGCGGGAGACGGCGTGCCAGCAACCGAGCTCTCAGGAGCTCTATGAGGTAGATGGCGATGGCGTACATGGGCAGCGACCACAGGCTGCTGTGGCCCGCCAGCCTCCTGTCCCGGGTGCTGCACCAGTCATACACGGCAGTGAAGACAACCTCACAGAGGCAGCCATGCAGTGCGTACACGTAGAGACGAGCTACGGTGGTGAGAGGACGACTTCGTGCTGCTGGGCCTCCGTCATCAACACCAGTCCCTGTCTCAAAGAAGTTGTTATTTACACAACGTTCTTGGCTGTTTTGGATTTTTTTGGTTTTGCAAAGGTGCAATTTGCCAGGCCATAGCACCTTTGATTGTCTGGCAACCTCACAAAAACTACAAGAGTTCAAAAAGTTCTCGCCCCAAAAATTGTGTTTGACACACAAACACACGTTAAGAATTGTTCTCCATTTTTGTTTTCTCAGTTCCCCAAGGAGGCACGGCCAGACAAACGTTTTCTTCTTTCTAACTTTGTACAGAGCAGGCCAGAGCCAATCGTGATGCTAAGCTAAGCTAACCTGGCTCCAGCTACAAATGTATTGCACAAACGTGAGAGTGGATTCCCATCTTCGTTCACTTTTTGCGAGAAAACGAGTCCAAACATGTTGAACTTAACGTAACTTAAGTAAATTCTTAAGTCAAAACACTTAAATAAAAGTGAAATGACTACACAGGAAACGCTAAATTGTCTCAGTGACAGGTCTGTACATTCGTTGAAACTTCTGTTAGCGAGGTAGGATGAAAGCCACTCCAACGCTGTGCCAGATATGCCCACCCAATCACGTAGCCGCTCAATCAGAATGTTATGGTCTACGGTGTCAAACGCAGAACTGAGGTCGAGGAGCACTACAACAGAACAGTCACCTGCGTCAGCTGACATTAATAAGTCATTTGAAACCCTCAGGAGAGCGGTTTCAGTCGAGTGTCGTTTGCGAAACCCTGACTGGAACTTGTCAAACATATTGTGCCTCTCCAGTGCAGCAGTAAGTTGGCCGGCCACAACCTTCTATAGGATTTTCGACAAAAAAAGGCAGTTTTGAAATAGGCCTGTTGTTCGAGGGCAAAGCAGGATCTAAGTTAGGTTTTATCAATAACGGCTGGATAGTGGCATGTAATAAGAGGGGACACTTCCTGTAGACAAGAGGAATTAAAAATCAATTTTATGGCAGGACCAATAATTGGCAGGATTTTCTGAAATAGAGAAAATGGTATAATATCCAGAGGGCAAGACGATGGTTTTGATTTATTAATTAAGTCCATTAACTCTTGCAGGCTGATAGGCTGGAAAGAGTCCAGAACCATAGGAGATTGAGAGGAGCTACAGTTGGGTGAACAAATCCCATGAGCAATACCAGACCTAATCGCAATTACCTTATCAATGTAATAGGCAAGGAACTGATTACACTCATCAGTAGAAAAGCAAGGTAATATAGCGACAGGTGGTGAAACAATGGTGTTAATTGTGTCAAACAAAATCTTAGGATTTCTCTTAGAGGAAGAAATTAAGTTAGCAAAGTACCCAGTTCTAGCTTCCTTCACTGCAAGATTAAAAGGTGCCACTTAGTCCAGCAATGTGGTGCAGTGTTCATTAACATTTCAACATCATTAACATTTGTAGATAAAGTGCTTTGCAAAGTAATCAGCTGTACTCTGAGTATAATGCATGAGTGGGATGTTCGTTTAGGACATACAGAGTCCGCTTTTACAGAGAGATAAAAAAAATAATACATTTGTGATCACTGATCAGTAGGTGCTCACAACGGACATGATCAATATATAGACCCAGAGAGAACACAAGGTCCAAAGTTGTGCTACATTAGTGATGACATTAACATTAATAACAGATTTACAGTAGTTCTCGCCCGTTCCTTGTCCCTGTATTTAAAAAACTGTCAGTTATTTTTGGGATAGCAGCTTCACCTCCTGTTTTGAATTTTATTGCCTTGTTTGCTTTGGGATCGTGAGTTGTTCCTCCCACTTTAATTTTTCGACAATGACATGCATGAAGCATGGTGATCATGGTAATCATGGTGCCTAAGAATACCAAACCGTAAGTTTATTAATCACTGCAACAACGACAATAATGAGACATCTTTTCTTATAGAAATGTTACCCCTATTGTTACCCTTCCTCACTGAGGGTTGTATTATTGGCACTGTTAATTGCAGAATTCCCCAGTCTAAACTATTCATCTTTAATATTTATTTTGATTGCTTTTAAATGGCTGGAACCATAGCTCTTATACAACTCTCTCACGGTAATTCCATGATCTAAATCTTTTTTTTTAAAGGATACAATAAAATGTTATGAGAAAACAATTTAACGGAAGTACAATTTACTTCTCCTTTATTCTAGATTTTCTTCCCCACAATATAACACCGGCACATATGCAGTCCTGTTCCGTCCCATAGTGTACATGCTCTACTTTGGATTAACAGGCTTATAGACCATTTTAGCCTAGTGAAAGGCTTGGAGAATCTTCAACCGGTTTTCCCTCTGCTCTACAACAAAAGTGCCATAAACAAATTACTAGGTGACCGTTCATGGCATTAAATAATTTCAGTGATCTCGTAATAGCATTGAATCAAACTCCACTTCAGACTTCAACAGACGTCATATTATGCCTCAAAGTGTGTCCTTCCAAAATTGAAATGATAAATTAAACACGGTAAAAATTCTCACCTTGGTCATTACTGCCTTGCGTTCCCCTCTTATTTAGCTTTCTTGCCTCCATCCCCGGGCAGCATATGGGTCCCTGTGCCTTTGTAATCCCTCTGCTTTCCTGTGTCTCTCTCTCTGTGTGTGTGTGTGTGTGTGTGTGTGTGTGTGTGTGTGTGTGTGTGTGTGTGTGTGTGTATGTGTGTGTGGATCTTGGGCTAAACATTAAGCGGGTTCTCGTTATCACAGCGGTTCTATGTGTCACAGGCTGAGGTCGTGAACCAAAGGATGGACTCTGGAAGCTAAAACCCGGACCCTACTGAGGAACAAAAAACGCCTGTGTGCAGTATTGATCAGCCTGTGGCTGCGTGAATTGTTTCTTTAGAGCAGTACAAAAGGCGCACAACATGTGTGTGAGGGCGAACGTGAAGGGTTATCAGTGAACCACAGCAGCTGGGTGTGTCGGGGAAGCTGCCAAGAACACATATTGATAGATCATAGAACTGACTGTGAAAGTTCAATTTCACTATTCCATAGTAGTTTCTTTTAATGTTGGTTTCCAACCTACAAGTCATTGTAAGAAATATTTACAATGACCTGGATTGTTTGTCATGTGTGAAATGTAAAATGTTCTGTCTCTCAAATCTCTTTTGATAATTAAAACTAATTCTAGACTAAGCTGATTCAAAGGTTTCTTAGGGTTATTTCTGAATTTACAAAATAAACCTAAATATAAGTGAGTGATATGTTCAAGTTGCAAAATGATTGCAGGTCTGCATTTTGAGATACTCTGTGCCTTTGTATAGATAGAGCATTAATGTTATCTGTTTGTCTGAGTACTTTATCTTATACTTAATTTAATATCTATTGCACTGTTGTTGTCGTTGATTGTCTCGTCTAATGTCTAATGTTATGCAAGACAAAATCCTTGCTTGTGTAAACATTCCTGGTAAATAAACGGTTTCTGATTCTGATTCAGTTCAATGCATTTGTCCTATTAAATGTCAGGTACTGTATGTGTGATTTATTGGGTATATAAGATAAATTAAATATTTAATTAATATGAATTAATTATTATTATAATTATATAATAATACTATATATTTGCATCACATTGGTTATTAGTCATTGTAAATATTGTCTGTATATTTTGGTTATTTACTTTAAGCGGTTTAACAGTTGAAGAAGATTTACCTTATAAAGATTGTTATTTGTCATTCATCTGCAATTAAAGTAATGAGTAACTAGAATTGACTCACTAAGCACCAACACACAAAACTGCCAGCACACATTTAAACACGCACTATATAAATATGGACGGCTAGCCGTACCGGTACAGTTTCACACATGCACAGTGTACAGTGTAACCATAAAGGGCCTCTGGGAGCAGATGTCAGTCCTGACATGGTGCCATGTGTGTTTGTTCTGTGTGTAATAAAACAGTTAGATGAATGGCGGACCTTTAGATCAGAGTCCAGTGATTCTAGCAAACACACCTTCGGGTTTGGAAAGGGGGACTGCACCGCTGTACGTGTGTCAATGACCATAAAGCCATCGAGCAGACAAAGGTTGGACTCTTCGCACATTGGTGAGCCGGGCTGACTGTGTGTGTGTTGCATTGTTGGATGCTGAATTGTCACCGAAGAATATTTGGTTAGGGAAATTAACATTCTCTCTCTCAGAGAGCACAGAGAGCCTTCCCTTGTTGCTCTGTTTAACTCACATCACTCGTCATCAATCTTGAGTCGGTCTGGTGTGGTAAATTGAACGCACATAAATTAGATTGAAATTAATGGACAGGAACAAAGATGAGATGAGATGTGAGAAGATGAGAAGGTGAGATGTGAGAAGATGAGACGACATAATGAGATGTGAGAAGATGAGCTGTGAGAAGATGAGCTGTGAGAAGATGAGACGATGAGATGACATCATAAGATGTGAGAAGATGAGATGTGAGAAGATGAGATGACATAATACAATGTGAGAAGATGAGATGTGAGAACATGATATGTGAGAAGATGAGATGACATAATACGATGTGAGAAGATGAGATGTGAGAACATGATATGTGAGAAGATGAGATGACATAATAAGATGTGAGAAGATGAGACGATGTATTGAGATGTGAGAAGGTGAGAAGATGAGATGATGAGATGTGAGAAGATGAGGCAACATAATGAGCTGTGAGAAGATGAGACGATGAGATGACATAAAAAGATGTGAGAAGATGAGACGACATAATGAGATGTGAGAAGATGAGACGATTAGATGACATAATAAGATGTGAGAAGATGAGATGACATAATAAGATGTGAGAAGATGAGATGTGAGAACATGAGATGTGAGAAGATGGGATGACATAATAAGATGTGAGAAGATGAGATGATGTATTGAGATGTGAGAAGATGAGATGATGAGATGTTAGAAGATGAGAAAGCATAATGAGATGTGAGAAGATGAGATGACACAATAAGATGTGAGAAGATGAGACGACTTAGTAAGATGTGAGAAGATGAGATGACTTAATAAGATGTGAGAAGATGAGACGACATAATGAGATGTGAGAAGATGAGACGACATAATGAGATGTGAGAAGATGAGATGACATAATGAGATGTGAGAAGATGAGATGACATAATGAGATGTGAGAAGATGAGATGACTTAATAAGATGTGAGAAGATGAGATGTGAGAAGATGATATGATGAGATGTGAGAAGATGATATGATGAGATGTGAGAAGATGAGATGATGAGATGTGAGAAGATGAGATGACATAATGAGATGTGAGAAGATGAGATGCGATGAGAGATGATGAGACTGTCATTTGCAATCTGAGTTGTGATAATGAGACTGAATTGCCATTTCGAAATTGAGGTACTTTATAGATACTTTATTATCACATTGGTGGATATTCTTCTGCACAACATAACAACACCATGTAGGCTAGATATGAACACTATTCAAGACAACAGATGTTTGAAATGGACTAGATAGATTAATTCATAGATTTAACTAGGTAACTCTCATTGAGATTACAAAATATAATGTACCATGTAGCCCTGGCTCCACAACAGCAGCAATTAGTATTTAAAACGTTTGACACTGCGCTACATTCGTCATTGTTTCAACTTTTGTGCAGTGTGATTGTGAAAACATTAAGCAGATGTCTGATGTGTCTTTGAGATTCACTTTTTTTTTTTTCTCCAAGACTTGTTTTACTTTGAAAATATTGAGGACTGAGTGTTTCCTTTGGTCTCGCCGTGGCTACGACCAAGATATCATTGACCCGTCCGTCTCTCTGAAGACTTACTTTACATTCAACGCGCAACCACAGACATGTAGGTTAAGGTTATATGTGTAAGAGCAGGACCACCACAATGTGGAAGCCGCTGGAAGGAAACACTGCCACATCTGCTGTCGTATTATTTCGCCATAAATTGAAACACCGTACACTTTTCGGAAACCCAGCGGACATGTTTCCGTATGACACATAAATTATTACACAGTAACGTTAGCGTAAACGTCCGTGGGAAACTGACGCAACAACGCTATAAAAATAAAAGACAAAGATTATGTAAATCGTCTGCTGTTAAAAGACCAACTGCCGTGTGGACACAGTGAGCTCCAGTGGCGCAATCGGTTAGCGCGCGGTACTTATATGTCAGTACACTGTAGAGCAATGCCGAGGTTGTGAGTTCGAGCCTCACCTGGAGCAGCATTTTGATACAGTGTGTAATTGTAAATCGCGAATCTTTTTTGGAAATCTTACTCACACCGGAATTGTTGTGGTGTGTTGTGGTTTATAAAAGGAGCCGTAAACCCAAATACGTAAAGACTTGAAACGTGAAATATAAAGGTACTCTTCCAAATAATCTGCAAGTCCATAGAAGTAGACATTAAGTAAGATAAAATGTATAAACACATTGTGAAAATATATTATTTGTCATTACTGTCAGATTAAAACTCACATTTTTGTTTCACCAAATATTAACTATTATTTATGTTCCTATTTTGTGACAATATTGAAAACAAAATCCTCTTATAGTACTAACATGGTACGTAACATGGTTATAGTACTTAACAAATAAGACTCATGGTAGTCTTTACATTACAAACTCTGAAGAGGTATTTCAGCTCTCCTGAAAACAGGGGGCAGTATCTCTCCATCTCTGCAGAGATCCAGTCTCGTAAAGTTCTTACAGTATAGGATGTATGCTGACTTCATATGTACATCTTATCATAATCATTTACAAATTGTCTCAAAGAAGAATTCAATTTGTGGATATCAAATCCTACATCTCGTATTGTGTGATGTGATGTCCATTCACAAAAAAATCCAAGATGGATGTCAAAACTCATTGCATGCCCAAAAATAATCTTTGAGGAGAATATTTCTTCAAGTCATAGATATTCCAATTCTACTTCTAATACTTTGTAAATATGACATGCCTACTTTCTTTTCTTGCTTCAACCTGTATCCAGTAGACTCACTTTTGCCCTGCGATCAATTTATTCAGTGAAGGAAATGAAGCATATGCTCAAATTAATTTCATATAACATGGGTTAAACCTCAAGCGAGGAATACAACACATAATGATCATGATAGTGATTAGACCATGAGTCTGTGTGAGAGAAAAGTATTACTAATATTCAATAAATTGATAACTTGACATGACACTTTGCTTCCAACCACTAGGGGTCATTGTTGTCTACTGTTTAAACCTGCTGGTCCTTTTTCTCTTCCTGACGCAGACGTGACTGCTTGAATGTGACTGGCTGTGTCTGCTGTTTGAATGAAAACAGTTGGTCCGCCTTTGCTCTTCCCACTCCCGAACTCTATTTATGTGTGTACTCGTCTTACATTTTACACAAGCCAACTTTATTATGAAGCGGGAACTGCCGCGAGACCTGCACATATGGGTCTAAATGCATGTTGATGAAAATTGTTGTTGCATGTATAAAAGTTTAACATGACGAAGTAATTTTTCATCTTGCCATGCTGGCCATTAAAATACCACACACACACACACACACACACACACACACACACACACACACACACACACACACACACACACACACACACACACACACACACACACACACACACACAGGTTTCAACAGGCTTAACCCCAAGGTGGAGATGCATGTCATTGACTGTCATAAGCTCAACAACAGAGCTAATGTAGGAAACATGGTCTGCTTGGAGACTTCAACTTGCTCCATAATAATCACTTGAGGCCAGCTGCATTATGCACGAGATCAGCCTTTTTGCCAAAAAGTCGGCGTGTGTGTGTGTAAGAATGTTGGTTTGTGTGCAGAGTATTTGCATTTTGAAGAAGTATTTATAGTTTACGTAAGTGTGAAAAGCTCACACTCAAGACACATGCCCCTCATCTGATCTAACGAACACATTTTGGTATTGCAGCCCCAAGAAAGGCAAGAATTCTTCCAAATCACGTTTTGTCTCAAACACAGACAACGTCTTGGTGACATTGTTTCCTCATGTAAATGTAACAGGGCGGTGCACGGCGTACCAGCAGCAGTCTACTGGCATAGATACACAAATTATGTCAGAACAATCCGTGCAGAATTGTCAGATTAGAGGTTAGTCTCGGTTATACATTAAGGTTCATATATCTACCGACGCATTCCACACATTTTGTCTGTCTTTGAAGTATGTGGGTCATCATGTCTTTAGCTGCACAATAGCGTTTGGTTTGTTTGAATATACGACCCGCTGACCCATTTCATTCTAATGGAGAGGAGTAATTGGTGTGTGTGTGTATGCGTGAGAATGAGTGATAGGGTAACCGCAAGAGAGAAACTGTGATGGGACAGTGGGTGATGATGAAAAAGAACCGAAGGAGACGCCTGAGAATAAACAGAATCCGACCGGCACCACAACTGCCGTTCTGTAGGTGTTGCCCTCATCTGGCTTGCAGCATTAATCACCTCCTCTGATTAACCAGCCATGTTTACACTTCCATGCACACACACACATCCCTACAAAAGACAGTCAATGCAGTCTTTCACGATTGAAGCATCACATTGACCACCAATGCTTTTATTTGATAAGATAAAGGCAGTGGTTATATCGAAGCCTTCATCATCAAGACTCCTGACTTTATGCTATTTACTTCCCACAGGAGCACTACGTACATTAACCTGTTAAGCCCCATGGCACTCCCTTTAAAACTTTGCAAAAACTCAGATATTGCAAAGACGGTTGGCCTCAAGCTCCAATTCAGTCTTTAAAAAAAAAAAAAAAAGGCATCCTACAATGGTATATTAAGATCCAAGCCCGCCCCCGTTACTAACCATGCAGCTATGTGTCACAAGCTGTAATTCACATCTGCCTTTGGTTAGCGCCGAGTGCTCACTCACTATCTAGCTATCTGACAGCTCCCAGGCCCAGCTGTTATGTATTGCGAGCCCTTAGGCTCTGCTCATTACGTGTGAAGGTATAATTATTATCATTATTGTTTTTTTTTCTCCCCCCTTTTCCACTGCTCGCTCGAGCCCGGAGCGACACCACTGATGAAGCGCCTGTCAAGTTGCCAAAACGGAAGTGATGTCATTTTGCCTGCAAACTCTGAGGTCAAAGGTGTGTCTTGTCAGACGGGGGAGAAGTGTGTGTGTGTGTGTGTGTGTGTGTGTGTGTGTGTGTGTGTGTGTGTGTGTGTGTGTGTGTGTGTGTGTGTCTGTATGTATGTTGTATATAGATAGGGTGGGCTTTGCGAAAGACTTGCGATAATGTTTTGTTCCTGTGTGTGTAAAGGGATTAATTGCAAATGGGACTTAGTGTTGCAGCCAAATTGAGAGACGAAGTCCCGACTGGTTGATCTATCATACACACATCTGGTTAACCTCCCCACCTCAGATGAAGAGCAGCACACAGCTTCTCTTCTCTTCGCTCGGGGCTGGATCTACCTCTACCTACCTCGGCCCAGATGACAGCGGTTGATAGAAGATGATTAATTTAATGCCGCCTATTTGTAGTGTGGAGCTTTGGGGAGCGTTCGGAGCAAAAAAAAACACCCACATCAAACTAGAAGGGCAATCGTAGAGCGCAGACCTCTGACAAGGCCTCGCCCTCTCTCGCAAGTGAACAAATTATTTGCGCATCCGCCCCGAGATTTGGATCTGCTGCAAAATGTAACATGTTCTCCGTTTGGGCCATGCAACACCATTCCGCCAATTTCTCTAAAAAAATTCCATAACTCTGCTGAAAAAACCCAACCAACAAACAATCAAGAACATAGCCTCCTTGTGGTAATAAACGGAAAGGTCATTTTGTTTGTTTTTTACAGCGATTGATATGGGTTCTATCCCGTGCTGGGACGATGTGAGGTACAACATTGCAGTTCCCAACTAAATAATCCACCTACAATGTGCTAAAAACACTAAGCAAGGCTTTTACGGCCTATAGAAGAGAAGGTTTTAGTGTGTTTACCTGTGTTATGACGCAGAACCATATTTTGAGATCAATCTGACAATACACAGTGAAACATTACTCAAGTTCAATGGATATATAGAGAACAAAAGTCTTTTCTATATTGGTTTCTCTTTGTCAAGTTCCACACACACTAAAAATAAACGAAAGGTCGCTAGTTACAGTAATGTGTGCTGTGCTTTTCCTCTCGGGAGAAATGAAAAGTGAACCCAGCAAGCGGCAGGTGGCAGTTTTTTCATGTCCCGAACACTGAGCTGAGCGAGGAGCCAGATGCACTTAAGAAGTGGAGGATTTCTACAAGTGTGTGTGTGTGTGTGTGTGTGTGTGTGTGTGTGTGTGTGTGTGTGAGTGTGTGTGTGAGTGTGACTGTGTGTGTGTGTGTGTGTGTGTGTCAAGGACAAGGGTGTGTAGGTCCAGTTGGCTGTCTTCCCCGCTGCACCTCCTTAACCTAATTAAACATCCCTCCAACAGCCCGGTTCCTTTTGCCAACTCCAATCACACACACACACACATACACGCACACGCACACGCACATACACACACACACGCACACACCCACCCACACACGACAGTCTTCCTGGAAATTACAGTGGCTTTAAAGGATTCGCAACGCTTCACTCCTCATTTTTATGGACTCTTGGGTCAGATGTGTGGGTCATTGTATGAATCAGTGTTCAGGTGCACACGAATGTACTCATTCCCTTTTTTTTACATCCAGGAAACTTGTACTTAAAACTTTACAACAAACCATTGCAGTGCCCCATAACTTCCAGGAAAGTTGGACACCTTTATTTCAGCAACTTCCTATATCTTCCCAGGCTAAGGCTCTTATTTGTCAAAGAAAAAAAAAACAGCACAGGGAGTATTATATTATCGTCCAAGCCAGAGATTTAGTTTGCATCCCAGCCTCCGCCCTGCTCCCCTGGCCCGGGGATTCTGGCCTGGCGGGGCCTGGTGAACGACCACATCCTCTACGAACGTGCCTTCCCATCCAGATAGATGTCACGAATAATGGGGGAGCGCTGGGAGCGCTTGATTTATGTATGCGCAGAGCCCTTCTGGAAGAGGAAGAGTGTGACCTGATGGAGGGCCAGGATCTCTAAAAGGGGTCCTTCCTGAGAGTCTGAGCCGAGCAGCATTCTTGGCTGCACTGACCTGAACTCATCACAGAAAGAGGGGAGACTTTTTATATATATATATATATATATATATATATATATATATATATATATATATATATATGTGTGTGTTGCTAGCACCAATCAAGTCAAGCCTTCCCAGTTCCCTGTTGCTCTGAATCTTCACATGAACAGTTTGCATGTACAGATAAACACAAGCTCTAAATTTGACCGTTCTTTAAAACATCTGCTTCTGCTACAACAGACACTGACATAAACACACACATGCGCTCCCCTCCGGTCAGCATGACTTGTGTGTTTGCTGCTTTGTTGCTACGACAAACATCATCATTTTCAGTTTGGTGCAAGCCAGGTGGGTTTCATCAGTCCTTCACATATTTAATATGGACTCAATGATTTTATAATGCGTCCATTGTGGCCGTTCTGCCCGCGCTACAATAATGGCAGAATGAGTCAGATGTGGATGGTATAACAGAACGATGACCCTTGATGGAGGAGGTGGACTGTCTGATCCTGTGCCAGTGTGATTGTGTACTCTACCTGCCCGGACATATTTTAGGCGGGGCCTCGATCATTCCTATGAGAGTAATTAGTGGCGCATGAAGCAAAAAAGATTGAGTATAACATTTAGCTAAAAATTACACAGATATTTCGGCAATATCATGCACACTAGCGTTTCCTTTAACCCCGCCTCCAAGCCCTCGCTCCAGCCTCAGTCTTGAACTCATTCACATGAAAAACAAATAACTCTGGATTCAGCTGTTAGTGCATTTTGTGCTTAGTTTAGCTGGTTGTGTGGTGTGTGTATTATAGTTTCTGTGTGTCACGCAATATAGCTTCAAGAAGTTGACAGAAAGAAGAAGAAATTATCCTTTATTAATCCCCTTGGGGAAATTATTCTCTGCATTTAACCCATCCTAAGTAATTAAGGAGCAGTGTACTGCAGTGTGGAGTCTGGGGAACAACTGGGGGTTCAGTGCCATGCTCAAAGACACTTCAACATTTCCGCCTACCTTGTGCTGTCAGGACGACCACTCTCCCCATGAGATACAGCCGACCCCTAGAAAGGACTACAGTGTGCGATAGAAGGATGTATTCACAACTTTTACTCAGGTAATGTCTCCCGCTGGGATGTTGAAGGCCGTGTATATCTAAATAAATAACACCCACAAATTAATTTGGGATGGCAAGTAAACAATAAACAAAAGAACGTTAGCCTTTATCTTTTCTGGCTAGCGATAATTCATTTTGTAAATATGTCCAAAACCAACATAACAGTTTCCCCCCCCCAAGTCTCTTTAACCTTACTTAGCACAGAAATAAGGCAGAAGCAAACCTGGCAGACGTTGTTGACCAGACATAATCCTCTTAATCTTGAACACAACCTAACATGTCCATGAAGATTTTGACACCAATGTAACGTGACTTACATGGCAATGTGACCTTTGAAAAGAGCATTCCAGTATCATATCTAAGTATAGCAGGAAAGGGGAAAAGTGACCAAGATTCTGATGGGGGCCAAACTTGATCAACTGTTATTGGAGCACAGAGTGAAAAGGAGCGGTACTTAGGAATGGTCAGTTGGGCACAGGGGAGTTGTGGAGTTGGAATATTTCATGTTTTAAGGGGGGCATTGCTGCCAAGTTGCTTTTGTTAATAGTGTTGCTTTTTGGCTCAACCCCTGTGTATATAACTGAATGCATGATAAATGCAAAAATACTGCCAATGGCCCGTAGTCCTCCGCCTTTTCCCTGTCTTATGTGTTCTGCACATGCCTGTATCAGCGTCTCATGTAGACAGACAGGGCACAACCAAGTGTGCGTGTGCGTGAGTGCATTAGTCTCGGGTGTTGTGTGGATCTGTCGGCGCCCAGCCTATCGCTCCCCGTTGGCACATGAAGGGCAGTATGGTGGCTGGGGGCTGGGAGCTGCTGACATGGCCGCCCAGTTCAAAGAGATGGAGCAGGAGATGCAGGCAGAGAGCGAACAGAGCGGCCTTTATATTCACCTTGGCTAAGCCTGGGAAAACTCTGCAGCCCCCCCCCCCCCCTCACACACACACACACCCTCCCGTGTCCGCAGGCAGGGAGGCAAGTGGACTTACAGGTGCTGTATAGTGCTGCTCTGTGATCGGTCAAAGAAAACTCCACAACATCCCATGTATTTCAATGAGGCTGATGGATGGCACCGAGTGTAGGATAGAAAATGTGAAAATAAAAATTGAAAAATCGATTTTCCATCCACCAGAGTCAGTACGGATGCTGAGGCTGAACAATGTCTTCTGACCTCCATCCATGCCAATATCTTTGGTGGTAGTTCATAGATTTTCCTCTTGCACTTACTGTAATTGTAAATTAAAATGTCACCTTGTTGACTATCGTCGTGACTATCTCACAATCTGCCATGATACTGGGGTGAATATATAAATGGAACCATTTTCTGTACAATCAGTGGGAGCTAAAACTATCTTGGAGCATTTTGCTGAAAGGAAACATTTGACATCACTAAACAAGGAATGGTTTACCCATTTTTCATTTCGAAAATATATCTATCTACGTATATCATATATGTATATATATAGATAGATATATAGATCCATTGGCTCTCAATATTGCACCATTCTTCTCTGCCCTACATACAGGCCTCCGACACATGTTGTGTTTATAACCTGCAATACCATCCACTCACACCTGGCTGTAGATACTGTTATACTTGTTGTGCTGCCCCCCCCACCCCCAGCTACACACAAATTACCCTCCAGGATCTTTATTTTTCAATGTTTTTTTTTTTTAAACTCCTAACGTATTTTTATGACACCATCCTTTGGACTGACTATGATAACACTTGTTGCTGGAGCAGGCTTACGTGGACATTGGCAGGACCAGGCAGGTGTCACTCAGCAGGCCCTTGCAGTTTTATTAATAGTGTTTTATGTTTCGCCGCGGATGGCAATGAATGTGGTCATTCAGTGGAGGGCCGGAGAGCAAAGCGAAGGAAGCTGCGTGTGTGTGTGTGTTTTGTAAGAACGGGCTTAGGGAAGGCTGGTATATATGCTGCGCCAGTGTCTGATTTGTGCGATCGAGGTTCTGTCGGTTGTTTGTGTGTGTGTGTTAGAATGGAAGGGAGAGGCTGACATCACTCCTTCCAGTGCTCAGGGGGTTGTTATTGTTGCCATTCTCGGCCTCGAGGAGCTTGAGCGCCGGCAAACATTTCTATGGAACTTCACATCACAGGAGCTCTGTCATTTCCTAATGTAGACATGCACGCACGCACGCACGCACACACACACTCGCGCAAAAGCACACGCACACGCACACGCACACACACACACACACACACACACACACGCACACGCACACGCACACACACACAGAAACGCGTACATGCTAAGATACCGTCATGCTGACTGGAATACACATTCTCACACATACGTAAGCTTGAAAAAAGACCAACGCACTTCACACAATCTCACACACAAACACGCACACAGCAACAGATCATTTCCAGTTTAATTACAGAGCATCGGGCTGACACTGCTGCATTATCACCCCTGTTGAAACCTCCAATTATGGCTCAACATCAGCTGTAAATCTGCCCATATTAATAAATTAAAGGCAGGCTTGTGGGGGTTTAGAGCTCAGTGTGTGTGTGTGGCTGTGTGTGTGTGCGTGTGTGTGCAGGGGTACAGCACAAGTAGACACTTGCTTACACATGTTGCCCAGACTCGGGGCTTAAACACATCAGGCTGCATGCAAAGGACATGCTTTCAGGGGAAATTTATGAATCCTGACAGCGCCGTGTGGGCTAAGCAGTCATTTTCACTGAATAGAGTTTAAAGGTGCAATCTGGAATTTATTTGACCATCCACACAAGTTCGACTTTGGGAAATAGCTGATGGGAAATAAGCCTTCTTTAAAACTTTGTTAAGCCACAGTAACTCGATGCAAATGTTAGACATATGAACGAACCTTTGATGCACTTTATCACTCCTATTTTGGCCTTGTATGAAAAGAAGTACATTCAAAGTTGACAAAGAAGCTTGAGTAAAAAAAAAATCACTGTAACCAAAGTAGTGTGGGGAATGGGGGAACCATAGGCTTATGCTTATTTTAGCTTTACCTGTTTATATAGGACGATGGGCCCCAGGTCCCAGACATGCAAAAGGAGCCACTATCTTTTGTCTCTTTGTGGTAATTTTGTGTCTCTTTATAGTCATTTTGTGTATCTTTGTATCTGCTTTGTTTCTTGTTTTGGTTGTTTTGTGTCTCTTTGTGGTTGTGTTGTGGCCCTTTAGTGTCTTTTTGTAATTTTTTATGTTTCTTTGTGATGTTGTTGTGTCTCTTGGTAGTCATGTTGTGTCTATTTGTGGTTGTTCTGTGTCTCTTTGAGGTCATTTTGTGTCTCTTTGTGTTTGTTTTGTGTCTCTTTGTGGCAGTGGCAGCTGGTGGCAATTCGTTTTGGTAGGGCCATCTAATCAATTTCAGCAAGCATCCCTGTATGATTCAATGCAAAACAAGGTATCACACATTACTAAATGTAACATTTATTCCAACACTTTGACATAATAAGGACATCTTATTCATACAATTCAGTATATTAATATATCATGACGCATACCCCTACGAAAAATAGTCCTGCACTTGACTGATGATTTCAAACGTATTGATAAATTCCCCAAACCAAGAGCTGTGTACAAAGGCACAAAAACGATAATTATGTTTGCTTACTCCTCGTTTGCATTAATAGCATACACACAGAGAGCCAACACTTATGCTAATTTCCTTAAAACATACACAGCTATTACATTTATTACAACTTTAACTAACCTTGTGCCTCTTTGGGGGAGTGCTAATACTGTTTCTAATTTGTATAAAAAATTTACCATATTTTCCGTAGCTTTCAACATTCAATCTGCGCACAATGCGACTTCCTTTTCAACTCCGCGAGCCGCCTTCAAAATAAAAGCATCTCATCTTAAAACAGGAAACCAGATAAATGTAGTTTAAGGCAGGCAACAAAAACAACAACATTGATTGACAAACAGTTTCTAAAGTCAGAACACAAATTGGGTTACTTACATATCATATAATAACTGACAGCATGCCGTCCAACAGCTCATTTTGTGCCGTCTTTGACGTGCCTTTAAAAACGCTGGCTGTCTTACGGTGCTCCTGCAGCACGGTGTCTAGCAGTGGCGGCCGGCCAATAGAGGGCAACGGGGCCTGGCCCCACCCACCTTGAGCCACCTTTTTTTTTAATTAATTCTAAAAATTATAATAATATTAATAAATTATACAAATTGTCAATATTTGTGTTTTTGAGCTATGGAATATACCCAGTAATATTTGTAAAATAATATACAGAATTGTATTAATAAGATGTCCTTATTATGTCAAAGTGTTGGAATAAATGTTAAATATTTAACTGCAAAGTAGAAATGCGTGATACTTTCTTTTACATTGAATCATACGGGGATGTTTGCTGAAATTGATTGGCTGGCATTACCCAAAAATAAATCCACCAGCCACCACTGGTGTCTAGGGAGGCTACAAAGCCAAACCGTCCTGGTGTACCCGTCTCTACAGAAGCTGCTTCCCTTTCACGCCAGTCTGTTGTTTTATGGTGAGGTCAGGTTAATCTGGGACCAGTTGCTTTACCTGTAGTTTCTCCGCCAAAGATTTTACAGAGTTAGGGTTTGGTAGCGCTCGTGGTCGCACTCGCCATTGTCAAGTTGTTATAATGGCGCCTCGAGAGACTAGCTAGCCCTGACGAGAACAAGAGACGGGAACGCACACCTCGGGGCCAAGTGAGACTGACCCCAAGCTGAATCTTTTTTAGGATGCTGATTGGCTAAATTGTATATCACTCATTTATATCTTTAATCAGTAATTGGCTAAATTTGCGATGAAAATTTGGGGCCCTGGGTAAAAAGTTATGCTGAAGTCTTTCCTTTCCTCTCTGACTGTGTGGTATTGGTTATATCAAATGGGATGAAAACATTTCCTCTTCATTTCCATTTCAGTTTGGAATGAAAACATGGACTTCACCCCCCTTCCTTCAGTCTGGGTTTCTGTCAGTCTGCCGTGTGTGTGTGTATACTGAGTGCCCAGGGTGGAGATTAGGTCTGGTATTAATGGGATGTCCCTTGCTGCATGTCCCCCCTCTGCTCCCTCACATTCCACTGTCCAAAACATACACACTCACATACACGGCCTTATGTGACCCTGCTCCACCCGGCCCTACTTGAACATACACATGTACACAAAACCACACACACATTCCCCCTTTGGCAATGCTTCACTCCCTCCCTCCCTCACCCTCCCGGGCCTTTGGACATCAGAGCAGGCCTCCCCAATCCCCCTTTAGCAAGCACCCAGGCCTGTTAAACCAACAGACGGCCAGGTCTATTGTCCCACAGCTTGATCTGGAGTGTGTGTGTTGGTTTGGCCCGGACGGTAGGTTAGGATAAGGTTTGGACAGCATTGGATCCCTTCTAATCCCAGAAAAGCAAACGTGAAGCCGAGTCCAGGACCTCCGGCGCTTTCAGTGATACACCCTCCCTCACCTGGAAACACACACACACACACACACACACACACACACACACACACACACACACACACACACACACACACACACACACACACACACACACACACACACACGCAGAGACATAGTACATATACAATGTTATGACTTCCACAGTGGAACCCATAAGATTAGCAACGTTGTCTTCCAAAACCTAAAAGGCGCAATTACAGCAATAAGTTGCACAGCGATATTTATCTTTAACTTCTCAGTAATTTGACTCTAGTATCTTCCCATTTCATCACCTCTGGCATTTTGTCCTCAGGATTGATACTTCATATTTTCCATCCAATAAAGTTGAAGAGGAGGACAAAAATCAGTTGGAGCTGGCTAGCTTGCTTGTCAGTATAAGCTCCTTAGCTCCTTATAACCGTGCACAGTTTACTCCAAAGATGTATTATTGACTTCTATTTTATAATTGTCTGCAAATCATTGTGCCTTACAATCACAGTTTTTACTCAGGAGTATAAATACAAGTTTGTGGTGCATCACGGCTAACAACTAAAATTCATTATTTCATTGGATGGGGCAAAAAAACACCAGACTTTTACCCAGGAGACCGCTGTTCATTTCATGCCTGTGGGAAACCAAAGGTAAGCGTTGGGTTCACGCTTGTTGAGTTTGTTACATAGCATTGCTACACTTGTTACGTAACGTTACCTAAGCAAGTGTGCTAAGGGCGGTTGTTATCTATTTCCGCTAGTTATATTTTATTACTATCTTAAGTTATTATCCACGTGGCATGGTGCGTTTCTGCAAGCGTGATACCAGGCTGATATGAAAAATATTTATAAAACTTTGTTTGGGTTCAGAAGCATCGACATTTAATGTATCCCGTGATTTGCAGGAACGCACAATGCTAACATTTTTATACTGCCGCCTTTGGAGAATTGGATGGTAAAAACTCACATAAACCAACTTTACACTAATAAACTTATATTTGTATTAAGTTAAGCTAGGCCCAATTCTAAGATACTTTACTCAGTATTACTCCAACATTGATAAAGTTAACCATTCTCAGAGGAAGTAAGATTTTATAACATAAAAAAATCTAACTATTATTCATACTGGGCAAACTTAGAGCCATTTCCACTATTCCTTCTGTAATCATCATACCTTACATTTCCCACACTTTCCCACAATACTGAAAGGCTTTCAGGCTTCCCGTTGCCATACATAATACATGGTGCGCATTTCAAATGCCTGTACATTCAAAACAAGCAAAACAAGGAACAAGCCCCCCCTGCAGCCTCTTCTTAACCTCCAGTTCCTGAACACTCCTCAGTGACTGTCAGAGGAAAGAGTTAAGCCTTGGGGTGTAAGTGTAATGCACACTGCCCCTGCGAATTGACTTTAAACGGGGGGAAAGAAAGTCAGAACACACCAAACGGTTTTGATTTATGGGAGCAGAACCACATTTGATATTCATTTCCGCAGCTGTGGCCAGCTAAAAAAACAGCCTGCAAATAGACCCACACTGACAATGGCGCAGTGTAGCCCTCCAGTGTGTGTGCGTGTGTGTGTCTCGGAGCCTGCGTGCGTCAGTCCTATTTTAGAATTGTTTTGGGGCTCCTTCAGTCAAATTCGCCGCAGATGTTTCTGATCCGCCAAACACATATAATAAGTAATTATTGAAAACACCTTTCGGTTGCCCAGGGTTGTGTGGCGCTTCATTTTGTACAATCGAAGCTGCGGTTTATTTCAGAGAGGCGCGGGATCCAAGAGTTTACTGAAAGCCAGCAAAACAGCCCTGCAGTCAGAGTTTCCTGAGAGGAGAAGAGAGAAAAGGGAGCTTAAGGAAATATTCCCCATCCCGCCTCAGTGAAATGAGAGAGAGATGAAGAGGGAAAGATCAGCAGCAATCACAGCCAGTCAAGTGGAGAGAGATGAGGAGATTTGGTCGGTAGAGGTAGAGGGAGGCTCATTGCCCATTATAGGCCTATAACTGGGAATGCAAACTGATAATTTCTTCTGGAATTAAATTACATGCACAAACACATGTAACTCTCCGTACGGATGCAATACGGAAAGTAGGGAAATTAAACTGAACTGTACTTTGGGTGACTGAATCTTATGACCTGGTCACACCTGCAAATAGAACAATGCTAACGAGGGTGAAATGTATCCTTCATTTTATGTCGAGTTCAACATTGACGAAGTTTGACACTCAAATTTGCCCCATTGACTGATAGCAAGCCCCCCCGAGAGAGCTGACTTTTGACAGGCCGGAGCAAAATTGAGGTTATCGTAGGTTATTAGCCAGGGTGACCAGACGTCCTCTTTTTCCCGGACATGTCCTCTTTTCGAGACCTAAAAAAAGCGTCCGGCAGGGATTCCAAAAACGTCCGGGATTTTGCTACGTCCGGGAAAATAGTTATTACCCCCTTACAAGTTTTGGAAATGGTATCTCCCTCACGTTCCACCTTCTTGCGCAAGCTCTGACTGTAGAGAGAACTGTCATTGGTCGACCGATCTCAACGTAAATGTAAGTCCACGGCATGCTACACACTACTGCTACCCCCCCCCCCCGGAACGAAGTGTCCTCTTTTTCACAAACTCTAATCTGGTCACCCTATATTAGCGGCATTGCCAGTTTTATTTAACCTCTTCTGTCATAATGTAGTCCACAAATTAGGAATGGTTCGCAGACAAACATGACAAAGAGGCTGGTTGTACAAATATATCTTTTGAAGAAACTGCATGAATGTATGTTCCAGTTAGCAACAAAGCTAACGTGCTTGCTAACCGACAAGCTAGCACCTGCCACTTAGCGAGCTCGCTAGCTTGTAAAGCTTCTTTTCCCACGTCAATAACTCTTCACTTAATGAAATAATGACCAGTACTGAGAACAAAAGGCCAGACAGGGTGAGTCAAAGGGAGTAATGGCACATTACAGAGAAAACAGAAAAACGTACAAGCCAATAAAGCTTTTTAACTTCCAGGAATCCAATTAAAATCTGGATATGATGACATTTTGGCATCAGTTTACTCTCTGTACAATCACTGTAGAGCCGCAGCTACGCGTAAAGTCTCTGCGACTTCAAAACCGTGTTTGCACAAGCGTACTTGTCTACAAATTGGTGTCCCCGATTCTGTGCGGGTGTCTGAGTGCTTGTTCTGTATGCGGGTGTTTGTGTTCTGCATGTGTGCATGTCATTTAGCGAGAGAGAGGGGTTGAGGAGAGAGAGAAAGAGATTGGAGACAGGATGGGGGATGACAGGCTGGATCTGATTACGGGGTTGGAATGACTGGGAGGGTTTTTGCGGTGCAGAGCTTTCTCAATAGTACATTCCTGTGTGCAAGCCGGGGCAGGATCCCCGGCTACAGGCTGGCCTCTGCTAGAGGGATTGAGCAAAAAAAAAGGACCTCGTCAGAACAAGCAGTGGGGTCAGGACTCACACTTGGTAGGCCCTTGCTAGATAGCATAACAGATGGTGCGTTATTCACACATCCCCTGCCAGCCTCCGTGACACTGGTAATGCAGTTTAACGGGCTTTGCATGTTGGAACGACGGGGGGATATTGTTTCTGAATGCTGGGTGACGTGCCCTCTGAAACTGTCAGCACTGAGCGGAGTGACCTTTACAGAAGGAAGCCAACTTTTCTTTTCTTTTTTCGGGCCCAGAGGTTTCGCGGGGGCCAAGGTTTTGTGTGTGCCAGCAGGAAAACGTCTGACAACTGTACAAATCAGCGCTTTTCAAAAGTCAACAGCTGCATGCCAGTGTGAGCCCTCTGTGCTGGAAAAGTCAAAGACTCACCTCCTCTGTCTGGTGAAATGCTACAAGTCGCTTGAGGTCCTTCTACACAAACATGCACATAACAAACACAATGGATCAAACCCATCAGCAAGTCTATCAGCCTGACTGGCGATATGCCAAAATGTCTATCTTTCCCTTTAGCTGTCTGTCTCTTTGGCTAACTGTCTGTCTAGCTGTTTGTACATATCAGTTAACAGACAGACTGTTTCTCTTCCTGTGTCTCCATATTCTGTGCTCGCTTTCTCCTCCTTACTTGCACACACACACAGACAAACACACACACACACACATACACTCCCTCTGCATCAAGTTCAGGCCAAGGTTTTGACACGAGTCGGTGAACAACACAGAGGTTCCCATGCTGAAAGCTGATAAGGAGGCCTTCCTCCCACTGCCAGCTTCTTTCCCCTCCCATGCAGTGCGAGGCAGTCGGTGTTTAAAAAAAAAAAAAAAGATTGTATGTGTGTATGTGTACACGGGCAGTTGGGGAAGGTAAGTAGGAGGATGAGGAGGGTGATGTGGGCCTTCACCCAGGCCTTTGTTCCCTCTCTTACTCCTGCCGCCATCGCTGCTGACGGTAAACACCTCCACCAACTCACAAAAGAACCCCCCTCGCCCTAGTTTGATTTACTACACGAAGGAAATAACATTAACTTGTCTGTACGCAGCCGCCCCCTCCGACTCTCTCTTTGTTCGCAGGTTTGTTTACTATTCTCTGCATGGAAAAGCCTTCAGGAATGTGGAGGAAGTGGGTGTTTCCTGCAGTAGCTTGCATTTTTAATGGGGGAGGATGGGGGGCTGTTCCAATATCCCACAATGCTTCAGGTGGTCATGCAAGCAGGGTGTGTGTGTCTGTGTCAGAATCAGAAACCGTTTATTAGCCAGGAATGTTTTCACACAAACGAGGAATTTTTTGAGGCGGAAGGTGCATACATTGGACATGGACATGGGACGTAAGACGAGACAAACAACAATCAACGAAAACAACAGTGCAATTGGTATTAAAATATGTGTAAGATAAGCAAGTGCTCAGTCAACAGATACGTTAATGTGAATGTACGTTAAAGTGACATGTGTATTTAAGTTAAAGTGTATGTTAAAGTGACGAGTGTTTAAGTATGCGGTGTGCAGAGGAGTGAATGGTAAAGAGAAATAAAAATAAAGAAGAGAAAATTAAAATTAAAATTAAAATTAAAATTAAAATTAAGAGTTAAAATTAAAAATTAAAAATTAAAATAGCTGGGGGTGACAGAGACAGTGTGGAGTTGGCTTCAGGTTACCCGAGGCAACAGGGCCTACTTTTCGTCAGTCCTTGGGTTGCATTCATTAAAGGGGTTAGTTCACACCAAGGAAAAGTATACAACACAAATCATCCCCCAAAGTTCCATCCGACAATTATCCGTGCCCAGTTATCCATTGGATGGTAATTATGATTCCGTGCCTTGAGAATTTCCTTGATCCGAATATAGTCTCATTTCTATTCTAGCATTTTACACACACCCAGAAGCAAGGATCCCTTTAAATATGGTGAATTCATTCTTAATTTGCCCTTGAAAAACATACAGACAATTGAGTTTGAAAGGTTTATAACAGTATTTGACAAAACAGTGCCACACACACAAGGTCTATTTAGTAACTGTTTCCAAGATCAAGAATCCACTTTTAATCTCAAGCCAACGGGGGGAAAAAAATATTCAGAACGCGCTTAATACGAAATTCAGAGCATATCTATTGCCTCCACATGGCTCTCAAGATGGCTCACAGTGTTAAAGAAAGGTAGGGTAGACATTACTCCACCATATCTTTACATAGCAATTAGTTGGTTGCTGCTACATTAATGCTCTGATTATTCCATAGAAAAAACTTAGTAAAAATGGAAATTTGAGCATCTACAAGTTCATGACAAATAAGCAAACTTCCTGTTCTGAGGGAGGTTGTGGTACCTGACTTCCCCCTTAGTTTACACATTCTTTTGAAATATTTGAAAAATCCCAAAAAAATGATGTTAGGGGTTCTCAAAAAGCCGGGACCAAATCTTAAAGCTTTCATACATTTTAATGGTTTTAAACTGTGCCCCTTGAATACCTGAATATCATAAAACTATACATTCTATATCCACCTAAAATTCCTTAAAAACACATTATTATTAACACGGCAACCCTGGTTTAGTTACTTTTCATGGGCGACAGTTTCGAAAGCGGCTCGATTCCTATTTAGTGGTTATTCTTCACATCACTGTTATGTCTGTCATTGACAGTAGTTCACTGTTGGTGTTGCGTGGCAGTTGCTGTGGTGACCTCTGACCCCCAACCCCTGCTACCAGTAAAAACACACACACACACACATCTGCGGTCACCTGCAACCCTCCTCACGACCTCTGACCTCGAGGGCTTCGGTAGCTGTATTACAAATCTGGACCGCTTGTCTCAAGCTGACACCCTTCAAGTGATTATATGAGGAAAACATGACGATGGTAGCACAGAGGGTAATAATGCTATTAGCTTCTGGCACCTACGCTGGAAAGAAATGAAATGTACTGGAGGTCACAACCTTTCCGTTATAAGCAATACTTAAGCCGATGAAGCTCTCATGCCCACTCTCACCCCTCACCCCTCACACACACACAGACTTGTGAAAAGGGACTGAATCATCTGCGCTAATGAGGGCCTTCGAGTTCCATGCTGCTCCAATTCTGACTATGTCTGCGTCTGCTTTGACCACTAAAGAGCCCCAGCTGCCCACAGAAATGCCTACAAGGGGATGCCTGCCTCCTGACTCCATGTGCTTTCGTGTGTGTGTGTGTGTTTTTTGACCAGCATGAAAAAGTACATTGCGCAACTCTGTTTTGTTTTTGCGTGTGTCTCCCAGCTAGCAGCAGCAGATGCGGCGGCCTCCTGGATGGCAACATCTGAAATAAACCTGTCTTGAAAGTATTCGCTGGGAAAGGACGACCATGAAAGTTTGGATGATTCCCAAAATACAGGTATATAAAAAGTTGTGCACTCCTGTGCAATGTTGCCGCTCTCCCGGCACGATCTGTATCATAGGGTGACCAGATTTGAGTTTGTGAAAAAGAGGACACTTCGTCACGGGGGGGGGGTGGTGGGGGGGGGGGGGGGGTATGGGGAGGAGAGGACGCTTTGTCGCGGGGTGGGGGGGGGGGGGGGGGGGGGGGTGGAGGAGCGTGTGGGGGGGGGGGGGGGAGGGGGGGGGGGGGGGGGGGGGGGGTAGTAGTGTATAGCATGGTGCCGTGAACTTACATTTACGTTGAGATCGGTCGACCAATGACAGTTCTCTCTACAGTCAGAGCTTGCGCAAGTAGGTGGAACGTGAGGGTGATACCATTTCCAAAACTTGTAAGGGGGTAATAACTATTTTCCCGGACGTAGCAAAATCCCGGACGTTTTTGGAATCCCTGCCGGACGTTTTTTTTAGGTCTCGAAAAGAGGACATGTCCGGGAAAAAGAGGACGTCTGGTCACCCTACTGTATCATCCCACAGAATGAAACAGACCCAACAAATGAGTTGCAAACCCTGCAGGTCTGCTTTGAATCATGGTACCTGATGTTGCAGCACATCCAGTCTAATCCTTGAGGTTTCTGCGTTCCTTGGACTGTGTGTGTGTGTGTGTGTGTGTGTGTGTGTGTGTGTGTGTGTGTGTGTGTGTAACTACACAAAGGTGGGGGTTTAATCTGTGTGCGTGCATGTCTGTCTATCTTTGCAGGTGATGATCTGATCTCAGGTGGCAGTTCATGTGTGATTGTGTTCGAGGAATCCGGCCCCCCATCTTCCAATCTGTTCATCTCTCAGCGCTCTTGTAGAGGCAGATGAGAGTCCCGCCTCTCTGCAGCAGGTGATCACAGGACTCTTTTTTATGGAAACAGGCCTGTCACACTGGTATGTGGCCAGCCTGTTAACACTCGGCACATGAGCCCTGTTTCATCTGTTTATAGAGCTAGTCACTCAACCTTAATATCTAACTTTACCTAGTAATTATTCGATTTTATAAGTATACCAGGCATCAACCTACGGGTCTGAAAAGCAAAGCCAATGCAGAAGTGTTTTAAACATGCATTCTTTCTAATGGTCAGCAGGGGGCAACTTCTCTTGTTACAGACAAAAATACTTTGTATAGAAGTCTACGAGAAAATGATACTACTTGTCACTTTAGAAGTAGTATCTGAGATTTATTATCTCAGTAAACATTGTAAACACAAGTTTACAATGTTAGAAGAAGAGGACCCAAAATTTCATATGTTCTAACCAGTCAGACGTTGGAAAATCCTCCCTGCAAACACTTTGCCCAAATCGGTCTAACCATAATGATCAGCAGAATTCCAATTAAAGAGCTCATATGATGTTTTATTTTCAGAGATATGACTTCAGTTTGGTATGGAAGGATTTTACCAATCAGTCCGTAGTGAAACCAGAATATCCTTGCCTTAAGAGACCCATCACCTACCTCAAACTATTTATTTCCTCCTTTTTATTAAACACATATGGCTCTGGGGATGTCAATGTCAAACGATTTGTACATCACATAAGTCATCCACCAGATGGATTACCGCAAAATTCATGTTTTCAACATTCATGTTTTCTAGATGATGAAACCTAATGACTTTGGTGATCCCCTTAGTTTTCCTCCAGCACCACCAAACAGGTTTAGCATTTGGCACACACTATGTACTTACACTTGCGTAGTGCGTGAATGTCGACAGGGTAGTATTGTCTCAAATCGAACACAGCTTTTGTGCACTTACCAGAAATGATGATCTCAACATCTTCTTTTTAATGGCAAATTGCAAGCGGGTCAAGTATCGCCTCCAACATTCAACTGTTCTTGATCCACCGGCTTGTTTACTCACTTGTTAATTATATCAAATTAGAATAAAAATAACGCAATTTTTACTTTTACCTGCTTGAGTGCAGCCGCTGTTGAAAAATACGCCGCCATCTCCGCCATTTTCACAAGTTTGCAGGTCCCTCCCGTTTCGCTATGCTGCCAAGATGAAGACCATTGAGGGTGGGAAATGTCCAGTGTTCCATACTCAACTTTTTGTGCGTTATTAGCACCACATCCAGGTACTCATATGCTACTGCATTTTGTCACACTTATCAGTGTGAGCGCACTTATGCACTCAAAATAGCAAGTGTAAGTACATAATTCAAATTGAGACACAGCAATGGTGACAGCATGTTAGCATTGTCATTGTGAGAACGTTAGCACGCTAACGTTAATATTTAGCTTGCGTGGCTGTAGGCTTATTACATTTCTGTATTTAACCAACAAGAAACAACGTTTTAATAAATCAGCTTGAGATGTGCATGAAGACCGATTTTTGAACTTTTTAGAAAGTTGTTCCTCCCTTCTTCCAGTCTTTATGCTAAGCTACATAACTAACATAGCTAACCTATGTTCGACAACTTTAATCATCCTACTATATGTCATCTATGGATCTCAGTGGAGACATTTGTCTCATTTCATGCTTTCACCTTTTACTAGCATAAACTAAAAAGGTCAACTTTAAAACTTCATTGGGGGGAAAAAGGGTATCTTCTTAAAAGTTCTGAATGTTCAAGTACTATTATTAGTAGTATTTCAGATTACTTGGTCACATTTTAAACCCTTAAAAATCTGAAGGAATTTGGCAATTAGGCTTCACTAGACCATCAAGTCATCGAGATGAAGATAGAACAAACATCTTGACGGGCTATGATTGACATTCTCCTCTCAGCTCTGTGTTGTGATTAACATCCACCAAATCCCAGCTCCTATACACCACTCAGACTGCTCAGATTAAACCTGCTAGCATGTAAACATTAATCCAGTGTGCCTGTGCACCAGACAGCTGTACGTACATTACCACAGCAACGTTTTTGCTGCCGTTAGTTTTTTTCTTCTTCTTGCTCCAACTCCAATTTTTAAGGGAGGAGGCTTCAAGCGAGGGCTTGATTTGGATGGGATATGTCATCTTTAATAAATATCAAGTGTTGCTCGGATACAACAACTCGCCGCGCGGTTGTATGGAGCGAGAGGCTGCCACGCTGTCTGTGGTCGATCCAGATAACACGTAATGGAAGGGTTAGAGGTGTGCTTTGGATCAATACGATTACTGTAATTGGCAGGCTGGATTGCAGGCGCAGATCGGCCTGCATCTCACGGCTGAACAGACCGTGACCTAACGGATGATGGGAGTTAAACACATAGCGCAAACCGTGTGTATGGTTGCAAATTGAATTTAAGAGGAGAGGAAAACAAAACAGCCTATAATCTATTTTGAAATGCAAGCAGGAGCGTGTGTCGTAGTGCTCGAAGCAGGATGGCACCTAGATAAAAAGGCAAACCAAGAACATTGATAACCCTCGTTGTACACCGACAACCACTGCCATCTCATGACCCCACCTCCAGCTCAGACTGACACACTCACAGGCCCAGCCCCAACATTTAACCATAGGGTTTACAGTTATCAGATGAGCCTGTAATCTGATCTCTCCGAGAGGTGAGCTGGAGGGGGAGGCTGAGGAGATACAGGAGATGGACAGTGGGGTCATGGTCAGGAGACAGAGGGATAGGGATTGCATGTGCGTGTGTGGTTCAGGTGGGTGGTGGCTGTAATTGATACCTATAGAGCCCCCTGGGGTGAGCACATGATCTGTGCTGCAAATGGGTGTTGCTGGTGGGCCTGGGGAAAACACGCCAACTTAATCTTTTTGGCTCCAAGGCTCAGGGTGTAAAATGAGCAGCGAGGGGAAAAGCTCTGACTGTCCTGCTTGTCTTTGAAAGAAGAACAAAATGTCCGTCTTCTTTGTTTCTACTTGTGGAAACTTATGCAATCTCACCAGTTTCTCCCAAAACAAGGGCTGCAAATTTCAAACAATTTGTGTTGACGAATGGTTGATTGTTAAAAATGACATTTTTTCTTATTTTTCCACCGACAAATTGTTTTCGCATCCAAATAAAGGAGAATATCAAAGAGAAAGATAATACATTTTGTTTTAATATTGTTGGAAAATGCTTGTCTCCAGCGTTTGTAATCGTAACTTCAGCTGTTAGCTGGCTCTGATGACGCTGGTAGTTTGGCATTAGCATGAGTGTTTGGATGGCTACAGCTGCCAGACGACTAATTGGTAATTTTCACAGCTTTACTTTTAGTTTCAGGAGTCACTGACACATACTGACTGGTTCGTCAGTCAGGGGAGTTATGACTCGGGGGATTTCCACAGATTCTGATTATCTTTTATGTATTAGTGCAGTACCAGTTGAGAGTGCATGGCTGTTCGGGGCATACACACACATGTTGTGCGTTTGCACTGTTTTCAATGTTGACGATTTATATGTTCATGTTTTATATGTTTTTTTCACCCCAGTTGGTGAAACAATCCAAACCTTGGAATGGATCATTAGATCCAACAGACTGTACCATGACAATAATTCACTCTATAAAGGTTTGAAAGGTAGAAAGCATGAAACATGGTTGGTAATAAAAAGGAAGGTCAATATATTTCTATATGGCTGCCCTTTGTCTTTGCTTTCTCAACAGTAAACTGTTAGCTGTGGGTGCAAAAGGACCCAGTAGAGTTTCCCCTGACCCAGCATCTCCTCCCACCCGGTCCCACAATGCATAACCCAAACTACACTTCCCCTGGTGCCAGGGGAGTGTAGTTTGGGTTCATGCTTGGTTCATTGTGTTTCCAGCATGCCAACTCCACAATGGCATGAAACGTCTTGCTTGGGGGAGGTGGGTGATGGAGGAAACCGGAGCAGCTGGAAACGCACCCCTTTTCCATTGCAAATATCTTTTTTTTACTTTTGTCTTGCTATATCGTAACAATAACAACAAGAATGTCACTTTTCTCACAATGCTTCCCCTCCATCTCGGACCTGCCGCCACCGCCGCCGCCTTCTCGCGCTCACAGAGATTGTTGTTGCCGGTTTTCATCGAGCCAGTTGGGGTGTGTCCTTGCTTTCTGTCTACGTCACAAGGCTCTTCCTGCTATTTGGAGAAATAAGGATGTGATAGTATCAATGTGAAGCAGACGGAGGGGGAGGGGGGGGGGGGCTACAAGAACACAGACTGAGCTGACATTTCCTCAGATGACGTTGTCGTCCCACAGCTATAAATACACAATACAAATATGGCTGACCAACAAAATGGCCACCCAGTTTCCTCTCAGATGGGGAATTAACTTAAAAAACAAACTTACTTGTTTAATGGATATAATTTAAAATAAAAGATGGTAAATGCTGCAGGATCAGGCAGCAAAGTGATGTCCTTAAACTTGCATTCTTTCAAATGGGCAGCAAGGGGCAACTTGTATGGTTGCAAAAAGAAGTCTGAGTTTATAGAAGTCTATGAGAAAATGACTATATTTTGCTTTGATTTATTTCCTCAGTAAACAATGTAAACATGAGTTTATGGTCTCAATCTCTAGTTTGAAGTCTTCTTCAATACAGCATGATGTTCATTTAATTAATTATGGTCCATTTCGAGTAAAATAGATGATAAAACAGAATATGCTTTAGGGCCGGTTTCAGTTCATGAGGTTCAATTGTAAAATGTTTGACACTTAGAAAATGTAGCATTCGGTTGTACTGAGCTCCACCCGCTAGTGTCACTTCTGCTTGCAAAAAAAACAAGAAGGTGACGGACAAAAACCAAGATGGCGAGAGACATCACGGCATGGCGACTACGTCCACTTCTTATATACAGTCTGTGCAGGATAAAATAGTGAGGAACACAACTTTTTAATAACCTTTTTTATTATATTGTCCTGATATTTAGATACTCTATATAAAATGCACCGAAAGTGACATATTGTACATGTTCCTGTTATTGACATATAAGTCTTAAGTCTTCATGCAAGCAAGTAGCAACAAACACAACATTAAAATCTAAGGTCAAAGAAGACTGACAGTTGTTGTTGAGGTTTGATTGATTTAGGCAAATCACAGCACAGGGTGTTATTATGGGTGAGTGAGTCATCCTCATTGTGCCAACCGCAGGCCTGTTCATGTCTCAGAACATCAGTTGGTAACCAGTAAAGTCAGTTATGAGGAGTGCGTGTGACGTGACAGTTACGCACACATAATATGTGTGTGTGAACCAGAGGTGAGTGTATGCTTTGCTGCAGTTTTTAACTCTTGTCGGAGTGAAGGTCTTAAAGGGGTAGTATGCTCATTTTCAAAATCCATACCTGTTATTCCCATGATGACAGTCCGAAAATATTAGTAAAACTAAAGTAAAACTGCTCCATTGACAAGGAGTTGGGAAAGATGTTAAAGAAGACTCTGAGAGCACCAGGGGGATATTCTGAGTGGATGGTACATTTTCTGTTCCACGACTGAGCGCACTCCAATAGAATAAAAAAGAAAACAAACTCTCTGCGATTCCATAATAATAATAATAATAATAATAATAATAATAATAATAATAATAATAATATTTCAATACATCAAAAGACCGTTACCGGGGATGTTTACAATGTGTGTAGGAGGGGGATATATTGGCAGAAATTCATATATAATTGTCTTTTTGGTCCAGATTAACAACGGACAAACAACACTGGCTCTAAAGAGAGGCTTTCACATTTTTATGTTTTCATTCAAACTCACCACTAGATGCCACTAAATCCTACACACCGCTACTTTAAGAACTTCTCCGATCACTTGGTCACAAAAAAAAAAACGCATTCTATGTAGGAAAACCTGCTTCAAAAGAATTTACAATCTTTATGTACAACAAAGAGGTGCAAACAAGAGTCATACAAAACATTGTATAGTGCAAACTTTGCACGAGCCAATAAGTATGATTTTATTTGAAAACATTTTAAACAATTTTATTGAGTTCATCACATCTTTAATCAAGGTGCTTGTCAGTTTGATTTGACACCTGTTACTCTATAATTGTACTTTTGTACAATTGTACAACCTTCCACCTGTGGCTCCTGGGGACACACATCTCAGTGGCTCCAGAATTCCGACGTTTACCTTCAGAATCCACCTATCACTGATCTTTTAAAGGTCAGAGGTAACTCCTTTGGGCTCTACCCTGATTCTATTTGTGTTCTTAAGTGGGAATTGATTGACGTGCAGGCAGAGGCAAGCTCCCCAGCAGCATCAAGTGAGCCTCGAGGGAATACACTGACTCAGAGACAGAAAAACATATTGTATCTACACACACTGATAGATTTATAGCTCTGCTCCTGGGGGCATGAGCTACTCGCTGTCTCCTCTAAATGTAGCCACTCACCCAGAAAATAATGACCCTTGGAGCGGCAGTCAATCAATGCTGCCCAAAGAACATTCAGTCCCCCCGGAAAGCTGCACATTTACGAGAGAACCCGTATTATCTGGGCTTCCCATAGGATGTACCCGCACAATCAGGGCCCCTGGAGAACACTTACATATCTGTCAAAGCACTTCGGTTACCGGTATAAACAAACTCTAAAGAGTTTGGCTGAGGTTGCGCAGATAAGGCTGCCGAATCACAGTTATCCACTAAACCACTTCCAATTAAACATATAATTACCAGGTGTAATTATTTCTTCATTTCTTCGTCTTATTATCTGTCCAAAAAATAAGTTTGACCTTGTTCTTTCATCTTGTGGTGCCCTCCTGACTTTTAATAAATATGAATATGTGTTGGGGAACGTTATGGCACAATGTGAGGGGATGTGTTTCTGCTAGGGTGGTGAGTATTATTGCACCTATGACCTCCATTCACAGTTCGGCATTCCTTAATCCAGGCCAAATGGCCAATTCACTGGCTGCTAGTTGAAATCCCAGATATGTTATTGTGCGTTTGATCCTCCCCATTCGACTGCTGCCCTCTGGCTACTGCCGTATATAAAGAGTAGTGATCTACCTTCAGTAATTCATCGAACTCCTTCCAACTCTCTGAAGCACGATAGTTTGATGGTCCTTATCCAGGACGTCTATGACAACATCAACGACTTAATGGAACAAAAGGAAACTAAGATCCCGACTCACCTCATCCGTCAAGCCACGACTCGGAGGCAGAGCGGTGACACATCAGCCAAAGTAAACCTGCTCCGATTGTTTGCAGATCGACCAGCCTAATTAAAGGAGAACAAATCCAGGCATGTGTTATTGATCCAATGTGGCGAGCAGGTCGAGTCTTGTTTAGCCTCACCTGCAGCAGACTTCAGTAGTTGTATGCTCTGGCTGGTGCTCTTCTGGCAAATGGGAATTCCGTTTTTGCTTTAATGGCGTTAGAGGGGAGTGGGGGGGTGGTGATGTGTTGGAAAGAATACACCATAGTCATCCCGGTGTCTTGAGTAAATCATTAGGCTCCTAGCTAACACTTCAGAATCTGCTATACTATATTCAGCACGTTAATAAGGCTAGTGTGGTTGTTTTGACAGCTAAACAATGCATGACATATGACATCAAAAATATACTAACGGAAGCTAATGCTAGATTTCCAAAAGGCCAAAATGGGCCCAACAGACGGCCTCAAAATGCTGCTTCTGGGATTGGTGCCAGACTTGTGATAAATCGCATTTCAGAGTCTTTCCAACACTGGTCCAATTTTGGGTGCCAGCAGTGCTGCTGGGTTGAGACAATCATCAGCGAATCAGCCAAAGTCTGCAGCCATCAAACCTCTTCAAGTAGCCATTGAAGAATGAGTAAACCCTCAAATTCGAGGACCCTTTTTAAGTAAAACCGCTTTACTCAGTGTTTTACGGGTTTTAATCACGGGACAAGAAGAGAAGAGACCTCTGCTGACACTCGGCTCCTGGTAAAAAAAAAAAAACACCTGAACGCTGAACACTGAAAGAATCCTAACCGGGAGAATCTGACTGCAATGACATCGAAGATAGCCACTCCCATGATCCCGAGCTACTTCACAGAACTTGTCACTTGGTATTGTCTTAATTGAGAGACCCCTTGCGGCTGAAAATGACATATTGTGTGTTTAAGTGGAAGCCACGTTTGGCCCTTTAGTGTGCTGACAATCAACTTGGCCCCACTTGGCTTGCTTTCTGAGTATACATATCGACAACCTTTATGTAGTACAATAATTCCAAAAAGCTGTCTCTCTATAATACCAATTGCACGTGATCACTTACGCATGCTAAAACATTTGCATGATGAATGTTAGTCTGAATGATTTGCAGGCCTATTCTTTCTCATATGTAATGGTATCAGTTGACTTGAAACATTTGTGTTCCTGTAATGTACAAAAACAATATGTTGAATTGGATAACCAGGTTGTGTTGCTGCCCAAAAGACAGTAGACTGTGTGCGCGTAGGCTGCAGGGTGGAGCCTGGTGACTGTGCAAGCGAAGACCCACTTTGCCAATGGCGACGGGATCCGTCAGCGTTTGCCAAACCCAGAAAGAGATAGAATCAGTCAAGCGAGCCGAGCCTGGAGCAGGACAGACCCTAAAGTCTCCGTTTAGAAGGGGGGAGGGGGGGTTCTCATACATTTTCCAGCATCTCCATAAACGGAGCTTCTTGTATCATCATCATCATCATCATCATCATCATCATCATCATCATCATCATCATCATCATCATCATCATAAAGGATTATCTTATCTTATCTTATCTTACCATCATCACAAGCTAAAATAGTAAGTGTTCCAAGTAGTGAGTGACACGAAGGTGTTGTGTTCTTAAGGTCTTAGTTGCGTATTATAAAAAAAAAATAAGGTTGTGAAACGGCAACTATTTGCTTTTACTTTGACTCTTTCTTGCCATGGTGTGTCAGGAGGTATGTGTGTTTCTGAGTGTGTGTGTGTGTGTGTCTGTATGTTACCAGCAGACTGGCGGTATGGCTGAAGGCCCGGCCATGAGTAGCAGCAGGATGACATCAGAGGACAAACTGTACTCATAACAATCACTCGTTTCCACGCAAACGGACGCCATCATTGGCCCCGTCTCCGCTGCACCTCCAATCACTGTCCGGCATCATCATCATCACCGCCGCCATCAGGAAAAAGGGGGGTGGGGTCAGATTACATTGTCCCTCTATCCTCGACCTCCATGCTGACTGCGAACTATCCATTTCACACTGGCTTTGCTATTCTCTGTTTGTCCTTCTGCTTTTGCTTCCTCCCTGTGTGCCGTTGTCCCCTTCTCTTTCCTTCCTCTCCCTTCTGTTTCTCTCTCTCTCTCTTCCTCTTTCCCCTTCTGTGTTGTCAGTGATGGCAGTTTTTTTTGGCAGGTGACGAGGCTCGACGGTGGTTCGGACCCAGTGACAGTGCACATTTCCCCTGCTCTACCCCCACCACCCCTGACGGTCTATTCTTGGCCGAGTGTCCTCAGCAGTTTACAGGCCGTTACTCTCCCGAGGCATCGCAGCTAATCGTTGTTCCATTTCCTCACCGCTACATCACTGTATCTGAATGTGTGACCGATCGAGCATGTGCATTTTGTCTTTTTTTTTCGGCCTGTGGCATCATTTAATCAGCTTTGTGTATTTGTGCGCTAGAGTGTATTTTATACGCACTTTATACGTTGTCATTTGGTATATTTGGTACGCGTGTGGGTGTCAGTTATCGTCCCTGCATCTTTTGGTATAGGAAAGCCTGGCTTCGTTGCCGGTGTTCCGTGGGGAGCGGGGCAAGTGTTATGTAATTAGACCTAGTTATATGGACGCTGCAGATGTCTGAGTGCATCTGCGTCTCAGTGTGAGTACGTGCGTGTAGGTGGGTGTTATGGTTAGCTATCCATCTCCGGGGCATCTGCTCTCCATTATGGCTTAATGGATGACAGATAAGAACATAACAAACGGATGCAGAATGCATGAGAGACAAGTGCCGCCCCACTGGGGGAGCTAGAGATTCATGATAGTTTTTCCATCTCCCCCTTCTCCCTTTTCCACCAAGGACCCCAAAAAACTAGCCAAATCATTTTTTGACGATAATCTTTATGATTTGTGTTGGCTCTGCCTCTGTGCCAGATGGGTGGGATATGCCACATTGAAAAATACAATGAGTGCCAAAACTATTAGACAATTATTTTTGAAAGTATTTGAAAGTCAGTTTGTTGAACTTTTCTCTGGCTGGCAACTTCACTTGACTCTGTTTGAGCTTTTACAAGGGTGCAAACCCCACCTAACCTGATGCTGACCCGAGCAGGTCAAATTAAATGTTCAAGATTATTTGACCCGGGTTTGTTACACTTTCTGTCTGTTCCCATTTATATCATCATTGCCTTCTTTTCTCCCACTGACCACTTTTCTCTTCCTCAATTATTCAGCCACATCTTACAGCCAACTAATACAATCAATGCAAGTCAATGGAGTTTGTCCATTGGATTTTCGGATTATTACAAAAAATACGTTTTGCGGCAACCAAAAATAATTTATGTTCCTTACAAGTTTTCTTCAGCAAGATAATATTCACAAATGAACACCACCTTTGCTATTTTTTAAGTAAAAAGCTAACATTAGGCTATAAATAAACTACACCACAGTCACATGAGCATGAGCATACCATTAGTATTATTAGACAATTAGACAATGATGTAAAATGGCAAAAAGTTAAAGTGTATCAGGTTTCACATCATTGACATATATAGGAATAAGAAGAGATATAGAGAGAGCACAATGTGCCCGAAAGAAGGCATGTGAAGAGTGAAGAAGACAGGTCCCAGGATTGCCACTGGAGGACTCCTCAGGTCAGAAAGGGAGACAGACACTTTCTCAGCAATGGATTTCAAACAACTTGTGATTAGACTCCCAGGAGAGCCATCTCTGGGCTGTACCTCAGACAGAAAAGACAAAATATCCCACCATTCTCCCTCTTGCATGGCTTTTTCCCCCCTCTGTCCTGGTTTCTTCCCCTGGATCATCTCTCATTTTTCCAGATGGTCTTTTCACACTCCATTCATTCTGCTTGGACAGCAGGAAGTCAAGCCTGTATGGGACACTGGGACATGAATGCGTCCTCCTTGGATGCGGCTCCACCCAATGGAAATGAATTGGAACTCTGGGTTCTCTGGGATCTTCCAAGCTAGCACTGCCAAACTGGCCACCAAGCCAACTAAATGAGTTATTGTGTAGTTGACCTTGATTTAACTGCCTTTTTTTCTGCTCACTGTTTTCCAGTTCCAAATGTGAGACGGTTTAATCTTTATCTGGCTTTACTGGTGCTCTGTATAGCGCAAGATCTTTGTACCAGTTGCAGTTTCAACCATAAGAATGTGTCAGAAATTAAATTCTCCGTGATAAACCTGTACTTTGTGAAGCCGGTTTAGGCTTCCGTAGTACACTCCCTTTTTTTTACCCTCCAATAAAACCTTGCACATTCAAGGTTACGTTACAGCTGAAGCCCTGTTCCAGTTCTCAAACATTGTCAAGGCTTTAATAGAAACGCTCAATACTTTGGAAAATATATGTTTTCTCTTTCTTGCAGAGTTTGGTGAGAAGATCGACACCACTCTCAAATTTCCTTTAACTCCCATGCAAAACAAATCTCAAGGACTGCCTTTTTTCACCTGTAACATTTAAAACAGCTGGCACAGTTCACACATTTGTTACTTCTAGACTAAACTACTGCAATGACTTATTATCAGGTTGCTCTAATACGTCTCCTCAATCTCTCCAGTAGATCCAGAATGCTACAGCTCATGTTCTAACACAAACTAAGAAAAGAGACCATATTACTCCCTGTCTCCCTGTAAAATAAATTTAATTCGAAATCCTTCTCCTCACCTATTAAGCCTTAATTGGTGAAGCACCATGTTTTTGCGAAAATTGTGAAGGTTTTTATACACATAATAAAACTGGGTTATCGCCTCAACCACAAATGCTATTTCTCCTCTTCTCTATTTCCTTCTGTATGAATTAATTTCCCATTAATGCACATTACTAACTCTACTTCTTCCCCGGAGTCTTTGTGCTTTCTGTCCTCACAAGTTTCCATGGATCCTGATTGTGTCTGGACCCTGGTCCTGCCCGACACCTACTGCTATTATCATTATTATTATTATTATTATTATTATTATTATTATTATTAGTTGCATTGCTATTAGTATTGCCAATATCATATATCCACTGTTTTTTTTGGTAGTACTTTTTCGAATTTTGTAAGTCGTTTATGTTGTTCATTCTGTACACATGACATCTATTAGATATAACGTGTTCAAAGTTAGATTTTGTTGCCTTTGGGCAGAACTATGGAAGCTGTTTCCCCCTGTTCCAGTCTTTATGCTAAGCAAAAAAAAGAAAGTGATACTAAACAGATACTGAAACTTCCTGATGTGCTTCTGTTATTGTTTAATTGTATAAACTTTCACAAACATCCAGTTAGAGTATTAGCAACCCAACTGTGAGAGAAATGTTTGATACAGTCGGGGCTCCAGACTCTGTTGCACTGCTCCATAACAGCAGGGGCTGACTTCCTCCCAGCAGGGTCGCTCCAAGACCTGCCAAATATGTGCTCTGAAAATTTGACTTGAACCGGTCTTGTTTACTGAATGGCTTTAAGACAAAGTAGCTTTACTCCAAAACCAACATGAGTGGTAGTATATAGTGTTATGTTGGTGGGAGTGTTGCTGTGTGTATGTGTGTGCATTTTAATTTGTATTTGTCAGTCCACATGTCTCTGAGTTCAACGTAATCTCATTCCTACTCGTCAGACTTTGCCGCTCGGGCAGAAGCCCCCCCAGCATCACCTTTTAGTATCTTGGCTCAGAAGGTTAAAGTTGTGAAATGGTCACTTTGAGGTTAACTTTGTGATACGATGGCGATTACGTTTTGGCAACATAAGGACTTGGTTCAGGTTAGAAAAACATCACGGTGCGTCTTAAAATAAGTATGCTTGTAACGCTACTTACGCTGTTGTGGGTGCCGTCTTTTTATACCACGTGACATAATGTCTTAAACTAAAATGACTCAACTTTTGGTTCTGTGCGAGACATGAATGCTGGTCCCCTGAGATACAGTCCTGTGTTTGTCCCATCCACCCGAACTCAGTGACATTCTCACCCTTAACACGTCTATTACCCTGAGCTTCTAATGATTATGGATGGGTTTATATTGCAGTTAGTTGAGAGCCATGTGTATTGCTATCAAGATGCAGAGGGGCCAAATGTGTGTAGATGTGGCCAGTGTGAAGATGGATCCCAGATGGATCCCAGATTAAACTCTCTATATATTAGATTTGTTTTTGGATTTACCATCTGGTTAAAATATATGTTCATTCTAGGTCTGAACAACAAAAGGGCCAAAAACATTTTTCTTCATTTATAAAAATATTTGTGTTTTTTTTTATCTGTTAATTCCCACAACAACTTTTATTATGGATACAATCAAAGTCTGAGAGATGAAACACTTCTTTTTTTACAGAATTTATCGTCATTTCCATTCAGTCACGTGAGGCTGATCATTCCTGAATCCTGACAGTCGGGTTTGATGAGTTATGTCATTTCAATTTCCACCGAAACATTGAGCCTAATACATTTAGTCCAGTGTTCAAGAGAAACCTAAATCATATTGGGGGTTATTTAATAATGACGTCACAATCTGAATTTAATGAAAAAATAAGACAAACGCAATCCGCCGTTACAAATCGGTCCTGCCCTTATAAGCAGGAAACAGACACAGTATAAATAAAGAATGCAGTGTGTTAAACAAAAAACAGGCTACAGAAAGGAAACGTCTCTAATGTGGCAGTGATGATAACTGTGTAACTGTTTCCTGTCTCCTCACATGGTCCTCCATGTCTCTCCATGCATCACTGGTGGGAAGGAATAAGACGCAAGGAAAAGACACAAGTGAGGGAAACAGGGATGCAATTAAGAGACTTGGGATGCACCCCGGGTCGGCATCTGTAAATGTGTGCATCTACGTGTGCTTGTCACAACAGGGCCCATCCGAGTATTTCTGTATCATCATACCTATGTGTTACTGTGTAAGTGTGTTAATACTGATTGCAACACTTCTAACAGGCCTGGACGTGTGCAATCGGTGCAGATTTCCCATATGAGTGTGGATGTGTGTGTGTGTTTGTGTGTGTTGCTGAGTCAGTGGTTGGAGGTGAGGTGTAGGTGCTGAGAGACATCTCAACCTCGAGTTTAGACACAGGCCTGGCTGGAGCATCGCCAAGGACAAAGGTCTCTCACTTTCCTGTCACCACGCGCACACACACACACACACACACACACACACACACACACACACACACACACACACACACACACACACACACACACAGCTGTACTACTGTGAGAAAAAAAAGGTACAGCACTTTTTTTTTATCAAAGGTCGAACTGCTATTTGGAAGAGGCACCAATGTCTGAGGGACCACATTTGCACAAATTAAATTGTGTTGTTGAGACGGCTCACAATTCTTACATATGACACAATAAATCAAACCAACGCATACAAATGGAAATAAGACAGGGCTCTGTACATTAAAAGTCGGACAACCTGTAGATGTCTCATGTCAGAACACCTCCGAATTGCTTGACACTCTTTGAGTATGTTTCACCTTAATATGTAAGTAGTAAATGCTGGCACAGCACTTTATTTTAAATACCGCTGTGGTTGAACAACTTCTCTGGAAACCTTCCCTTGATCCCTCTAATAGACAATGGCAACATTACTATTCCCCTGAAAATCCAGACAAATACAGTAACGAACCAGCTGCTAACAAGCGGTCGTGTTTCAGAGCACTGCACAGCACTGAGGCAGTTTACTTTGAGTAAGTGATTTTGTAAAACACTTTTTTGCTTTAAAATCAAGTGCAGCTTTTTGGTTTTGTTTCATCTTCATTAGGAAACATTAACACACAACATTGCTTAGGGAGTACCCCAGGGATCCATCCTTGGTCCCATTCACTTCTCAATCTACCCAGGGCATAACATAAGATATCAACATAACTTTCAACTTCTGTGCAGATCCTAAACTCTGGCCTTGTGTTATGGGGAAACTCTCCCCCTGAAACTCTACTTTTGATGGTTTGTTGGTTTTCCAGCTTTTTGTGAAGCACTTTGAGTATTAACACAGTAATATTTCTGATCATAATCTTTTAGTGGTCCACCTTCGGGACGAAAGACACTAACGCACACAGAAAAACACATGAATGAACAGAAAGTATCCTCACATGACAAAGGCTCTCCTCATCTTTTGTAACACAGTGACCCGAATGACGAGCGCTGGCTGCCTCCGAGTCTGCGCTCCGTTCAATCAGCCTGTCTGTCATCATGGAGTGGTGGGCGTGCGTCTCCATTCTTTGTCCATGGTGGTTGGTAATGCAGGTCCTTGATGAGGCAAAGCATGAGGTAAGCTTTTTTTGTGTGTGTTTATAATGGGGTTTTGGGGTCTTACGGAGGATTCCGCGGGATTCTCACCCAGACACGCACGCACGCACGCACGCACGCACACACAAACACACACACACACACACATCTGTAAAGTATCATGGTCCCCCCATCCACCAGGGAACTATCGCTGGGCTCAGCAATCACCATCTGAGAGAATGAAAAGCAGCAGAGTGTATAGAGAGTTGTTTCCCCGCTTTCTGTACAAACAATTTGATCCTTTTGCTTCTGCCGACATTGCTGCTTTATCTCACTGAACACAAGGGGGACGTATCATTGTAACTAAGTATGATATGTAAAGTTATGTTAGAGCAAAAGTTTTCTTTTTGCTCAGCAGCTCATTCAAATTGAAGGTTTTTTTCTAAAGAGTAAACCTGTGTTCAAACTGATCAGAATTTGGAATGAGTGCAGGTTAAGGCTTGTGTATGTGTGTTTGCGTGCATGCTTGTGTTCAGATTTTGCGGTCCACTGAGTACACATAACTCAAAAAGCACACACGCGCTTTGCACAAAAGACTTCGGGGCGGCTGTGATTGGCTGCAACGGGGGCACGCTGATCCCCGGTAAATCCCTATGGAGAGAGAGAGAGAGAGAGAGAGAGAGAAATGGATGGAGAGATCGAGAAACCAAGGTGGAGAGAGGCAGACGTAGAGAAAGATCCAGCCGGATTGCGAGCATTCCTGCCTTTATTGTATATGATGCAAGCTACAAGCTTCTTTAGCCCATTGACCCTTTGTACGGTGCTCACGATAGGGGAATGAACATGGCCACACACACACACACACACACACACACACACACACACACACACACACACACACACACACACACACACACACATCTTCCTCCCTGATCGCTCATTTTGCAGACAACTCTCAGCTGGTCTGGACTACAACCAACTTCACTGACTCCGAAAGTAAACACACTGAGTTATTTCAATCTTATCACCATCAGCTTTCTTTCATTTACCCCTCCTCCCCCCCATCCCCATCCCAGCCCAACACACACACACACACACACACACACACACACACACACACACACACACACACACACACACACACACACACACCATCCAAACATCAGCCCCCCCCCCCCCCCCTTTTACATTGTGCCTTGGAGTGTTTTACAGTAAGGGATGGTCCCTCGTGTGATTTATGAGGCCCTGGGTTGTGGCATGTTAATAGCAAACCGTACCGCAGCATTTTTTTTCTTCTTCTTTTTTTAATTTTCTTTCCAGAGCCAAGTATTGCACATCAAGACGTAACTGACACTGATGAGCACCGTGCTGATTCATTGCTTTTTAACAATATAAACCTTTGGTTTACGGGTTGGTCGTTGAAGTGTGACGCAAGGTATCTCCATGAGAACAATCTAAACTCCTTTGTTTGTAAAAAGGCAGACAGTGACGCATTATCTGTCGTGACGTATTTGATTTGAAATTAAACAATGACTCCCAGCTCTCTCAATACTAGATAAGACAGACGGACAAAGTGAGTGACTCGCCGGAGAACATAGTGGAGCATTTAGCAGAGAGAAGCTAAAGAGCTAAAAACAATGAATGCAGCTTTAAATACATGACTCTTTTTAAGTTCATGCTAACTTGTCCCAACTGCTCCCTGTCCCAAACAATATGGGTCCATGTATAAAACATGGGAATCACTTTCTAATTGGACACCTTTTATAAATGGTGCATGAGTTATAACTAATGGCTTAAACAGTGGACAATACATAATTTACAAATGTTTCATCGGTAAGATAAAAGCCATTAAAACAAGCATATTTTGGGTTGGAAGTAATGAAAGCATTATTTTATCTGCTTTCTTCAGAATAACACCTGATATGTCTTTTGGTTCAGGTAAGACTTACCATATGGAAATGGTTTGCAGTGCACCTGGATCAAACATCCACTCAACAACTTATGAACATTTAAAAAAAAAAAAAATATGCATTATATATATATATATATATATATATATATATATATATATATATATATATATATATATATATATATATAATGCATATTTCTTTTTCTTTTTTTGGACACCTTTTATAAATGGTGCATGAGTTATAACTAATATATATATATATATATATATATATATATAATGCAAAAGTAACTGAAGACTTGATGGTTTATTTTAAAATGTTACATTACCAACATTTATAACTCAGAATGGAAACTTTCTGACATGCATAGATAAACAATTGCATGTTCTGGCTTTGTTTAACCATCACATCTATTGCTTATGCAATGCAGTTTAAGAACTTAATCTGTCAACACTTATGCTTGTTGAGCATCTATAAATGTGATATTGTTTCATTAGAAACACGCTAGTGTCATTAATCTCTCCACTGAAAACGAATATATTATGTTAAAGCTACTACGAGGAACTGTAATCTTGTGTTGATTTTGGCGGTCCCTTTGAATAAAAGACGGAGCGTGTCCGAGCACCAGAGCCCCAATAAGAAAACCTCTCATTTTGCTGCAGCAGGGTCTGATAGTCTGCCTTACGCAGTCCTGGTTTTGCCTCCCATTACTGCTAGCAATACGGCTCGGATCTCCAGTAGCGTGGTTTCCATGTTGGCTCTATAGCGAGGGATCGGTGGAGCAGCGAGGCGAAGCTCTGCTCCTGGCCGGGGGAGCCGGGGTGCAGAGCTCTCCAGCTCCCGCCGTTGTCTGAATATGAAAGTTTGACATTTTGCTTGAGCCAGGGGACTTAGCTTAACAAAGTTTGCTAGCTTAACATGCTAGCAGTCAATACGATAAAACTTGCTATTTTTATGCTTCAGTTTTTGTTCGGATAAGACAAACACGATACACGATACAATTTGGGAGTTTCAGAAGAATGTGTGGCAGGTTTTTAATAAAACACAATTGTTTTACTTTCTGAAGGCTCCAGCTTTATATTTTGTGTATAGATATGCAGTGATATCAACCTCCTTGTCTACCTTCCCTCAAGAAAGCAAATCAGCATATATTTTTCCCACCAACAATATCAAACTATTCCCTTAATGAAAAATGTGGCAGGTTTCAGATTTGAAAGGAATTCCTGTGATTCCCATATCCTGATTAACAACTGTAGAAAACATTCTGAAAGCCGAGCAGGACATTGGTGTCTGTCGGATAGGGCCCACCCCGTCCCCTCCCCCTTCAAATATGGGGCTCTATCTCACCCACATAATTAGGGTCAGATCTTATCATCACCTCCCTCCCTAGTTTCTCCTCCTCCCTCACAATCACTCCAGCTCTCTTTCATCTCCCTCTAAAGAATGCTTGTTTATCTTTCGCCCTCTCCAGATATAGGGCAAGAACAAAGATGCTTTTTGTGGTTATGTTTGTGTGTGTGTGTGTGTGTGTGTGTGTGTGTGTGTAACAGAGCGATCGCACGTGCATGACTTAAGTTTTTTTTTAAAGAAGCAAAAAGTGGTTTTATTATTTGGTGGATGAAGGCCCCTGATTTGAGTAATCATTTGTGTCCGTGGACTTATTTTGACAGGCTGAGATTTCAGGAATCATTAAATCATCTCCTCTGTGAAAGGAAAAAAATGTATATATAAGTGATGCTATTTAAGACCCAGAGGGCGATAGTGAGTGATATGGAGAAAAAACAGCAGGGGAAGTGTTGTGTGTGCCTTTTTTCCTGCTGCTGTCCAATCTAATCGACCTGCGCTGTTTACTCAATAAACTACTTTTCATGTCAGGACCTAATTGGACAGTTTATGTGTGTTTGTGTGTGTCTTGACCCTCACAACGGCTGACACCTTTGGGGAGAGAGTGAGAGAGTAAGCCACCTACGGTCTGTGCTCGAGCGGTTTGAAAATAATCTCTGTGAGATTGTGAACACATGAAAACACACTAACAAATGAAAAGATTCTACGAAGAAGTTTTATTTTCTGACAGTCTTCCCCTCTCAGTCCTGGTTCTGGTTCTCCCATGCCACCTTCCCTCCAGCGGGGCCCGGCTATACGGCCCGGGCCTTGAGACTGTTTCGTATCCAGTTTACAGTCAGTGGTATTGTGTTTGCGGGTCACGAGCCAATCCAAAATCACCTCCAACCTCCAGCACTGGCAAAACCAACCATATAAACTGAGTTCCTTGACCCATTCTGTGTGTGCATATGTGGGCTAGATTGTTGGATGGAGGGGGTGCTGATGGAGGAGAGACTGAAGGAGGGGATGGGAGGAGGATTTGAAGGGCTGCAGAAGAAAAATGTAAAACAGCTGGAGTCGTTGGCTTCTTGTCAAAGGGGGGAGATGGCGTCACTGAGTGAACCCAAAAGATTGTAGTGTAGTAGAAATGCACATTATGCAAGTCTTATATTTATTGCATGCTTTCCCTTTCGTCCATAAAATTATTCAAACACATAACCCTATCATCTCTTTTCCTAATCATGTTCAATGTTATGACCACTGGCTGCCCCAACCACCCCAGGGTCCAAGTGTTATGTCTCCCAATAGAGCTGTTGTAATATTTATTCTGGCTTGTGTTCAAGGCCTCCATCCAGCCGTTTTACACCCTCCCTGGGATGTCCCGCTTGCAGTCCCACATTGGATGAGACCGGCCACCACTATACGAATCGGACACACACTTGTTAATGCTCATCCCCGAAAAGCAAAGCGTTTTAATTAAACTCACAACAAGTTTAAGACCAATATCCTTCAGATGCTTATTCTGTTCAGGGCATAGACTGTATGTAAGAAGGGGATGTAGTAATTGTGACTTTTTGCAACCAGTGATCGGAAATGACCATATTTGAATTGCGGAAGAGTGTCAAAGAGACACCGTATATGGCTCTTGTACGTGACCTGTCAATCACAGGTCACATACAGTGACCTGCTTTATTGGACCTTAATTTACTAAATGAACATCATGCTGTATTAAAGAAGACTTGAAAGTAGCAATTGAGACCATAAACTCATGTTTACTATGTTTACTGAGGTAACCATTCAAGTGAGAAGTAGAGTCATTTTATGATAGACTTCTATGCAATCTGACTTCTTTTGGCAAACAGAGGAGTCACCCCCTGATGGTGATTAGAAGGAATGCATGTTTGAGACACTTCGGCATTAGGCATTGGCTTCACTCTTCAGAAATGGAGGTTGCCGCCTGGTTCAGGATGAGAAACAGCACTTACGCCATCAAATGACACCAGGCTTTCCAAAAAAATACTGAGAAATAATTCTGGTTTATGAAAACATGCATGAGTCTTTCCAACAACACTGCTGTTAGATGGGGGAATACAAAATCCAAGCAATGAGAGCTTATCACCAATATTTCAGGCACGCTCACTCTGTTTCTTATCTTGAAATAGAGGTTGGCTTGTCCTTATCTTCAACTGTTCAATCAATCAATCAAGTTTTATTTATATTGCACTTTTCAAACCAAGTAATTACAATATAAAAGTGTTTTTCAGATGATTGACAAGACAAAAACAAGACAGTAATGGAGAAAATATGTTGTTGTTGGACTTTTGCTACGTTGCTTGTTCGCAGATCTGCAGCAATTACGTTGTGAGTACAATTTCATTATTACTACCAGAAATGATGGCCAAAGCTCTTGAAATGTGACCCAGATCAGACACTGGCCAGTCGCCAGTACATCTCTACTGAGTCCAACATCGGTCCAAATCAAACCCATGCATGAGCTGGAGCCCATGAGCAGCCCTCTGCTGTGGGTGTGAACATACATGTGTGACTTCACAACACCAAATTCCCTATTTAATTTGATCCGTTCTAGAAGGTTTGGAGGCTGCAAATGCAAATTTCATGTAGAGGAAGAAAAAAAAAAGAGTCACATCACACAGCTGCGAAACTGTGAATTTATGTACCATGTCTTCACGGGCCATGATTCATCTCGCTGGTCCTTTGGGGATCATAAACAGGGGGTTATGATCCCCAAAGGAGCAACGAGATGATTGACAAAAAAACGACGTGCTAGCGGACAGACGAAGTAACTGAAGGATGGGGAAAATAAACTGTCGTGTTGCGAGGTTCTTGGATTCAGAGCGGGGACTGAGAATTACGGAACGAGCCCCTCGCCCCTCACAAATCACAGAGGAGTGTGACTTCGGTTCCATTAGCGGTCAGTTTGTGGCCTTAACTTAGGGCTCAGTCTGTACCCCCCCACATCTTCCCCCCGTGTTTTCACTCCTCAAGACCCGCATCCCCCCCGGCCTTCAATCTGCTCAACCCCTATAATTTGGGTAAAAGATTCGGCTGCTGTTATTTTTATTGAATTCCCAGTAACGTCGCTGACTTTACGGTTAAGTGCGGGCGACTGGAGCTCGCCGGGCGGCTCTGCCGTGTTGGGGATACTAAGCTTGTGCCAGGGTGGGAGGTGGGGAGGTCATTGGTGGATTTTTCTTTTACGCAGCGCAAGGGAAAACGCAGAGCAACAATCATTACATTTAAGGATGGCTCGTCGGCGTCTCTGGGGCCCAAGGAGATCCTGCCAGGTTTAAAGCCAGCCAGCGGGCTACTGGCCACTAATAGAGGGATTTCATCCACATGGAGTGGCAAGGATGGTAAACAGAGTTGGTGTGTGTGTGTGTGTGTGTGTGTGTGTGAGAGAAAAAGAGGGAGACAAAATGTGTATGTAAAAGGGGAAAATACATATTGAAGCATGTTAAAAGTGTCTGGGTGATTCATTTTGTGTTCTGATGAGACTGCTTCTGTGTCCCTGCATTGTATCTAGGCTCTTCAGTGCAGCATTACGACACTCATGACTCAAAGCTTCGCCATCCACAGCTTCATCTCCTCTTTTATGAATTTTCACTGAATCACATCAACTAATTTGTTCCGCAACAGTTGTGTTTTTGTTGCCGTCGCCAAGCAACGGATCTGTGACGAGCGATTATGAATGGAGGCCTATTTGGCCCTTTTCAAAGCCTACCCGGTGACGTCAAACACAAGGCTGTTATTCATCCTTCCTCTCAATCATCCGTTTATCAGACTTGCTGTAAAACATATGACTGAGCATTTGCTAGACCCCCTCACCTGGAAAGTGATTGTCCAATCAGAGCTCAGCAACCTCAAGCAGGCCTGTCAAACTCTGGGTCACTTTATTAGCAATGCGAATGGAGCTGTAGAGGGAGCAATACATCAGATGTTGTTCATTAGCCTTTTCAAAAGGAAAAACACAAGCTTAATAGTATGATGAGTGCATGCTAGTTTGTGCTCTTCAACGTAAGCTGCAAATAAACACAATTATTTCTTGCATTAAAAGTTTTCTAAAATGTGAAGTATGAATATGCAAATTGAAATGATCTAATACCGACTTTTGGTGAAGTTAGGAGAAAGCTATCGATGTAACTTGACAGAGGAGTAAAATAAACATCTAATAGTGTATTTTGGAAGTTTTCTCTCCACTAGTCTGAAAGACGGTACGTTATGAAAATAGCCCAAAATTGACCAGAGCATGAAAAACAATGTTTTGGCTTGTGGTGTCTCGTCTTAACTTCCAAAACCAAGACGGATTCTATTGGTAAAATTGAAGGGGCCCATTAACTCTTTAAGAGAAAAGAAAAGAAAAAATAATCCGAACAATTTTCTGCTCAAATTGGAGTGTTTCTTACGTATGTAACACAGACCAACGTGAGCGCAGCTCACAACACACCGGCAGGTCTGGTCAGTGTAACTTCTCTATTTGAGCGTTATGAAGTGTAGTGAAGTCTTGGCCCGCTGTGTGTTTTACCCCTCTGGCCTGTAAGTCTGAACCTCTGGGGTTCTACTAGACTTTCTCACGGTCCTCATCACACACACATACACACACACACACACACACACACACACACAAACACGCGGCGACACACACTGCGGCAGCGGTTGCCCAGCACTCCCCGGGGAGCAGGTCTGGTTACAGCTTTGCATGAATCGTAGCGGTGACATTGCAGACTCTTGCGCTCAGGGTAGTTCAGAGCCAACATATGGCCTCCCACCACATGTCTTAGTCACAGACAAAACACCGTTTCAGAGCTGGAAGCTGGTTTCGTCTTTTCTCACACTTTATATGACGTTATTCTATGTTTGGTTCTTCGTCTTCGTGAGTGTGACCCTCGGTTCCCAGGACCACCAGACCAACGAACACACCACAGCTGTCTTTAGTGTAACCCCCCCCATGATCCTCCGACTAATCCTCATGTAATGTAACTCTAATCACTGTAGAGACACCAACATGGTTTTATCCCTCTTGCCCCCCTCCCACAACCCATTAAACCCCGAAAGCCGGGACCCTGAACTGTGAACAAGACAGCCGGAACTTCCTCGATGCCTTATGTAACACACCGAAGAACCATTAACAACGCATACATTTACATTTATGATAGGAAATATATGTTTTACCAGAAGACCACGACCAAAAAGAAACATCTAACCACCTTCAGGTGCATTTGCATTTCAATACATTCTACCACCCCAACTCGTCAAATACAGACGTTTGATCGGTGGCCCTCCGCTTCAAATGATACTGTGATTCCCAATTTAGCATGTCGGTTTCTGCTCGTTACATGCGTGGTTAAGGAAGCACCATGAGACAATGGGCCCCTGGGCACAGACATGCAAAAAGGCAAGTACTGGTCCACCTATGGTAAATGGACCTGTACTTGCATAGTGCTTTTCTAGTCTTCCGACAAATCAAAGCGCTTTAACACTACTTTTCATCATTCACACCCATATGGGAGGAGCTACCATGCAAGGTGTCACCTGTCCATCAGGGCTAACTAACATTCACACACTGTAGGCACAGCTACGGGAGCAATTTGCGGTTAAGTGTCTTGCCAAGGACACATCGACATCGTCTGATCCCAGGCTAGCGGAGCCGGGGATCAAACCGCCGATCCTCTGTTTGAAGGACGACCCTGTCAGGGAGAGACTCACAGACTTTAGATAGATATATACTTTATTAATCCCCAAGGGGAAATTTGTTGTCGTAGTAGCGCCTTAACAACTTACAGATACAAATAAACACACAAGATAAAATATATAAAGAAGCAACAGGGATGAAAGATATATACAAAATAAAATAAAATAAAAATAGTTATAGTTTATAGTTGCTAAGCTTTTTGTTTTTGTTGTTTTGTGTCTCTTTGAAGTAGTTATGCATCTTTTTGTGGTCATTTGATGCATCCAACTCATTCTTTATACTGGTAGCTCTGACTGTCTAATACTGACGCGGATGGGTTTACATTGTAGTTCATTTAACACCCGGTGCATCTCATACAGACGCTAAGGGGTGCCACGGTGCGTCTGACAATGTGGTCCAAGCTACGGGTTGTTGTAATAGGCAATGAAAGCTTCTATGAAAACCCTGAGAAACTTTGTGATTTTCTCTGTCTGTCAGGATCCGCCTTAAATCATTGTCTAGTATTACTTTACATTCCTCTCCGGCCTGTGAATGAGAAAAACAGAGCAGCTGTTTCACTTTTTACCTAACCAAACATTTGATAAATAGTTCTTTTCAGTCTGCAACTGCCGCTCTTCTCTCTCTGTGCCCGTACACCGGCACTGACCCCTGACCCCTGAACGGCACTGAGTCTTGTTGACGTAGTGCGTGGAGAGGAGCTGGGCCTGCAGCCCGTCGTAGCTTCTCAGCAAATCGCCAATAAAGCAACACTGTGATTTTCTCGGGGGGCCACTGCTGCCAAAAATAAGCAGAATAGAGTTAAACTTGTCCTTGGCAGAGAAAGACGTCTCATTCCGGATTGTGCCTCGGCCAAGAACATCTCTCCCCTGCCTCTAATGTACATAAACACACACACACAGACACACACACACCAGCTCTGTCGCCTCTGATTCGCTGTGTGCGTGTGCAGACCCGACATGTGTTGTTGGCTCATCAAGCCAGAACATGGAAAGTATGAGTGGCTGCAGATGTTGAGAAGGGGAGAAGATGAGGGTTTTATTTTTGGGGTGGGGGGTTAACATGCTTCCTCCCACTTCAGCAGACCTCCGTTTTATCCCACAATCACTGGGGCTTAGAGGGGGATCTCATAATCCACATACTTCTCACTGTCCATCGCCTCCCATCTCTATGCAGAGATCCCCCAGGGATTAGGACCCCACACTGTATCTGAACCTACTGCTTACTCACCTATAGAGAAATACTCTGGGTCCGACAGGAAGGACGAACACAGTAAGAGTTGATTTACAGTTTGGGAGCTACATTATGAGTAAGCTGATTCACAACCCCGATCATGAATGAGCAGGGAGGAACCACAACAGACAGAGAGGAAGAGAGAATTCCTCAAATATGAGTGGGCGGAAGGGACGGACAGTACCCCACATTGATGGTAGCATTAACAGGCGCTCATGGTATCAGCCGTCGTGACTAATCCTGAAATGTCAAGGAATTCATCCCCGCGCTAATCGCGTCGGCATCCGGACGGACCACCGCTGGCCGGACCGCCTTGCTGCACAGAGAGTCATTCACCAGACGAGACGCGTGGGAGAGAAAAAAGCTTGACCTTGGAAGCTGTACGTTAAGCCTGGGGGGTGTTAGCGATCTCTCACCATTGTCATCGCAGTAGCAGGGATTCTCACACTCTAACCCCCCCTCCAACACACACACACCTGTCTGAGTGTGTTAAGACACGCGGTCACGCCTGGGTTTTTGCATGGCGATGGTGCTCCTTGGGGTCGTGAGGTCGCCCTGTGTGGAAACGTGCAGTTGTTGTGTCTGCGGTGTGAAAGCTCTCCCGACCTCTACTTCTTTTTTATTCCACTCAGTGGCCAGTCCAGATTTATTTTGGATATACCGGCTGCAACGGGTCAAATATCTACATAGAAATACTCTGTGCCTTCGCGAAGGCTCCAGTTTCTGGTAATTTCCTGTCAAGAGATTTGCCACGAGAAACTTGTATAAGATATATATATATTTGTTTCAGATGCAGATGCACTATGAAATAACTAAACGGATAACATCCATGAAACATAAACGGTCTTGTGAAAGCAGACGGTGGGTTATTAGGCTGCTCTGAAAACCATTACAAGGAACCGTGAGTCACATGTTGCTAAATTCCTGGACATGCTTTTCTAAGATTCAAGAGTCCAATTCAACTCTTGCATTCAACTGTTTTATTTGGAAAGATTTAAGTGCTGATGGAGTTCATTATTCTTTCCCAGGCTCTTTCAACCTGAAACACTGCGAAAAATGGAATTGGCTGAAATGTGGTTGTAACACTGAAATGGTGTGCAGTGTCTGTCTTGTTTAGGCAGAGAAGAACCAGATGAGCTTATAAGGAATCAGAAGGGACTTTTTGTTACTTGATGATCGATCACATTACAGAAATAATCACTATAGAGGAGATTGTGAGGTAGTTTGGAGTAAGTAAAGGCACCAGTGACACAAGATACACAGCAGACAGGTGTGCTGGTGAGAAAAAATAGAAACGCTGCCGGATGGACAGTTTGCAGTTTGCATCTAGGTCCTTTAGTAGAGAAAAAAAATACTTAAAAATTTATTTTTGGAAGTTGTATATCGATTCAGAATCTTAGAAGATGAAATCTCAAGTTCCCATGAATACATGTTTTCTATCTGACATGGACACATAGATACATTTAAAAACACACAGGTCTTGTGTTGGTTTTTGAGATGCTGAAGAAAGTGAAAAATATGGAAGAAGTTTCACAAATTCCACATTGGCCAACATTCGTGTGCTTGCCAGCTACGATACAAATACGCCAAAAGGTCTCTCTGGCTTATCAGTTTGTTTTTTATTATATAATGCCACACATCACAGGGGCGTGTTTTTGACATAACTAAAAGTTGCAGAACATCAGCCCAAGTGCAGCTTGTCATGGTTCTGTTAGGCTCCCTGGTGTTTTTTCAGCTATTTTGTTATTCAGTGCTTCTTAGGTTATGTCAACCCAAAAACATTTGGCATTTTGTGTGTTTTAGGGTGGAGTTCTGTTTTTCTGTGGTTGAACTGGCTATACACTGTTTTCTGAGAGGAGGCCTTCCTCATTTCCCAGTTTTGCACATCCTCAATTAGGAACCGGTGAAGGGGCAGACATTTTGATAATCTTAAATATATACAGCTTATGGAAAAGGACGAGTTATATTTGTAGAGTTCCGCCATGGCTTCAGGAGACCAGAATGCACATAATCGAGAAATGAGGAAGGCCCCTTTTTTTCCAGGAGCTTTCAGTTCTTGCTCTGTGTTTTCCTTAACATTCTTTACTTCCTGTTTCTTGCTTGTTGCTGTCTCTGCATTTGGGTCCGGCCTTCCCGCCTCAAACATGGGACAGCTTTTTTACCAGGATTGATGTGTCGATGTGATCGATCAGTCAGCGATGGCGAGGCATTTCTTTCACGCTGCTACTGTTTTTTTATGCAGAGTATCCGCATTATGAAACTGGGATGATTTGTCCTACACTGCTGTTTTTTCAGCTCACTCCTCACTGCCAAACCAATTCCCCACTTGGACACGTAAAACCGTAACATGAAACACCCTTCTAATTATTCTTTCACTCTCTGATCACCTTTTTCCCTTTTCTACTTATCCCATAACCCCACCCAACCCACCACCACCTTTCCACGCCCTTATGCAACCCAATCAGGGCCCTATTTAGGGAAATTAAGTCAAATAAACTGTGATGTGAACCGAATCCAAATAGGGACTCTTATATAAGAATGAGGTCGCTTCATAGATGACTGGCTCTTGGAATGGACGCGGATTCCCAAGGCCTGTATTTATTTTCATTACTGTTGGAATGGCTCCGCCAGTGAGCTCCGTGCCGAATGAGGACAGAGTGCAAAGCGAGAGAGAAATTCATCCAAAACTCGTTTAATCTTGAAGAGACGCCCCTCGAATTCCACGGTTTAAACACGCGTCTAAGTGATTGATTTTTTTCTTTTCTTCAATAAACAGCACTCGATGAATCAACGGTTTCCTCGTGTCGATTGGTGGAGAACTGTAGGCACATGTGCAGGTTGGAATGTGCAGGATCATCCGCACGTTATCGAATCGCCGCTTCAATGTCAAACACATTATGAATTTCCGTGTTGCAAACAAGCTGTTGCAACTCTTTTCCCCGAGAGCACCTGAAACCAGTTTTAATTTAGCAAGTATTTGTTTTAGTCTCGTCTTAGTCATATTTCAATTATTTTGTATCATATTTAGTCAACCTCAACTGATCAGTGAACCTGTCGTGACCCCCGCCGCTGAACTGTGTGTGCGGCAAATGGAACTCCTGCATAAAAAAAAAAAAAACGGTTTTAAAGTCAGTTAGTGTTCAATGATGTAGGAGCCATTTATTCATCGTTTCGCTTTAGTCAAGGCCTACTCTACCTACAACCCTAGTCTTAAAGGGCGACTGATGGTGGGTTTTTAATGCACCAAAACCCAATAGCATGACAAAGCAACCAGCAAGCTGGCAACACTGCCAACACTACGGACGTGCTCCATAGTCAATTTCTCGCACCCACTTTCACCCTACACTACATTCAAAAGCAAACGAATCCCTAATGGCAACGCGATTTTCCTTCAGGGGAGTCAACTCAACATTTATTCCGCAAAGAGGTCAAAACGTACCTTCCCTTGTCCCGTGAATATTTTTTGCAGAAAACAACATATTTGAAGAGACAAGACATGATGACCTCACCCAACAGCTCTAAATAAAACCGCAACAGATGAAAAAACAACTCCTCAATCCCTACGCAAGCTATGGACCTGACGTCGCCACACAGGGATACCACTACTACTGCCTCACCCCCCAGCCGGCATCTAGGGAAGGCGTGAACTTACAACAAAGCACTCCACATTACAAGACAAAAATTGCCAATGCAGTTCTTACCCCTCCCAAAAAAAGTCTCAAATTGGACGAGCCCCCCAATTTGTTATGGTCTGGCTCTAAGACCACAGCAAATGATGGAAGATCACACAATTAACTAGAAAATACTTTTATTTAACAAAGTTTGAAATAGTTTACCAAATGTAACAAACATGGGAAATCTAATAATGGATGCTGGCAGGAAAGCATACTGCCAGGTCACCTCAGGTAATGTAAAACTAAAGTGTACAGCAACTCAAAAAGCACACCATAGCACAAGGTGTGCTAGGAGAAAAGAAGCCCACACTTCCCCAGGACGGGGCGGGGCTTATAGGCTGGAAGCAGTGGCCAGCTGCCTCCAATCTCTTGACGGCCTCAAGCTCCAACCAACCAGGAACCAGGAACACTGAAAGACAGACACAGCACATCAACACAACACACACACAAGTGCTGGTAGAGGCTCTGGGGCCGTCACAGGCCCGATACAGGTAGGAAATCCAATCAACCACTTGCCACTACTGGTAACCGTCATATCTGAAAGTACTATGTCATAATTAAGTGTATTTAAATGTTTTATCAACTTTATCAACTTTATCAACTTTTTTCATTTGGGCACTGTTAGTGCAGAAGATTACATGAATATGTTTCTTGCTGAAACATACTCAAATAAAGAAATCACAATCAATCAAATAAAGAAATCACAATCAAGTAAGTTTGAAAAGATTTATGGCACGTGTGCAGAAGTTAAGAAATAACTGAACGTGTGAAGAAAACCAGGGTTATGCTCTGTTTTTTTGTGGTTCTTTTTGTTGTTGTCAGTTTTAGAAACCGATATCCCGGCTCTTACTGTGTGGAACGAAATATTGATGTTGGCTGCGTGATGAACATCTGGAATAGTGGGAGATTAAAGTTTCCCAAACTCGCTGGGGAGGGACAAGGGTACAGAAGTAAAACACATGAAAGAAGAAGACGAAAGTGAGGATGATGATGATGATGATGATGAGGGGCATTGGGTGCATTTCAGTGATTCGTCTCCTGTGTATGAGCCTGGAGGAAGACAGGGCTTTATACACATCTCAGCTGACACCATACTCTGTTTTGAGTCTTTCGGTAATCCCACTATCTACAGTCGAGGCCTCGTTTCCAAAACAAACAGGGTAGCCTGACCCTCGTCCACCTAAGCGCCCCAACATGGCACACGCGTGTTGCTCTTTAATCCCAGCTGGCTGGTGTAACTGTGAGTGTAAATATCAAGATATATTGATGCAGGAATAGCTTTGCCGGGGGCGATGAGGCTGTGTTTATGTGTTGGCATGACAACGCCATGGGACAAAAAACATCCATCACGTTGTCCTCATCACGCCCCCCATCCCCTGCTCTGTTCCCAGGCTGCTTCCTGTAGCTGAGCTCAGCAGTGACATCTGCCGCCCGTCCCTCTGCCCTCGACCTTCGCCCTAATGTAGCGGATAAGGAAGTGTCAGTAGGAACCGGCGGGGTCAGGTGGGGTCTGGTTCCTGGCTGCTCCGCGGGCCCGCTGTCCCCTCCCTGCATCGAGCCCTCCACATGTGTTTCCTGTTGTTTTTCAGACTAGCAGCGCTGGGCCGGCCCACCGTACCAGAGCGGGGGCCTTTTCCTGAGGCTTTGTTTGGCCTGGCCTCTGGGAATGGCTTAAATTTAGGTGTATGTGACAGAATCTTCCCCCCGACCCCCACGATCACCATGTGCGCTACAGTCAATTCAGTTGAGTCTCGTAAAGACTGGACTCACTTTTTTTTCTTTTTACACCCTCCCCTCCCCTTGCTGTCCAGATTTATAACCTGGGGGCAAAATAATAGGTCTCTCCACAACTGTAAATAATATGGGGAGAGTCCATAGCAGTTCAATGTGTAAACCATTTCATTTAGATATTTATGGGAGAATGTATCTTAACACAGATGATGTACAGACTGGCAGTTAATCATGAAAGTTCATTCTTGACCTTGGAATCCGTAGTCGGACTAATGACGAAACATTTCTAGTATTTTTTTGCAAGTCCAAAGTCTTTGAGGGGCAAGTCCAATTCGAGTCTCAAGTCTTTGAGGGACAAGTCCAGGTCAAGTTTCAAGTCTTTAAAGGGGCAAGTCCAAGTCAAGTCTCAAATCTTTGACGGACATGTCCAATTCAAGTTTCAAGTCTTTGGGGGACAAGTCAAAGTCAAGTCTCAAGTCTTTGGGGGACAAGTCCAAGTCAAGTCTCAAGTCTTTGGGGGACAAGTATAAGTGGAGTTTGAAGTCTTGACATGCCTTAAAGCTCCAGAAAAAGCTAAAGTTAGGAGAAAAAAAAAATCCATAACAGCCTTTTGCATCAATTACATCTTTGGTAAACTTTGACACGTACATTTGCTGAAATGCTGTTTCAAATACTGACTTTGGGCCACTTTCAGAAAGTTTAAGGCAGCCCTCAGCCAGTCAGAGCTTCAGTTCATAAATTACTCATAATGCTGCAAGCCCACATCAAAAATTAACTGGACCAATTACTGCAATTACCGCTGACTCTGAAAAGCAGCTAGCAGTACAGAGACACACATTGCTACAGCACATGTCAGTTTGGCCACATCATTTAAATAGAAAACGCTCATGTCTCTCCTCAGGGTGAAGTTCATTCATAAATACGGAGTTCACCTCCTTTTGTTTCTTTTTAACAGATGCGATGAAAAGCGGTCCAGAACGTTCGACGATAGATGTGTCCCACGTCTAGAGACAGTCAATGGGTCAGCACCGCAGCTCTGGAATATTCACCAGTGGATAAATTACACTTCTATTTTTACCAAATGATCTCCAGCGGAGAGCAAGGCTGGCCTGTATCGTTTTTCTGTGAAGAGAAAAGCTGTGTGTGTGTGTGTGTGTGTGTGTGTGTGTGTGTGTGTGTGGGGAGGGGGTACGTAAAGACTTTATTAGAAGCAGCTTCAGGACTGTTTCAGATCAGGACTTGTGCTCTCGCTCCTCTGCTGGGACTCGTCCTGTAGGGAGAGTTGTTTTGTCCGTGGCCTCCTTAATTAAAAAGACACCCAAACCCCTGATAGAACATGGGCCTCTCCCATTTCTAGGATCTCAGGAGGCCCCCACCACCCCATCGGTGTCACCCCCCTCCGAATGTTTCCAATCAAGGGACCCAGCACGCTCATTTACAATGTGGCGAGAAAAAAAACAAAAAACCTGGCGGCTCAGCAATTCATTCGCCATCCCGGACCTCTCTTCCTCCTCCTCTTTACTGACACAGCACTCCTGTGCCAGTGTATGACATCACAGCGCTCATCTCCGGAGCACGGCGAAAACATTCCCAGCAGAAGCGATGGGAGGGACGGGCGGGAGAATGGCTTCCATATGGGCCCCCCTCCCCACAACCCAGCTTCATTTACCTCTCCGTGCTTTTTCCACAAGGGGCGGAGTTTGATGGGCACGATGGGAGGACAAGAAGATGAAGAAGAAGAAACGAGAGAGTTGGCAGTTTATCTTTCCAAGTGAAATTAGACTTTCATCCTCAGCTGGCGCGGGGCGTCTGCCCACAGCCGAGCTTGCTCTCCCAAATCTATCATTTTTATCATCCCTGCGCAGACAGGAAAGACTGCTCATCAGGTCTCTCTTTCTCGCTCCCTGCCCGGTGATTGAGGAAACGGTAACTGGATCCCGGTGCTGGGTCCACTCTCCCTCCAGCTCCACTGCGGGTTTGGCTTGGCCGCGGGCCAGCTGCCTGACACTCCGTAGCATGGGAACATCCTGACTGCCTCCCCAGGCCCAAGCTGCGGCACAGCCACCCCACTCGCACCGATCACATATTTATCTGCGTCCACATCAATGGGAGGAATACATAAACAGTGCAGATGCATTTGTCAGGACGCAGCGGCCTCCTCCATATGTGGCTGATTTGAGATCACACACACACACACAAGGAACAAACAGGTTGTGACATATACGAAGTAGCGGGGCAGAGGGTGTGTGTGTGTGTGTGTGTGTGTGTGTGTGTGGCTGACTGTACGCCAGCGGAGTGGAGAGAATAGAGGCCTGCACAAAGAGATTAATGAATGTCTGCCCTTTGTTCTCTTTCGGCTTGGGGGGGGGTCCACTTAAATCTCTCACAAACACACACACACACATGCTCTGCTCCTTTCTATCACAAAGTGCAGGGCTCTTCTCTTTCTAGGTCCTTAGTCAGGGTGAAAGGCAGCTTACCGATGGAAACATCTGTGCATCTGCACATATCTGCACGCATGCATTTTTGTATCGTCTGTGTGTGTGTGTGTGTGTGTGTGTGTGTGTGTGTGTGTGTGTGTGTGTGTGTGTGTGTGTGTGTGTGTGTGTGTGTGTGTGTGTGTGTGTGTGTGTGTGTGTGTGTGTGCCGAGGAGATCAAGAAAAGAGGAGCCCTCTTCAAAGCGCCTCCAAGATGCCATGGAAGCAGAGCCTTTGTTTGGCTGCCTTGTTCTTTCTCCCATTTATCATAACGTCCGTCTAATCTTTCTGTGTTGGCCCTGATTGCTGGCCAGGGGTCATCATCAGCAGAACAAATAACACAAGAAGAAGAAGAAGAAGTTGAAGAGAGACCAACGAGGTCTCCTCAACCCCTGACCCCGGAGCCATTGTTCTGCTAATTGATCGCCGCTGATTGGGTTTAAACATTGTCAAGCGTCAGATAGCCCGCCGTCCGTCCTGATCAAAGGGAAACGCCCTCGATTAATCTGCTGCCGTGCTCGGCGGATTAACACATTCTTGGCCCGCTGTGGGCAGAGAACAGAAAGAGAGAAATGGCAGAGTGGGGAGGAGCTGACGGCGGCGGGGTGAAGCAGCAGGTGACCCAAGAGTCGGAGGAGAAGGCCGATCCAGCAATCAAAAGGGCTTAGCAGTATTTACTTCCCTCAATGAACTCCTTGTCCAAGAGTGTGTGTGTGTGTGTGGCGGGGATGGAAACACGTACTTTTAAAAATTGTGAAAGTCCCATACGTTATGATTTTTTTTTCGGGATGTGAAGCAGAGCTCGAGCCAGGTTTACTGCCAAAGCGGAGCTCTCAGGCTGGAACATTTAGGCCTTCTAATTTTGTGTTTAGTCAGGTCGAAAAATAAGGGGAAAAGTGTGTGTGTGTGTGTGTGCACGCACCTGCTTGGCTGCTGTTCCTTTGTGTTTGTAAGGATTCCGCTTTTATGTGTGTGCATTAGTTTTTAGTTAGTTTTTGTATACTGTAGTGCAGCCTCCAAGATGATCCTGCAGTTGAATCAACTCCTCTCTTAAATTGTTTCAACTCAAACTAAACGTTAGAAGCTTGATGAACGTAGGAGGACTGCTGCATTAACTGGACTGCTTGAGGTTTAACACAAATTTATACGATAAAATCAGGCTGGTCTCAGCCAGCAATCGTAGCTATGGTTTAGCTAACCCTACGAAATTATTTCATCAACATAATCATGAACTAGGAAGTATAAAGACTGCAAAAGCCCACATACCCAGTGTGAAACAAGAAGGCAATGTTTTTGTGTGACGGCACTTCAGTAGTTATATAGCTTTGATAAAAAATCCAAACTCACGACTCATCATTTCACCTTGACTTTTAGTCAGCTGGTTATTCTAAAATTACTTCAGACTTATCCTAAGACACTCTAAGGATATACACTGTTTTAATCAACAACAACAAAAACAGTTTGACTCAGTCATACACTTGTGATAAGAGTTGAAGAGTATTATATTGTGAATGGAGCCCTCTGTTTGCCATCTTGCTCTCATTGTGGTGTATTTGCTCTTCAGCATTTACTGTAAAGGCGGAGGATGAGGAGGAGGAGGCGGTTAATGGATTTGATTTCACAAGAACGACCGACTCACCCCAACGTCTGTGAGGCGTTTGTTTTGGAGCTTTTGCTCCAAAATGTTTGGCAGAAACTGTCTGCAGCTCCGACTCATTAGATCAGGAACAGAACAAGAGCCACCTTAAATCACAGAGTGCAATAAATATTCAGGGTTCTCATGTTGTTACATCGATGATGACTTATTGGCACGTAGCTTTTCACAGTAGGATACACAGAGTCCTGGCATAGAACGTGAGAAACAGGATCTTGCCTAAAATCAACAATTGGTAAGGACAACTGCACAATTTATAAAAGCATGAACATTTGCCAACAATTAAATAACGATAAATACAGTTTGTAATTGCTTTTAAAACTGCTATCCCTTGCTGCCTGAAGGTGCTGCCAGTGGTTCATATCTTCAACTTATCATGACTTATGGCATCTTGCAATAATCTAGCGGCCTGTATCTCTGATATTATGAAACATAATTATGGGATGCGTTAATCATCATGGTTTTAGCTTCATGTCTTCCAATGGCATCCAAGATTGGTTTTATAATGCATCTCCCCTGGGCAGAATAATGGGAATCTGCGTTAGCTGTGTTTTAACGGGACATGGCAATGCCCTTTAAAATAAAGCAAGCACACACAAGAGAGCACACAGTCCATCCATCCATCCATCCGTTATCAGCCGCTTATCCGGGGTCCGGTCGCGGTGGCAGCAGGTTCAGGCCCCAGGGTCTCCTACCAGTTGGACGTGCCTGGAAAACCTCTATTGGGAGGCATCCAGGAGGCATCCTGACTAGATGCCCGAACCACCTCAGCTGACTCCTTTCGACACGAAGGAGAAGCGACTCGACTCCAAGCTCCCTCCTGATGTCCGAGCTCCTTACCCTATCTCTAAGGCTGAGCCCGGCCACCATACGGAGGAAGCTCATTTCGGTCACGATCCAGAGTTCGTGACCATAGGTGAGGGTTGGAACGTAGACCGACCAGGCTCAGCTCCCTCTTCACCAAGACGGACCGGTACAGCGCCTGTTTTACTGCTGCAGCCGCACCGATCCGCCTGTCGATCTCCCGCTCCACCTTACCCTCACTCGTGAACAAGACCCCGAGATACTTGAACTCTTTCGCTTAGGGTAGGCAGTTTGTCCCCACCTGGAGGGAGCAAGATATCCTGTCCTTGAAAGTCACGAACATGACTGGTGATAAAGGGCAGCCCTGGCGGAGACCAACACCCACCGGGAACGTGTCTGACTTACTACCAAGAATACGAACAGTCCATTCATTATTCAATAATTGTTGTTGAAAGTTAACAGAGAAATGTTTTGAAGCCTTCATTCAGGCCTTAAAGTGAGCCTACGTAACTCTTGCTGAACAGCGACCACTGTGCTCAAAAGCATATGCTTATGGCATCGTGGTAAAATACACAATGTAGTAGCACAGTAGCACATGAAGAACATTGAAATTCAATTGATGAAATAACTCAGTTATGTGTCCAGTATGTCCTCCAATTGGAAGATCAGTTCAATCTCCTGCTCCGCCAGTCCACGTGTTGAAAAGTAAATTCATACAGCAATAAACTTAGCTAACATTAGCTATCATGAGCTGATAGGTCACATACAAAAACACACACACGCACACACTCACACACACACACACACACACACACACACACACACACACACACACACACACACACACACACACACACACACACACACACACACACACAACAAACCCCTAACCTCTCAGGCTTATGCATTGCAGAGATAAATAAAGTCACAGTATTTCAACTAGAAGAGACAAGTCTGATGAAGAAAAGATAATTGTTTGTTATTAACAGATGATATGTGTTGATAAGGTCTCGACATTGGTCTTTGGCGCTTGGACTCTAGAGGGAGATTTGTAATCGAGGGCCATCTCCCCCTGTGGAGTCCAGATACTGCCTCATCAGGTGGTGGCCGATGACGAGGCTGATAAAATGATGAGTTGATGAAGCCGATGGATCTGCACAGACTGGGCGTAACAGCAGCATGAACGTACCGAAGGTAGAGAGACAATCATATTTAAAAGTCTAACCATGTATTTGTGTCGTTGTTCCATTGGACAGAGGAGAACAGCTAATCAAAACAGCTGATATCGTGATTGACAGCCCCGAACAATGACAGCAATGGAATTATGAGTGAGCATGTGTGAGGAGTGAATGGCAGGATGTATGACAAATAAACTACGGGCATAGGCATGCAAGAGTATACTCTTCTTGACTGAAGTTCCGCAAGAGCTTCATATCTAGCTAATTACAGTTGGGGCTGCGTTTGGCTACACACATGCGTGTGCACGCACAAACACACCTCCTCCGCTCCAGACACCACTGATACCAATCTGATTTTCTATTGTTTGATAAGGCAACACAAAACTCCATTACCTCCGGCTGTCACTTTTGTCATTCCTGTGCGACTGAAAAATCTATTTCCATGAAAGCCCTCACATTCGCTCCTCTAAACACAAAGTATTTAGGGGAGTAAGAACTACCATGGATGAGGAGACTTGGCCGTACCAACCTGCATGACAATCCGGTCCAAACCACCACTATCATCACATAGATATCGCTCCCATCTCTACTCGCATCTCCTCCACACCAACACACACACACACACACACACACACACACACACACACACACACACACACACACACACACACACACACACACACTCCACTCTCCTACGTTGGAAATCCCCTCACTATGACTCCCGTTATGATAATAATTGTTATGTCCAACGTCTCCATAGCAATGTGAACAAACATCATCCCCAGACGGCAGAACTGACAAACTTTTAGGGAGATAAAACATCCACACGCCTCTTCCCGTGTCTGAAAGAAAACCAAAATGGCCGATCTGCACAGTGCACGTGTGAATGTTTGCATGTGTTTAAAGGTCAAGTTATTCAGCACAGATCATTGACATTTTCCATGAGATTAAGAGCATAATCGCTGTCACGAGGGAACCCGTTACAGTGCGTCTAGACTGGAGGGGCACAGGTCGCTCATTGTTACAGCTCTCCAGCAGAGTTAAGGTGATTAGTTTTTTTAAGAACAGTTCGACTGCTCATGTTAGAAATAAAAGAGCGCCTGGTTTAGCGCAGTTTATTATGATTATTATGATTATTATGATCCGCAACGGATCTGTGTTGGTGAAGTTCTGTGGCAGGGACACGACATCACCCAGCATGTTCTGTGTTCACACCGAGGAAGTCGTAGGAAAAACTGGATGCCAAGATGGTGCCCCGCTTACTCGAATGTAAGTCGTTCGGTGTGCAAACACACCAAAAGAGTTAATTCATTAGAGGCATTCTCTGGCTGAGTCATCCCTCTCTCCCTGTCCTCCAACCCACCAACCTAAGTGACATAATGTCACGTTGTGTCGTTGTCTTCTAAAGCAACCCATATGTGAGCCGTCTGATCTGGTGCGTCTATGGTTAAATGCAGGATGAGCAGGATTTTCCTAAAAAACAAAACTCAAACAAAAATAGTCCCTCTCACGTAAGAACCAGTAGAAATGTGTGGCGGTGACTATATCTGCAGAGACCCCGCCCCTAGACTCTATTTTCTTCTTTCGTGCCTGTGTGTTTGTGATGTTTTTGGGTTGTCAGCCTCTGAAGAACCGCACCAACCAGGTGCCAGATCGTAAGCATTCATCTAAGAGGAAAAAAGCTACAAACTATGTCGGAGACAGTGTCGAAAAAATGAAAATATGGCGAGGCCATTAGAGCACCGTAACCCTCGTTGAGCCGGGGAGGCGGGGCCGACTTTGAATGTTGTGTTCACAAAGCGCAACCGACAAATCCTACCCTGCCTTTTAGGCATTTGATTCATCAAACAAAACCAGTTGATCAATGTTGGGAAAGATTATGTTGTTAAAAGAACGTTGATTGTTCACACAGCTTTACTAGGTTGACTAAAGGTCAAAATACAAGGCCGCCGCCGAACACTGTGCATCAAAAATAGCCGCCCATTTGATTTTCTGCTTGGACATCCCGGCTCCCGTAGCAGCGTGGGTTTTGGCTACATGGAGTCAGAAAAACAATTGGTATATGGCAGCCTGCCAACTACGTCGGTTGATCTGCTGCTTTCAAAACAGAATCTCACTGCTCAGATCAGACATTTTTAAAGTCATCAATCAAAAATAGAAAACTACAGTAGGCTACTCACGCTTTGCATTTTATTATCTTTTGAATATAACCAATATAGTTGAGTAGAAAAGAACACAGACCATGTCTATTGTTTTGAAGGAATATGTCATGTTAACGCAATGTATGCTTGACAACAATCACATTCTGTGTTTAGTGGGTAGCGGATCAATCCATTCTAATACATTAAGATCAAATATACTGTACAGGTCTTGTCCTTCCGTAATATTAGTAAACAAGATGGAGGATGAGAAACAGGGTCTCATCAGTACCTTTGATGGATGTATAATGACCGGGGAAAAAATGCACCTTGAACCACTTTCTCAGACTTATACACACATACAGATTTATGACCCTTGTTTCTATGTATACTCTCTTTACAAGCCTTAAATGTAAAATATGTGTTCACTGCAATAAACTGAAGAAACCTCAAGACATCAATTTATTTCAAATGACAAGCAAACTTTGGCTGGCTGATGTTAACCACGTCCACCTTGTTTTTTCATCTGGTGGGGTTTGAGAGCTTGGCTGCAGCGGAGCTTTTGGGGCTGCGTCTCCCATCAGCCGCCGGGATTAGAATAGCCATATGTCCGGCATGTTCCTGTAACAACATTTGTGCTTACAAATGGCTGCGAGCTCAGTTTGTTCACTGAATCATAACGCAGTGATATCGCTGACACGTCAAGGCTGAGCAACGGTGCTGATACATGCGAGTGAAGATAAACAGATATAGAGCTCTATACACATTCATACATGAAAGCACACACATGCACTCAGAAACACAAGGTCGCTGCATTCCACCGGCATGAAAGTGCTTTCATGTTTACAGCAGAACAAACAGAGGAGGGCTTTGCCTCCTGTGTTTATCTGTAATATGGTTGTTTCCATGACCGCCTTCCCTCCAAGCAGTAAGAAACAGAACATTTGCTCTGACGGATTAGAGTTTGCCAAGCAGTGAGCGTTAAAGAACAACTGAGATATGTTAGTTGTAATTTGTAATGGCCATTCAGACTCAGGATTATTGCTTATGAACAAAGGTTGTGTCTCAAATGGGATCACATGTTTAGGTAAGACAAATACCAGTGACAATGGCCAATTAATTTGTCTTGTTAAAGAATAATTCTGATTTATTATAACTAGAGTGTGATTTCAAAGCTGCACCGATCAATATTTTTACATTAACAATGGACAAATGATCTACTTGTATTTGAAAGTTGTCTGTTGTATTGTCTTTGTGCGAGCAGATTGCGTGCAAAGTCAATAAACAGACGCGAATGGTTGCGAAACACGCAGATTTCCGCTGGGCCGCCTGAAGTAGCGCTGAAAGCGGCACTCGTTCAGACACTTTTCCTGGAGGAGTCGGAGCTGTGTGTGGCGGGCCGTCACGCTCCGCTGATCCATTGAACCCGCAGGTAGAAAATCCACGGCCCGCCACTGTTGCCTACGGATAATATTATGCACCCAGACACGGGGGGCATTTGATGTTCCGACGTTTGTGGGACTTCCAACGTTTGTGGGACTATTTCAATGGTGGAAATAGTGACTGTTTTTACGGAGAAAAGCCACGGAAATAAGCCACGCCCCCTTTCTACCACGAAAAAGCGAATGAAGCGAATGACGCAAATTAACTAAAGTCGAGCGAGTAAAGTCGAGCGAGTAAAGTCGAGCGAGTAAAGTTGAGCGAGTAAACTCACGCGAAAAAGCGTTGCGAAAATTCGCAGCGCTTTTGTGTGAACGTAGCATTAGAGTTCGGCAGCCTAATTAAGAAGAAGTCGTGGCAAGCATGAGCAGATGAGCAGGCAGGTTAGCCAAACTCGATTGGAAGAGACAATTAATAAAAAAATGTAAACATGCTCTCCGTTGTAAACAACCGTCACATCATTACAGATAGAAGACAAAGACCCAATCTTGGTATGACACAGTTCCTTTCAATCTTTTGACCAGCCAAAGAGATGAAGACGTGAATGAGTAACACTCTCTTCCCCCTCATGAGTTGCATTGTTTGCCCCTGAGGAAGGCAGGAAGTCTTGCTCGTTGGTAGTCTACTGACTGCTCCCAGGCCTGAAACTGATTAAACGGGAAGCTTCTGGAAAAAGGAAAGTGTTCGCAATTGCCTCCCCTGGATGACTGTAATTGATAATGCGTGTATATTCATGGCTTTGCAAGATGGCACTGCATTCCTTTAAACCTCATGTCTTGTTGTATTGTCACAATCCAAATTTAGGTAATGTAATAAGTCCAAGCTGGCAGAAGGGTCTGGGAAAGTACAGTCCTCTGCTCTGTATCGGTTTGTAGTCAGTGGATGTGGTTGGCGGATGGGGATAGTGGCAGAGTATGTGCGTATTTCTGTGTGTGTGTGTGTGTACAGTGTTTGTGTGTCGGGTAGAGGGTCTCGCCAGCTTTCGCCTCGCTCCATTTGCCATCAAACCCCAGCTGAAATAAATAACACATGGGAGCTGTTTTGAAGCTCCCTCATTGCCGGATAAATATCTAAATTTCCCCCGCGACTTCTCGCTGTCTCAGAGGCCCGTCCCTCATCCCTACCCTTTGTGCTTGGAATTGTTCGCCCGGAACAGGCAACACCAGTCAACCTCAACATTTCCATTCGGAAAAGAAAAAGGAAAACCAAAATAAACAGATGATGAGGAAAGAGAGAAGAAAAGACGTGAAACAACGTTTGCGTGCACCACATTGATGGGAAGGCAAACTCTGTGCCAACTGTGTTATGGTTGGCAAGCTTTGAAGTGCCTGATCTACATATGAGCGACGGGGGGGGGGGTAAGAAACAGAACCGGAGCGACATACTGCCATACAGTCGCTGTATGTTTGAACCATGGGAGAAATTTCATGTGGTTGTGATTTTCACATTAAAGTAATGGGGGTCTATCAGTGTCTGAGATGTACAGATGGGAGGCCTACGTACCAGCTGCTGCGCGTGTGTGAGAGTGTATGTATATTCACAGTGTCATTGACGTTAGCATACATGTGCGTTGGGAGATAGACTTGCAATTCACCTCGTAGTAGCACCTAATAACGGCACTCCAGAATTGCCACAATAAATGGTATATTGGATGGAGTGTGAAGAGGAAAATAAAGTCCTTGAGTGCCATTCTCCATTTCAGCACTTTGAACATTGCATTGCATATTAGGCTGTGGCTGATGTAGTATGAAGCCAATAGTTTTTTTTATAAAATAAATATGATATACGCATATGGTCCACTTAGTCTCAAACAGTACCTAATGTAATACCACTATACGGGTGTACCCTACGTCAACTTATTGCAAATGATTCACTGGATACAAGCCTACCATGTCGCAAGAATAGAGTAGTAAAGTAGAGTCACAGTAGCAGTAAAAGTCTGCCTGATCTTAACCTATATATGCAGATATCTATAAATAGATATCTGCATGTGAATGCAGTATCTGTAGGCAACAGGAAGAGATTTTGGTTTTGGACAGGTTCTGGTTCCGGTTTGTAGTCTGTTTGTAGTCCCAGTAATACTGAGCAATCACATTTGAGCGACATTTTGTGTGGAGAGCAAAAGAGTCGGAATGAAATGTCATCTCAGAAACCATCGGCTATCATCTGACAATGAACTATCGTTAGCTTAAAGTTAGCTTGTAAACTAGCTAATTGGACTGTAAAGGATGACTGCCGCACAGAAAAATACGGTTTGTTATCCAGATATCTGCATGCTCCACCAAAACCGCAGACACATTGCCCCTAAACGCTGAATAGTTTTTCCTCGATTGATCTGATCCAGGCTTCATTCCATTTCGTCCTTAAATAATTATTTACACGCCCGTGTCTGTTTGGGGTTTAGCTTTTCATTAGTCAGCTATGTTTTCCCAGAATGCCTTTCAGATTCACATCATTGTCTGGCTGGATGTCTTCTGTTGCGACAAAGGCGTTAAGGACAAGCCCTCTCCCTCAGTGACCCTCCAGGCCTGTTGACACAGTGAGTGTCACGTTGAGGCTCCCCGGTTATCTCCCATCACTGGGGTTTAAATCTGGCGTTATTTGAATGTGTGTGTGTGTGTGTGTGTGTGTGTGTGTGTGTGTGTGTGTGTGTGTGTGTGTGTTTCAGTTCAATGGGTGGTCTAAAGCTGTTTAATACTCTGTATGTGTCTTTACTTTAGCAAAGCAAGATGAGTCTCCTCAGCCTCCCCATAGCAAATAATCAAAGATTCACCCTGGGGGACAAAATTACCATGTTGTCCTGCAACTTAATTGATTTGACTTGCCTTTGTTACAATGTGGTATCACAACTACTTAGTTTTTGTTGAAAGGGTATACTAAATTATTCTAATGGTTCACTGGTTACTTTCCGAAAAAAAAAAAAAAAAAAGTTCTGGCGTGACTTTGGCTAACTTTCCGTTGGTTGTGATTGCTTTTGCATGCATGCGCCGTCACTAAAGATTCACTGAAATCAATCTTCCCATAACTCCCAGTCTCAATCCAAAGACGGGAAAACAACTGAGAGCTGTTATTCTCATCATTAATATGAGTATGTCAAAAACAAGTCAAAGCAAGACATCAGATCTCATTTTGACTTGTATTGAAGTGTTTTGGCACTTCTTAAACATACCCATACTAAATACAGAATATCTCCTCAACCACAAGGGCTATTTGAACAATTTCAAAAGATATAATATACAGAAAACACTTGTGAGACTAGTTAATAGGTTCATATAGCAGTATATGTGTTACTGGTTTATTGGTTGACGATAGAAGACATTTCCAGGATGAATTTCCTCATTCAATTGATGCAAATTGTCACTGTAAAATTACACTATATGGTAACAGTATCTCTGCAAAGTTTGACTTTGATAAAGTGAAGTAATTTATTTAGTGCACATTTCGTAAACCGTAGTTTTGATCTAACTTTCCACCTGGACCTTGAACGCCTCTGGTTCCACAACAGAGGGGCTCTGCTCAAGCATATGCACCGTTTCAAACTGCAAGGCCGTGAGGAATATCGTTTAATCCATAAGTAAGTTGTATTTCAGTTTTTTGGCAAAATGCAATGTGGTTGATATCTTGCTGAGGCTTTGTCTGATTTGGTGGTGTTGGCAGATTCTGTAGGTCGTAAGCTTTCCAGAAAGGTGCGCTAATCATGTGTGGCATCAAGCTAGGGATATGAAAATGTATATTTTCATAACTTGGGGAGCTCTCTCGAGTCACTTTCGAGTCCTCTCAAGTCATATTTATGGTTTATGTTAATATTTATGGTTGAATTGTGTTATAAACATGTAAAATGGATTTATATGCTCTTGTAAGGCCAGGCAGTGCAGTTGTCTTTGCTATGTCACATCAGTGGCTCTGGTATCGATTCATGGGAGTATACGAGGACATGGAGAGTCAGGAAGAGCTCCTGATGAAGAGTTCAGCCCCCATTTTCGGGGGCTGCTGGGGCTCATAATGGTAAAATGTTCTACTTCAGAAATACAGGCATGTTACTCCTGTGCTTGCACATTCAAATCTTGGATGAGGATATGTGGACAGTTTCATGCGACTGAAAATAGAAAAAAGGGAGCTTCATTGATTAACATGTTAAATCTTACACTCCAGGCACGCTGTATTATCTTACCAAACAAATAATTATGTGTGTGCGTATGTAGCGCTGGAACATTTGCTTTTGACCTGTACTAAATACCTGATACCAGCAACGCAAACGGTGACTCACTGATACATGTATCTGAAAGAAAGTATCTGGCCAGAGAACAAAACAAAGCATTCATGTTTCCGTGCTATACATCAGATTCCCACTCATGAGTTCAAACCCAGATATTTGCAGGGTTTCATACGTCCTTCATAAAGTAGTGTGGTTTTTGGTTTTGCTTGCGTCCAGATGGGGTTTCTCCCTCATGGCCATCCATGTGAAGAGGGTTCCGGGGCTGAGTCAGACAGCAGGATTAGTGGTAATAGCGCTTTGCCAGGGAGATGGACGGATGGGATAGAAAGCCCAAAACAAAAAAACAAAAACTTCCTTGAACTTGGAGGGGAAAAAAACAGATGTCACTTCAGATTAATGACGATGCATTTTTTATTTGCTCTTGTGGGGTTTGAATAGCTTTCAGGGTACCTGGGGCCGTGCAGATCGCTGCAACTTTAAGTGCCATGTCAAACTTAATTTCTTGTAAAAACAGGAAAATCCCAGTGGATGCAGTTACAAAGTTTGCACAACGGACAGACGGGGAAAGAAGAAGAAGAAGAAGAAGAAGAAGAAGAAGAAGAAGAAGAAGAAGAAGGAGGAGGAGGAGGAGGGATAGATGGACAGTGGGGGTGGGATGAGGAGGGGAGGTTCTGTGATTGCCTGCAAAAAAACTTGGCAGACATTGCAGGAAATCTGCGGTTGGAGAAAGAGGTCTGGACGCTTTTTAAACCGAGACAGAGAGCGATGGCTCCGTTGACCTACATCCAGATATTCAATTGTGGTCCGAAAAAGTAAAACAGAGTTTAGTCTGCGACATCCAAGTCGCTCCTTTATGTTGGTGTTCTCATGCGATCCATCTCTAATCCCATTCAGATTTTACTTGTCTCGCGCAGATCTACTTGTTTGGTTGGTTCTGGGACAGAGTTTAACTTTGCATCCAGTGGAGGCTTCTCTCTCTCTCTCTCTCTCTCTCTCTCTCTCTCTCTCTCTCTCTGTGGTGGGTTTGAAGAGAGGGTTCTGTGTGACAGAGCGTCACTCGATCTCTTGATTCGCTGCACATGTCATTATGCGAGAGGGGTATTTGTGTATGTGGGTCTTGCGGGGATCGACGGTTGTGTCGTCCGAATCCATAACTTACAAGACACAAGTTTAACTGAGCTTGCCTGTGGTTACAAGACATTTCCCATTTCAGCCAGGCATTGATTTATGTATTATATGTATTGTATTATACATATTGTAGCTTATGATTATACATGTTCACAGACACAAGCCAAGGGTACAAAAATGGAAGAACCTGTGGAGTCCACCTCTTGGAGCTTGCATGCTCATAATGTTTGACACTGAGCTGATGCTCCCCTCCCTGTCCTTTGTCCGCCAACGTCTCCTCTGTGAAACCTGACCACGGGGACAATCATCATTCCTCAGCTATTAGCACCAAATCTCTGGCCGGGGCCTGAATGTGAGGAGATGTTGTGTTGTCAGCTGGGGAGGGGGGTTCTGGTTTCTCCTCAGATGAGCGGAGAAAGGGGTCAGTGACGCCTGTCAACGACCCCCAACGGCCCCTAGTTTCCTGTCCGGGGCCCACTCAATGGCCTCCATTACGTCTCACTGAAGAACCAAAATAGCTCAAATCTACAGCAAAATCTGCTCTAGATTTCTCCCCCAGGGGTCTTTATCAGGATAGTTTCTTGGCTGAAACCCAAGAGTTTTCATAATGAATGAAGGTTGAAGATATAGCTAAGATATGCATACACTGATATCGGTCATTTACTATGAAAGGAAGTTCTTCAGACCCTTGAAAAGATGTCCAAAGAATTGGACATCTTTTCAAGGGTCTAATTTTTCTATGCCGATGTCAGTGATATGCGACTGTAACTTAAGAAGGAACTGGCCGCCAGCTTGAAGGACAAAGAACACACTTTAGAAAGTTATTGTTTTTTGGGATAATAGAAAAGACTATTGCAATAAAATAAAAAAGAAGCCTGTGAAAAGGAAGAAAAGCAACCAAACTGGTTTAATCTTCTGCGAACATGAGTTCTGCATGGAACTGCTCGGTCCTGTAAGTGTCAGAGCAATTTTTCATCTGTGCCCTATTCCTCCTGCCTGACTCTGTGGGGAATTGTTGTCTCATTGCTGGAAAGCCTGAAGCCCACATAGAAATGGAGAGAGTTGGACCTGTGGTGTGACCTTATTAGCCTTTGAGAATTCAGTCCATGGCCGGTCGGTAAACCAGTGGTGAAAAAACTAATGTCTCGCAGTCTACTTGCTCACTTTGCTGGTTTCGTGGAGGGGTTCTCTCGAGCAGCCTGGTCTGAAATCAGTGGGTCAATATTTTCCTTTAGCTTTTGAAGTGCGTGTTTACCCACCTTTTTACTCAATTACTGCCATCACTGAAGTCCAAGTCGGAAAGACCGTTTAAAACCATGCAACCAGAAACCCTGTGTCGAAATTTTAGACATTTAGACACATTTTAGGCAAAGAGTGAGAGAGCTGTTTTTTTTAAGTGCCTTTTTGTGATACGTAATGATATTGGAAAATATGTTTTGCAGTTGACAGTTGTTTTTATCATGTCTGTCACATAGAATGCAATTATTATGAAAAAAAAACCAGAGTCTTCGCATCGGGATTAAAAGCATAAACCAATCACGCCGTGAGGAAGAGACATATTCAAAACGTACTATAGTGTACAACCAGGCGGCAACCTCCAGTTCTGACAAAGCAAATGCATAAGTGCCTACTCTAATGGCCATTAGGGGGCGACTCCTTTGGTTGCAAAAAGAAGTCTGATTGTACATATATCTATCTAAATGACCATACCTCTCACTCAGTAAACATTGTAAAATAGACCATAAAGCAGGGTCATTTCAGCGCGTGACTACCTTGTGATTGACCAGTCGCCACTGCTACCAAAGCCGTAGAAGATGTCTCTACCTCTTCCTTTGTCTAAATATGGTCTCTTCTGTTCACTGGTTGCAAAGAACCAAGATGGCGACAGCCAAATTTCAAGATGGTGATGGGCAAAAACGCCGAACTCAAGGATTCAAAATGGCAGTCCACGAACCAATGGCTGATGTCACAAGGACTACATCCACTTCTTATACTGTATACAGTCTATGTGTATTACAACACAGAGGCTCTGTGGTCTAAACCAAGACGGACAACTTTATTACTCCTTTAAACCTTGACAAAGGCACAGACCAGATCCACCTTTTCCGTTTTTACCTTTCACAATAAAACCCCCAGACATATTACTGAAGAGTCACAGAGAAACTGAAGAGTTTCAAGAGTTTAAAGGTTGCATCCTATACACATGTCCTTATCATTTCAAATTGGCCATACAGAATGTGATTATGGCCATGCCAATATTGCCAATGTATATATCAATAAATTCCACCATGGTCTGACTCACCGTGGGACTCCTTGCATGTGAAGCGTGGATATCCAAGCGTTTAGGACAAGTGTGTATACACAGCCAAATGGTTACAATTATCACAATTATGCGACGCACACCCCTTATTAACAAAACTAAGCAACCACAGCATTAACAACTAGCACAAACACTGCCTGAACTATTATTACTGCATTTACAATTACTGCCACATATATCACATGTCCATGTGCGTACAGTCCATTAATAACCCGGACTGCTGTGACCTGCTTTAAATACATCCCCAGACTAATAAGCTCATAACTGCTGCACTGTAAAAGCAGTGGTCAGGCATTCTATTCTAACACACACACACACACACACACACACACAAAATACACACTGTAATACTGTGGGAACACTTTTAGCCCATATACACAAATGCACAATTGAGAACATGCACACCGTCTACATGTTTTTGCACAAACAGAATTTTGCTGCATGCCTCACATGCAGACATGAATGAAGGCAGACAAAGAAAGTCACACACACACACACACACACACACACACACACACACACACACACACACACACACACACACTCTCATATCTTTCGCTACCCATCCATCTGTACATCCATTCATCCCCGGCTCTACAGGTACCCATAGCGTAGCCGAAACTGTTTGTGCGAAATTGTGTGAACCTGCGGGGTCTCTGGGTGGCTGTGCAAATAAACTGAGCTGGACCATTACGGCCTGGCTTCTCTGTAGTGTGACAACACACAGACACACGCACGCACGCACGCACACACAGACACAAATACAGGAACACTTGCGTAGCAATGTATCCTCATTCAATGGTTACTCAGCATGCATACAGTCTTTACAAATTACACTTCCATCTTCACAGGAAACAACCTAGTTAGGTTTAGGCAGCAAAACTACTTGGTAAGGTTTAAGAAATGAGGTTTAGGAAGAGATCGTTGTCTGGGTTGCTATAACTACGGAAGAGACGTTATTACAAGTACACGAGTTACGTGAAAAATTAAATGAATGATGACTTCTCGTTTCACACGGGGAATGAACAGTGGTCTACTGGAGGGAAGATTTTTCTTTTGTTTGACCCATCTGCCACAACTCCTGCCCACCCGTGTGTGTTTTTGCGCTCTGCTTTATGATTACCCGGCTTCTGAATAGATTTTGTGGGATATTGCAGAATCTTTTTTTGTAGGTGTAGCTAGGAATGCTGTGTGAAAACAGCCTGAAACACACACAGCTAAAGTTGGCTTTTAGGGGAACAAAATCTGACACCTTTTATCTCTACAATCCTGTTAACATATTCCAGAGCTAATCAGCTAAACTTATTTTTACAGTTTGTTTTACTGCACATACATGCTCTTGGTATGATAGACCTGTAATGGCTTTGTTGGCAAATGGACAACACATTTGGGATGTCAGAAGGTTTACAGATGTCTGATTGACAGCTTCTCTGCCACAGCCCGCATGTGACGAAACTTGTCTGACTTACAAGGAAATTGAAATGAATGCAGTAACTATTGCACCCAGTACTGCCTTTGTTCTTGTTTATTAAAGCAGTATTAAGACACGACATGACTCAGCAGCCGGGAGGCCATGGCCTTATCATTTGTGTGTTATTCCTCCCGGTGTTCCAGATCCTCGGGCCAAGTCTGTCTGTGCCGCCACTCCGATTGTTCTGATTTCTGCACTGACTCATTTAGCCGGCTTATATAACTGAGTGATGAGTGCCGCCATCCTTGTTTTCCGTTCCCATCCAACCCCTCTGTTTCTTTCTTTCTTTCTGTCTTTTTCCAAAACCGTGCCTCGAGTTCACCGCATCCACGTCTCGTCTTTCTGTCCGTATTCATTCTGTAACCACACCTGAGTCCACAGGTCTTTTAAGCACATGTCCATAGCTCGGCAAGAGGAGAGTCCCCTCTTCTGGGTGAAGATTAAAAAAAAAAAGTGCAACACTCAATTCATGAAACAGAATTATTGCAAGCTAGCATGCAAGATGAAATCACAAAAATAAGCATTAGATTAACATTTGACCGACATAAAGCCTTTATATGAGCTAAATCTTTCCAGATGCCTTAACCTTGGATGCCCAAAGGGTTTTCGGTGGAGAGAAGGCCAAGCGGCTGTCATTTGAAAGGAACAAATATAATCATAACTGCTCCTTCTTCGCATGATTTTGACAATAAACCAATGGCGGTTTTATACAGAGAGGCTTTTGGAAATGTTTTGTTGAAAGCCATTCAAATGGCAGCATGTTGGCCTTTCTAAATCCATAGAAATGTGGGACTGACGTAGGGTCCTTTTTATCCGTGCTGTCACCAAAGCCCACATACACCGGCACACCATTCTTCACCCCACGTTTACACCACCTGCCACCTCCTGCCTGGAGTATCTCTATCATGATTAATATCAAAGCGCATTGCAGCCTTTAGGATGCAGAAAAAGGCTGATGTCTGCATGTGGAAACTTCAAGATTCAGCTTCAAATAGCACTGGCTTGGGAACTGGAGACTTACTTCCATCAGAAAATTCCTTTGGCACGCTTGGTAACCATTCCTCCCCCCTAAAAAAAACTGTTATTTAAGCAATAAGGTACGAGAGGTAGTACTGTGTCGTGCAATAATGTAGTGTTCAAGGGAGTTGCCGGCTAACCCTCGACGCAAGTATCGACGTAATTATCTCTCACTGGAAATTATCACAATTTTGTGATCAAACCCTTTTCATTCCTCATCTTTAGGTTAGGGAGGAAGTGACGTGTGTGTTGTCGATCGTTATGCTAGTGTGGGGGATGCTAAGTGAGCTTGTTAGCTGGTCCGTTTGAGCTACTGTTAGCGAAGAGCCCCGTTGCAATACTGTGAACACTCAAGCAATAAACCTGCAAGTTAAGGAAACCAACGTCTGCGAGTCGTTACTGCGGACGTTACAATATCAAAGTTTACACAAAACATGTTTGGTAACTGTCAAGCATGAAATGACAACTAACGGTCGCGCAATTTAAATCTACCTGTTATTTTAACTGCGCACTGATATGGAACGCTCTAAATGTAAACAGGCTGTACAGTACTTTATGGCTGAATAAAATACACCCCGTGACTCACTCTCAACCAATCAGAATGCTTGATTTGATCTACCCGTATTATAAAAAAGTATAAATAAGAATATAAAAAAACATATTTTTCAAGGCATTCAGACAGGCAGATGTTATGGAGAAGATCCCTATCAATATCTTCTCACACATAAATCGAAGAAAGTGTACAGCATGAATGGTGGTGCCAGTGTGTTGCAGGCTTCATTTACACTCAATAGCCAATTAGCATTGCAAAATGTTCACGTGATTAGATACTTTACATACAAATGCAATGCACAGATGCGAATGGATGCGAATAACGCAAATTTTCGCCGAACAAAGTCAAAAACATGTCTCATTCAAAATTTGTGTGACGCTGTGTTGCGAAAGTCAATCAGCGTTGAGATGTTCCGCCCGTCATCACTGACATCCTGCCGTTGTTGAATCAAACTGGTTATTTCTTTCATGGTGGATGGCGGAAATGATAACTTATTCCATGGAGATAAGCCACTCCTGCGTGTCTAGCGCGAATTAAGGGAATAACCACAAATAGCCCGGCGAGTAAATGCGTGTGTGGTGTGAATACAGCATAAGATAATGCTACTCCAAAATGAAATACATGATAAATGTGACATATAAGTGTGTATATGGCATCATAAACTCGTACTATATTCAGGTACAATATCAGGATATGGTTGACTCTCATACTTCATCCCCATGAAGCTTTAGAGACCCAGGCTGCCACCATGAGCTTTGACCCTGGAAGCTGCTCCGTAATGGCTTTGGATGTGGCTGTGGGAAAGTGGTGTCGGCGTTAAAAGCGGAGAGGATGAGTCAGAGCGGGGGTGTCGGAGCGGCGGCATATCTTGTTTGGACAGCGGTTTCCTCAGTTGTAGAACAACGGGTGACGGGCAGGTTAACTGCTGCTGCTGCCCTCAGCGTTCAGCAGAGAGGACAGGAGGGGACGTTTGTCCCATCACAGGATTCTCTTTGGTGTGCTCCTCGGCTCTAAGGTATAATTGTTGCAGCTTGGGTCTATCTTTTGGTCATCATTTGCATTGGGAATGTGACGACAACACTGAAAATGAGTCCTATGAGGCTTTAAATAAGAGCAGCCAGATGTATTTGGTGAGGAAATTAGGTCAAATGGAAAATGTATCACCTAAACTTTACAGAAAAGATAGAGAATGTATAAGCGGCTTATTTACACAGATAATTAGGTTTAATTGGAGCCCTGTTTGTGTCCACCAGATGAATGTGAGTTAAATATACATCTCCTTTTACGCTCGGTTTTGGTCTCCACCAGCTCTCTAGGGAAATGTCTCTTCTAAAGTTAGCTAGTTGCTAACTTTGTAAGTCCGCCGTTTGGTGCTGTACAGTGAGTGGGCTTATAGTTAAACCAAAACAAAGAGATACAAGATGCTAAAATGCTCTGTGGAGCCGAGACAAACTGCAGACTCTAGTATTAACTCTCTTTGGGTTCATCACAACAGTTGATCTACGTTACATGTAGTTATTTGTGCCATTGTTAAACAGGAATAATGCAGCTCTAAATACAACAATGTGACACATATTGAGTACTACATTGCCATGACGTAATTTTTTTTTCACTTTGTCTCTCTCGCTCTCTCTCTCTCTTCCCGTATTGCTCCCACTCTCTCCAGACCACCTCAGCCCCCCTCTTCCAAAGCTACACATCACGGAAAGAAGACCCATCGGGGCGCTTCACCTGCTATTCCCAGCATTCCCTGCTTAGCTGCTGTAATCCTGGGGGCCACGGACAATATACACACACACAGTGGATTACACTGTGTGTGTGTGTGTGTGTGTGTGTGTGGGAGGGGGGGTGGGGGGAAGAGATGAAACAGATGATGACTATTGGCGGTGCAGTGAAATCCATTTGCAAGAGGACTAAGAGTGTGCGTGTGTCTATGAAGGGCCCTCTCACCAGGTAGGCCCATTCATCACTAATGACGGTCTATGTGCACGGGGCTTTACTGTAGAGCCCCAGCTCACACACACACACACACACACACACACACACACACACACACACACACACACACACACACACACACACACACACACACACACACACACACACACATAACTGTACATGATGGGCCCACCCAAACTCTCTGTGCGCTCCTTTTACTTCTGAAAGCATTTTTCTTTTTTCTTTTTGTTTGTGGTTTTCACAGACCATCTCTATTCAACGGAGATCGAATGCATCAAATGGTGGAAAATGTAAATGCTCCCACACACACACACATGGCCCACCCAAGGACAAATGTTAGCAGATTAATGAAACATGCAAATATCCAGTGTGTTCTTCCAGCTCTATCCCCTCCCTGCTGTGTCTCATTCACATGCATCGGGACCATTAATATGAACGTCAAAGGGTATGCACCTTTAGAGTGTTAATCCATCATAAATGCGCTATTGTTTTGCTGCAGTAGATTGGGGGATGGCGGGTGGGGGGGTATTGGCAAAGAAACCTTGAAGCAGTTTGGAGACGTTAATGAACTTGAGGGGTTTAGCACCGGACCTGGACAATAAAGTCCCCCCTGAGCATGAAATGGTGGGATGGGTTTCCTGCTGGTTTTTCCTCTCTCTCTCTCTCTCTCTCTCACACACACACACACACACACACACACACACACACACACACACACACACACACACACACACACACACACACACACACACACACACACACACACACACACACACACACTTTATCCTCCTTGGAACTCCTTAAGATGCAGTGTCCAGTCCTTCTCCTCGACCCGGACCGACTCAACAATAACAACAACTGAAATGGCTTGCAGATGTGGTTCGGCTAATAAATTATTTGTGAACTCAGCAGACATTTGGGGGGCTAGACCTGAGGGGTGCAGCCTCGGATGTGCACACTGTGTGTGCTTGTGTAGTGCGTTCGCATCCATGGTCTCATCCGTGAACCATTTAGGGTTTTATGTGCGCACGTGTGCCGACGCGCGCGCGCGCGCGTGTGTGTGTGTGTGTGTTTGTCCACTCCAGGTCTAAGTAAAACATTAGACCCAGTGTGTAAACATCTTTAGCCGCTGCTCCCATTGATTTATAGAATTCTATCAAGTAGGCCTGTGGAGACGAAGTGTGGAACACAAAACCCTGTCTGCTGGCTACTGATACAGGATAGTGATTCTCAACCTTTTTTCAATGATTTTTTCTTGTAAAATCTTTTTTCCAGCCAAGTACCCCTAATAAGCGCAAAGCATTCTTGGTTGATGTAATACACAGCACTGTGCCATCAGTGTCTGATTAATAATAATGTTAGCTAGTATTAGACAGATAAAGTAAAACAGGAAGATTCCTGCTTATGGTCACTGATCGGTTTTCGCTCATCCCGAAAGATGACAAGATAAAAACTTTAGTGATCCCACACCGGTTCATTTTGCTTGATAAAGCCTGAATGATAATATCTTAAATCAAAATCTTGTAAAATGGAGGGAAATTCAATGTGACATTCTGCTGTGATTGACAGTTGACTTCTGTTCAGCAAAATTTGAAAAGTTCAGGAATTTGATCGAATTGATCGAAGACATCTCCTTTTTACAGTTTTACAGTGTTTTAGCTCGTTTTATGGTTCAATACAATGTTCTGTTTAGTAGAGCTTTCACACAAAAGCATAGTTTTACAGTCTGAGAATAGAATAAAAACCCCATTTAAAGACCCTTAAAACCTATTTCCTCAACCCTCTTCTTACTATAATCCTTTGGACTCCAAGTGAACACAGTTTCAAAAGTTTTGGAGCCAGGCCGTATTGATGGGCTCTGTTAGAGGGAAAGGTGTAACGGGAGAAAACCAGAACCAGGACTACGCGAGGCAGAATGTCAGACCTCTGGTTTGCAGAATCACTACCGCTTTTCTCCACAGGGACCGCCAAAATCATTGAAATGTTCTCTTTAGTAGCTTTAAAGTAAAAATACATGTAATCCAATGAATGAACACAGCACACAAATACTGAGTCGCTGTTTGTTTTTCCGAGGATATCCCTTGATCCTTCGTGATTTATATATATTCTTTTTCAAACCAAGAGTTCCCCACTTTCATGAATGATATTTGATTATATGTTGTATAATCTAATGATATGTACACTGCTGCAAGCAATCTGGGTCACATGTCTTTTTCTTCTTCCTTTTTTTTTTACTGTACAAAAGCCACTTTCCCACTGGGGATTTAGACTGTCAGCACTCAGATTACACTGCTGGCTCACTTTTAACATGCACCACACACACACACACACACACACACACACACACACACACACACACACACACACACACACACACACACACACACACCATACAAATCATACACCTTAACATGAATGCTACATACAAACCCACGGTTCAAACAGGCCTAATGCGCACACACACACACACACACAGACACAGACACAGACACACACACACACACACACACACACACACACACACACACACACACTAGGACTCTTTGGCTGTTTTTCTCTGAACAAAACCCGAAATGCCAAAACCATATGCTTGTGCCAAGATGCTGGTATGCCTGGTTTTACTCAACAAACTTTCCCCCATACTCACACACACTCTCAGACACACACACACACACACACACACACACACACACACACACACACACACACACACACACACACACACACACACACATACACAAACTCCTCAAAAGAGATGTAATCAGCAGCTTTGGCCCTCATGCATTACCTTCCCTCTATTCCCATAACACAGACACACACATGCACTAGCTGCTATCTGTTTCTTTCCCTTTATTTCACTCTCTCTCCCTTTTGTTACAACTTATGTAAAGACTGTGTGTGTGTGTGTGTGTGTGTGTGTGTGTGTGTGTGTGTGTGTGTGTGTGTGTGTGTGTGTGTGTGTGTGTGTGTGTGTGTGTGTGTGTGTGCGCGCGTGCGTGTGTGTGTCTGTGTGTTCAAGGGAGAGAAAAGCCTTGGTGACATTAAACACGGTTGACGGGGAGTGGGCAGAATAAACAAGGTCCCGAGTAGAAAGGCTGCCCTTCAAACACTCCATACTCAGTGCATAGGCCCAGGATCAACTCTGTTTATCAAAATCCTGGGGCTACAGAGGGAGAGAGACAAAGAATGAGAGAAGGGGGGGGAGTCTGGTCTGGGCTGAGAGTATTGAGGAAAGACAAAATTATAGGTTCTAAGTGAAATGGTTAGAGTCTAAAGGGTTGTACGCAACTGGGACTACGCAACTGGGACCCCCCCCCCCCCCCCCCCCCCCCCCCGGATTAATTGCACGTCAAGATATGTTTTTGATCTGTTCTTTTTGTCATGAGTACTTTCACATGGAACGCAACATTTTTAAGCGCCTTATGCCAAAAAACACTATCATCATTTGCACTTGTACCAATGCGTTTACAGCTGTTAGCGTTAGCTTTTTTGCTTCTGGTCAATTGCATACACACTTAAAAAAAAGTGTGAAAATGATGTTGCTGGACAAAACGTGCATTAATCCAATGATTGAAACCCATCGGCTTTTTGTTTAGGGGACGCAGTGGGGTGCTAACTTCTGGGGTTAGTCGACAAAAATACGCCCCCCCTGCAGTACTAACTGGTACAGATTTTCATTTAATGTGAGACCCCCCACTCCAGAGGACAACGGCACTGCCCGCACTGTATATATTTACGCACCTGCAGAATTAGATGAGAAGATCGATACCACTATCATGACATGACGGAGATTGGTATAGATATTCTCATATAGCTCTTGGCAAGACAGGGAATAAGCAATTTCCCCCAAGTTTCAAACTTCTAAATATTTCTGAAATGCCTGGGCGGTATGACAATGTAGATGCGAGACCCAGAAACACACAGGAGCATATCCTTTACAAGCTGTTTATTCACATCTACCAGACTGCTGTTAGCTTAAAAGAACGTTGTACACATTGAAAGAAAAATGCTGCAATTGTCTTCTAAGATCCGACAGTAGGACAGAAAACTTGAAAAAAAGCCTGATATGAGTGTAGTTATGACTCAGGTTGAAGATGATCGTGTGTACATCCTGTCGTTATAAAGCCTTTTAAGTTTTATCCGTACCTGCCTCCACACTCAAACCTTACCTAGATTCCTCTGGGCCATGCAGCACATGGAATTAGTCTGTAAAATATGTCTGGGTGCACATGGGTGTTCATAAACTGTACGTCCGCATGAGCGTGTACACCTTTAACTCCGATCTCATCTCCCAATCACAAAGCGTCTTTCAGTGGGGGACAGGAAATTGTGTTGGAATTCAGAGTTTATTGCACGCGCATTTCAAAGGCCGAGCCTATGAAAGAATCAGACAAATTTCTACATTTATGAGAGTGGGATCCGTTTCGAGGCGTACGTCCCTCCCGCCCTGAGCACTCTGATGCAGACGTGCTGCAGCCGTGATATGAGCTCATAAAGCACAAGTCAGCCTCGGGATTGGGGGGGTGCTGGGCTCCCTCGGCAGTAAAAAGCAGTAAAAAGCCTGAGAGGTTGAACCGACCTGTTTCTTTGCGCGGTGGTTGACTCTGGGTTGATTTTGATTTCAAAAGGTGCGAGGTGGGGGTCACCTTAATAAGTAACAAAGTGGGCTTTTATACTTTTGGAAATCCAATAAACAATGGAGGACATGATTTCAAGATGCATCTTCTCGTCACTCCCAGCTCCACTATAACATAATTGTAAAGATTTTTCACTTTTTTTTAAAATTTATTTGGATAAACCAGAAGCTTGTCAGTTTTAAGAAAGCCAGCCACACGTGTCAGTTTCTGCTTGTTGCATGCATACAGTCTTTTCAAAATAAACTTCCGTCTTAACAGGAAACAACTCAGTTAGGTTTGGGTAACAAATTTACTTAGTTTTAAAAAAAGATCGTTGTTTGGATTAAAATAACTACGCCGTTACTGAAGTGCCTTACGTGCAATTTATGTGACAAATAAATCAATGTTGACAGTGGTCACCTGGAGGAAAATGTGTTTTGTTTGGAACTTATGTGGCTCAGTGGTGAGCAGAGTTGTCCTTCAATCAGAGGTTCGGCGGATCGATCCTAGGCTCCGTTAGCCTATGTCGATGTGTAACTTGGGCAAGACACGGGGTGTGAATGTTAGTTACTCCTGATGGGCAGGTGGGACCTTAGACACTGCCATCAGTGTACAGGGGGTGAATGGGTGAATGATGTCATGGAGTGTTAAATGGCTTTCAGTGGTCGGAAGACTTGAAAAGCACTATTCAAGTAAAGGTCCATTTACTATGCAACTTGTATGTATGACATGCACCTGAAGGCAGCACAGTGTGAAGCTGTAGGGAAAGAAAGAACTGCCTCTGATCCAGATGGCCAAGTCACTGCTGCTTCAGTGGAAAACCCTCCTCTTTACCTGCTCAGCTAAACAGATGCAACAGACAGACAGTACAACTTTTTTTTTATATGCATTCCAATGTTCTGGCAAAACAGCAGATAAATTACACTAGATCCTGTTCACAAGATGAAATTAGCAAGGATTTAGGGAATTTCCATGAATCGTGTCTGTTGTCTTAGTTTACAACCACTGTGTACAACTATCAGGTTGCCGAGAAGGTGTGAAACCCTGGCATAATGCCACACACAGTCAAGTTCCATCCCATCACCTCCTTGTTTCCTAGTCACCCTCTCACCCGCTACCCCAACATCACCTCCTCTCTTTCTCGTTGTCTCTCCCCCCTCCCTCCCTCATTCCCACTCCTCCATCTCCACCAAAAATAGCCATATAGCAATCAAAGTGTTAATCATAATCCCGAGACTTCGCAGACACACAAGCCTCCTTTGTTCCAGTACGGGGAAAAAACAAAAAAAAACAGTTGAGCACAGATACTCTAAGAGAAAACTCCTAAGTCACGTTCGTGGTCAATTAAGCTTTAAAAATATTTTACTGAATATGTACTGAAACAGGCACTCCGCACTTCAAATGAAAATCATCAGAGGGCTTACCCCCGGAGTAATCTGTAAGGGTTTAAGTGTTTTAGTGGGGGTCGCACATTAATGACTTGTGCATGTGTGCGTGTTTGTCTGAGAACATGCATGGCTGATCCGCGGCCCAAATCTTAACCAATGACACGTTATGAAGAAGTCAGACATGCAGGCTGTGAGAAAATTTTGGCCCAGCGCCAAACTAAATATAGGAAACGCACTGTTAATTTATAGCAGGTTAAGTACAGTCGAAGCAATTTATGAAATGTACCGCTTTCATCCACACGGTTGTGTGTGTGTGTGTGTGTGTGTGTGTGTGTGTGTGTGTGTGTGTGTGTGTGTGTGTGTGTGTGTGTGTGTGTGTGTTTGTGTGTGTGTGTGTGTGTGTGTGTGTATGTGTGTGTGTGCATTTGGAACGAGTCCTTTCAGATGGCAGAATGATAACGTTGTTCTTTGCCGGCCAATTACATCAGGGCTGAATGTACATGTGCAGACAGGTCCGGCATTTAATGTGTCACTTATTATTCGAAGAAAACAAACAGCAAACCGCCTGCTTTCACTTTACCTGCTGGGCCATTACCCAATTAGATTTTACTTCTAAAACAGTGCTGCCTGTCTTTATCCCACTGAGCGACCAAATAGTAAAGGTCTGGGATCGGACCTGTTCATTTCAGATGGTGGGAACAATTTCTGCAATTCTGGCAGTCGCATCACAAAGTGATGTTCGTCGACTTTTGTGGCTGACTGCCAGGATCCAGAAAGACAACGTTTTTTAAGATATGACTTCATTTTGCAGACTTCACCTTTACCTAAAGAATGGATAGATGACACCGGTCCTTACCAGGCCCCTGTATGTCCAAATGTTTGACCACAAACTTTGCAGGTCAAGCACCTCTCGCAATCCTGACCAAGCGACCATCAGATAAGCGTGCAAAGCAAACTCTCTTTCCGTTCAGAAAGTAAAGCTTCTTTCCCTTTAACTCCTCCAACACAAGACTACAAGCAGAACAAAGGCATCCAGCTTTGTGGGCCTTCCCTCTGGATCTGATGTTGGCTCCTTTGCTCCCTCAGGCGAGTCCATAGATATTACTGCGGTGGCAACACTATTTCCCTTTACTGTGGTGCTGGTCTGGGATTTAAACCTGGTGAGAGCCTTTATCCCAGTAACTCCAGATGATGGATCCTCTACGTCACCAAACAGAAGTTCAGAGAGTATTCTGACACATTGCTCAATGAATTTGACAAGATCAATGTGAGTGAGCTATGTGGTCAGTTGTTTCCATTACACCATAAACTGTGGTCCTATATTGCGCCCTCCTTTTAATTGACATGTTTACGTTTATATCCAGAACTTGAGCTCTTCCATTATATTGCAGCAACAATGCAAGATTAAGGAAATAGCTTGGCGTGCGATCACATCGTCAGACTTTATTGTTTGACAGGCCAAAGCCTTTTCCATGTAAGCAGCTGCGATTTTGTATTGATTTACAAAGCGTCCCTTTGCTACTGAATAGTCAAATGGTCAAACAATAGCCAATGGCTCCAGAGCCATTGGCTATTGTTGTCCATTGGGGCTGTATTGCTGTTTGGAAGCAGTTTTTAACCATTGGCCCGTCTCTTTTGGTTGCACACTGTTAATGGTTTATCGGGTGGTAATGACCATTTTGTCAAGTCATTGTTGTGTGGATTTTTCCTGAACCATGACAAACAAATTGTTAGCGCTACACCAGTAAATAAACCCTTTGCCCATCCAGGGTCAAACACCTGTTGACGACTTTCTTCACCGTTGCCGAGGATATTAGCACTGCGACACCCAATGTACACAGAGAACAAGCATTACACTCTGGTTATTCCAACCCTTTAATCGGCTCTTACAGAGACCTTAAGCATGTAAGAACATATTTCAGAGTGTTTCTTATGTGCTTTACATCTCATAGACTGTTTATGTAGCTCATTAATGGCATTTTGTGGAAAAGCCTGTCACCAGGACGTCTTCAGATTTTTGCATCACTTGCTAAACATCTGTTCATATTTAGCTTAAAGTGCAGCCTAGATAGCTGCTAGCTAGCATGCAGAGTAAAGCCAATGCTGAATGGTCTTCAAACTTAAAAAAAAAAAAATCTCCTCTGGTTGCAAAAAGAAGTCAGATTGTTTGAAAGTCTCACTTGATTTGTTACCTCCGTAAACATTGTAAACATGAGTTTATGGTCTCAATCTCTAGTTTCAAGTCTTCAGTACAGAATGATTTTCATTTCGTTAATTATGGTCCATTTAGAGTCAAATAGACCATAAAGCGGAATATGCTTTAGGGCGGGGCTACTGTGATTGACAGGTCAATGTCGCTATCAGAGCCGTGTACGGTGCCTCTCCGCACTCCTCTGCATTCCAGATATGCTAACTTACGTTCATCAGTTGCAAAAAAAAGCCAAGATGACGACAACAAAATCATCGAACTCCAGGCTTCATAACGGCAGTCCACAAACCAGTCGGTGACATCACAATGACTTATATACAGTCTATGAAGTTACCCAGCTGAACAAATATAAAACGTTCACAGTTCTGTTTTTGTGTGCTGGCATGTTATGTTCCGTGTCAAGTTCAATACAGCTGTTTGGTGCTATTTTTAATAACTCTGTCATGCGGCTAACTATTGTAAACTTCAATTAAAACTGCAAATGAAAGCAATTATTTTCCTATTCATGAAGCCCACGCCATTTCACGTAAAAAGCAGTGAGAAGATGAAGAAGAAATTCATCATCCCCCCCTCTCTCTGTCTTAACTTGTCCAGGGTTTTATCCTGCTGTGCACTGTGTGTACCAGGAAATTGCCCCATTCTCCAGAACAGACCACAAGTTTGTTTGTGTCTCTTCCCTCCTTACCAACACAGCAAACCACACACGCACAAACACACACGCTATGCAGCAGATTTGCACACACACACACACACACACGCATGCATAGACATGCTGACAAATGTGTGTGCTTGTGTGTATTTTTAGCATCTTGCTCGTATTGTTCGGTGGCGTACCAAAGGTTTGGGAGGTCGGATGACAAATCGCGAGGTCCTGCGACATGTTTCCTGTTTACACTGCCATATACAATAACTACCCAGCTGACGCATTTTGGGGTGTGCTTACAGTACATATGTGTGTGTGTGTGTGTGTGTGTGCAGTATTTTGTACCTCTGCCTGTGAGATCTTGCCTGTTTGTGTGTCGGCTTGCCTGCCTGCCAGTGATTTGTTGCCTTATTATGTTAAAGCCCTCAGCCTTGGTCCATATTCAGTAATGCAAATTCAGAGCGAAGATATTATTTCCCAGATAACCAGACAATGGTGTGCAGTATGGCAGCAATGTTGTTTCTCCTGGAACCAAAAAGCCTTGCATGTGGAATGATAATAGAGGCTGATGAAACACTGTTTTATTATTCTATGGATCAGAAGAAAAGCAAACTATTGTGATATCACTGTCAGACTCTGTTATAGTTATCTCGGGGCAGATTAGGTTTAGCTTACCACAGAAATGTCTTAAATACAGAAACAGAAATAAATACATTGTCAGGCTGAGGTTATTTAGAAGCCAAGTCGGGTTATAAACTTATGCCATGCAAATACCCAAACAGCCGAAGATTTTTTTTTATTTTTTATTACTTTATTGCTCAAATCAAAGCAATTGAAATAAGTCTTTCACATGACACACAGAAAAAAAAAACAGTTACAAATATGGTAAATGGTAACAGCTGATTTAAGAAGGAACAGAGTATCTTATCGTCTTTCAGCTTATTTGTTCCGCTGTACACCAGCTGCTCCACACTAAACAGCCGACAGACAAAGTTAGCTAGCCAGCCAGCTAGCTGGTGAACATGTATGTATGTATCTGAGACTGATTATACCTCGCCCTGACAAAAGCAAACTGAAACTACTGTAAAACCAAAACCAAATGTATAAAAAGTTAAACCTTTCTTAGCTAGGCGATTTCACAGTGATACTATTAAAAGTGCACCAAAGTGACCCAGGCGTATTACGGTAATACAACTGTCCAAAAAGACAGGTGGTTGATGGCATTGTTAATGGCCTACATCAACCACCAGTAGATGGTTAGGTTGGATAGCTTCAATGCTATCTGTTGCTTATCATATGTTGCAGCAATATATTTTGTTTTGATTATAAATCATGTCATATGATTTATTTGTAGGATCTAAAGACGTCCCTTTGCCATATGAATGGATCTTATATTCATATTCGAAATAATGCATTTTTTGTGAATTATTTATATTAATCTGATGAGGATCAGCTGGTATAACAGGAACGGGCGGGACCGAATCTCAGGTTTTATTTTCTTATGTGGAGCGGGACATCGGCACAGTCTTTAACCTCACGTTAGAATTTACACTAGAACTCAAGTTAGACTTGTGATTTTGTTTGTTCGATTCAAGTGAAAATAAATCGACCAAATGATGGAAATGGAATCAACAGAGTTATTATTGGACCCTTTTAACGTGTGAGTCAAGAAACGGAGTCCCGTAACGTGTCACAGTATAGGACAAGAACAAGTAACAGGCCACCGCTTTTATTATCTCATAGATTAAGCTACATTCTGCCTATTTTGGCCACCTGACATTTTGGTCACGTTTTAAATGAGCAGAGTATAGGATTTGGTGTTATGTAGCGATGTGGTTGCAGACTGCAACCAACTGAATACTGCTCACTCCTGTATTTCCGAGACTGCGTAATACAGCGTTTACCCTTCCCATTATAACACTCTAGGAGCAATGGAAGCGGTGGTGGTACCACAGTTTTGCACTTGGCGGCTTCACGCTAGAGAACTACGGTGGCCTTTAGGCAGTGGCGGGCCGTGGATTTTCTACCTGCGCAAACGTGAAAGGCTCTTGCTGGAGCAAGTTTTTGGTTTGTCCATTCTGGGATACTGTAGAAACATGGTGGTGCAACATGACGGACTCCGTTTAGATGACCCGCTCCTTGTGTAAATATAGAGGGTTCATTCTAAGCTAATGGAAACATAACTATTCTTAGTTTCAGGTAATTAGAGCTAATAGAAAACTAATAGATCCCCCCAAAATCCTACACACTGTGCCATACTTTGCCCTCCCTCATCAGCCCAAAATCCCCACATGTGAACTGGTGATGATCTGAGCAGCATAACGGAAGGAATGTGTGTCATCATCTCTACGTACAGTACATAAATTGTTTGTATTATCGTGTGCATGTGAGTCTGTGTCTGCAATTCTTGGGAGAAACTCACTAAGGAACTTTGTGTCTGGCTGAACTGACAGGTAAAACAAATTTGTCTGCACATGCTCATGTGTGTGTTTGTGTATTCGTCATCTCCTCAGTATTTCCAGGTCCCAGGACCCCGGCTGGACTATATAACTGAGCGCTGAGTAATGGGGCCAGCAGATGCTCTATCAGCAGCAGGAGACAGCAGCTATATTTGTGTTACACTTTGTCCTCTTAAATAATATCAACGCTGTCCCAGTGTATAACATGTGTCATGATGGTGTGTTCACATGTGTTTTTGTTGGAGGAGAGCTGAGACGACTACTCAGATGGGTGATGGGATAGTCGGATAACACTTTTGTCTTGTGCGTTTATTCCCAGTGTCCAACCAGTGTCGGATATCTGCATTTAGTCTGGTGCCGTGTTTTCGGGAATAAACATGCCTTATTTTAGTTCTAGATTGTCTTACGTTGTACAAAACATCCCAGGATTTTACTTTGCCAATGGAAAATGGGAGGTAATGGTTGGATGCTTGTTCAGTAGAAGCAGACAGACCAGAGACAGAAAGTAGGGACAGGTTGTAGCGGTGAATCAGGACCCGTGAAACACCTAGAGACATTAGCTTTCCTCCTGAGCCACTTTCATTTTATTTCCTTTCCTTCCACAATGCCACTCTCAGCTCTAATTAGGCCTGACTCCATAAAACAAGGACTTATTTTCAGGCAACCCATCTACGGTCCATCTGGAAGAAGTTTAAATGTTGTTCCAACAATCTGCCAAAGTAAAAGTTTAAAGTTTTAAAACGTAGACGAGAAAGGAAAAAAAAGCACAAAATGAAAAAATAACCGGTTCATAAAACCTGTACGAGATGTAATAGGGTGTAGTGAGTTTTTCGGAATGTTGAGATATTTTTGATAGATGTTGTAAACGTGTGTGCATGCACACCTGGATTTACCAAATCTCAGAGTGGATACACCCTGAAAGGCGAGGTTCTGTTATTTTGAGTAAAAAACTAACAACTTTAATGGCAGTGTTTGCGTTTTCTCTTTTCTTTACATTTTGCTGTGTTTGGGACATTTCTTGCAGTCAACCTAAAAATGGAGCGACTGGGTGCATCCAAGAGGAAGCTACAAAGATGGCAGAGGGAGCGCCGAAAAGACGCAAACACAGCGAGGCAAAAAGCCAAGTGGACAAAGCTCGTTCCACAATCTGGGGTTTGCTTTCACCCGCTGGCGAGTACCGTAACCATTGTTGAGCCGGGAGATGGGCCGACTTTGACTGTTGTGTTTCAAGCCACAATGGATAAATCAACATTTAAATAAATAAAAAAAGCCAAAAGACTGTAGAGATGTTGGAATTATTCCTGAAATGTCTTCAGTTTTCAAAAAGCAGACTCAAGAAGAACAAACATAAGATTCAGGAATGAAATGTGGAGACCGGAGGAATGTTAAAATCAAGATGTCTGAGCCTGACATGTCAGGTTGATGGGAACAATCCCGCTCTTCCTCTGTTTATTGTTTTATCCGAGCCAACCAAGGCAATTAATCACACACACACCACACACATTTCTTCCTTTTGCAAAAGCCCAGCCTGCTCTCTACTTGTCTCTCTGGCGTCTGACACTCTTGAGCTGCTGATTTTCTCCATTTTTGTGAGGTATTCGGAGTGACGTTCCTCTTTGAGAGATGCACCGGCGACCTGTGTGGGGACTTTATCAGAGGTGCAAGTGTTTAACCCAGCTCAAGTGTACACTTATGAGGCTCGCTCGGTCCAAGCCGTGCAGCTTTCAATGGCTAAGTCAACACGAAGTCAACAGCAGAGAGTTACAGCTGCTTTCAAAGATAGAAAGGTGGACCCATTACACACTGAACCGGTGTGTGTGTGTGTGTGTGTGTGTGTGTGTGTGTGTGTGCTGAAGGCTGTGGTGCTGTGAAACTCAAAGCATTGCGATATAGCATTGTTTGGCTTGGATTTAGAGGTAGATATGATATTTATTAAACAAAGTTTACCAGGGACTTGCCTTAACACGGACCGGTGATAAACTTTTAACTGTTGGTGTCTCTACCAGACTTTCTGGTAGATGAGAGGTTTCATATTCATTAGCTGCAGTGAATTCTGGACTCAGAACGAAAAACCTTTTGGAAGTTTCCCAAATTTGCTCACGGCCTGAAATGTTGCAAGACACAACTTGAAACCCCAATATGCAACTTCTCACCCGCAGGCAGAAAGTCCATTGTCAGCCGTGCTGACCTCCCGGTTAGTGGGGTATCCACCCCAGCAGTTGTCACTCATTTTGATGAGCTGTCTACCTGTGAAGCGGCAGATAGCCTGAGGCTAAATACTCAGAAAGAAGGTTGAGTTAAAACACCACAGACCACTGATTGATTAGGGAGAGTCCTCACGGACGCAACACGGGACATCCCGCACAAACACACTAATTTTTAAATAGCCAAGCCACCGTCAATAGGTACAATGTAATGCAGTGTCCTCTAAGTTTGCCCTACATTTTTTTAAACATACTGCCATATTGGCTGCTCTACATGTTGCCATTTATGCTGGTGTCCTTATGATATTTTTCAGCCCTGCTCATCAGACAGCCACAGGGCATACCGAACAGCACATGAAACAATATACTGTAGTTCAACCTTGTATCGAAGCCTGACAAGGTTCTTAAAAGTTCAGCGTGTTGGAAGTCTCAGGTGGGGGTTGTTAAGTTCCTGCAGTGTAAACGAGGTTATTATAGCTATTTACATAGGCTACATTTCACCGATTGTGTTGTGATTTTACTACACACCAGCAATGACTGTTGGGTAGTCGATGTGAACAAGCCAGCCTATGGGGGGATGTTACAGTGGTCGATAATGTATAACAACTTGATACTTTGTTTTCTTTTGACCCTCGTGGAATTGCCTCAATGTTCAATATCGTCGCCCCTGCATCTCTGTTTCAGCGCAGATACTTTACGAGCTGTCAGTCAACGTTGGCGGACTTTTCTCCGGTCACAGCGGAAAATGAACTCCACCGCTTTCTCTAATTGCTCACTAATGCTCCTCGATTCGCATTGAGCTCATGCTCCGTTTATAGCTCCGTGCTGCATGGCACATATTCTTCTGTCATCGCAGCCTTTCCATACACCCTCACTAATAACATATATAATCTGTTACTGATCTACGCCAACCAAGGCAGCGCTGAAAATTCTTTTTTTTTAACTGTCAGATCTGTGCTGGACAATGCCAATTTGTACAGTTTAATAAGTGGTGTTTATGGCACAGCAAGGCCCATGGAGAGGCCTACTGCTTCTAATATGTGTCTAACAAAGAGGTTTTTATTGGTTGTTGGACTGAGTGGACTTTTGTGCGCCGTGTACTTGCATTGATACGCACACAAAGAACCTGGTTGAATAACAATTTACACACACACTTGTGCGTGCTTTTGAGCAAAAAAAGTAGTAGAACTAACTATGCTTTGGGCTTTGTAAACCTACTGTATGCACCCCTCTTTGCCTTAAGCGTGTTTTCATGAATCCATATGTTCATACAGTATAAACTTGTACTTGTCTGACTGTGTGTGTGTGTGGAAAGCAGAGCTTGGGGGGGGGAGCACAGCTGGTTGTGTTTAGACTGTTTGTCATGGGCTGTACTGTGGTCTATACGCAGGCAGAACGACAGACACAGAGACGGACAGGTACATATACTCTAAACATATCCATTAACACAGCGTGCAATTTGATGCAGACTTTAAAGCTGCCTCAAGTTAGTGCCCTTTTTGGATTTTGTGATATGGTCTGATTTAGCCCCACAGCTTCTCTGCAAGAAGATTGCATCGCTAACTCTTCCCTGAGGGGCTTATGTAAACTAGCAGTGGTCCATATTTAGCTCCTAGGTTTGGCTGGATTTCAAATTTGGGTTGATAATCAACCTACAGTGCCAGCAGCCAGATTAAGACCGGTGATCTTGGGCCGACTTTGGTGCGACGTTCCTCACAAATATGGCACAAAGTGAGGAACCCGTCTGTAGCAATTTAGGCTAGCTGGGCTCAAATAGCACTTAGAAAAACTCAACATGTGATCAGAGTGGTGCTCAGTATGTGCTTCCAACATTGCACACAGACTCCCAGGTTAGATGAGCTGACACATACACACACATACATGGAGACTCAGCCAGTCGCACAGAGATATGTGAAATATATGCAGACGATAAATGGACAGGGGAGGCAACAGGAAGGTCAGCCTCATGAGGAATAGAAACGTATTCTCTATTTCCCCCCACAAACAAACCAGTACAGAATGTTCTTGGCCGACCGCCACGGGGCGAATGAAGAGACCGTCTCTCTCCCTCTCTTTCCGTCTCCGACTCTTTGTATACCTCTCTCTCTCTCCCCTCCCTCTTGCCTCCTGCCTCTGAGCGAGAGATGAATGGTTGACAGAGGAATGGAGGAAATATCCAGCAGCCAGATTCCTCAGTTCATGCGATGCCATTCACACCGTGTGTGTCACTGTGGCGTGTGCGTGCTTGACTGTGTGCACGCTTACAATGTAAAACCGTGTGTTTGAGTGACACTTGTGGACTCTTTAATCATCATCATCATCATAAACATCTGCATGTTCATTTCAGATAACCTTTGTTTGCTTTTTTACGGCTTTTCACTGCGGGGCATCGCCAAGCAACACCTCCCAGCATGTGCGTAACCTGCATCTACAGACAGTAATTTACTCACACGCACTCTGCAAATAGTTGTTATATAACCCCCTCAGGGTGTATCAGAGTGGACCGGACCACAAGGTGGAGCACAGCTGGAGGGAAACACACACACACACACACACATACACACACACACACACACACACACAGACCGAAGGCCCAGATAAGATTTATAGCTGTGATTTTCCTCATTCATCACAATCACTGAGCTGTGGTGCCGCTCAAATGTCGACGCCGACGGATCTTCTTTGCAGGGACCATTGGGTGTGTGTGTGTGAGAGAGAAAGAGGTATAAGTGTAAGGAAAGACAAACAAGTGTGTGTGTGTGTGTGTGTGCGCGCTCTCCTTTTTGCACATAGTAATGTATCCACAGGGCCTCTGACATGATCTCAGAGGGGGCAGCGTGAGGTTAAGTTGTACCAGAGACAAAACCCCTCTCACCTCAGGCAACACTATCTCTCTCTCTTTCTCCACCATGCCGCTCTCACCCTACCCTTCTCCCCCTCGCCCCCTCTCTCACTCTCCCCCCTGGCCCCTCCCTCCCTCTCTCTATCCGCTCCTTCGCTGTTTATTTGTGCAGGTCTTTCGCTAACCAGCCTGATGTTTTGTCTCTTGATTGGCTGCAGTAATGAGGTCCTGCAGGTCAACAGTACAGATCTGTATCCCTCTTTGTGTGTGTGTGTGTGTGTGTGTGTGTGTGTGTGTGTGTGTGTGTGTGTGTGTGTGTGTGTGTGTCTGTGCATCTTCCTGATAAGTGTATCCCAGGTACATATGGATTCATGCTCCCAATTTACACGCTGGAAACGCTGGGCTGGCCAAACACATGGTGCGCTTACACGTTCCACGCGCAAACACATACACACACCTACACACACTGATTGATGACCCTGTTAATGTGGTTGTGTGAAATAGAGGAGACCCAGGCAGGTCATTGCCTTCTGACATCCATCCATCAACACCTCTCACTGGGGGACTTTTCTAGCTGCTAAGTTAAACACACACTGTACTGGTCGTGTGTGTGTGTGTGTGTGTGTGTGTGTGTGTGTGTGTGTGTGTGTGTGTGTTGCCTGAGGTACATACTGATAGCTGCCTTGCTCGGGGAGATGAATGAGTTTTGGAAAGTGCCACATAGCCGTGTCTGAAGATCAGTTCCAGGTCAGGAGATATGAACCGAAAACCTAGTTTCCTCACACCCGGGCGAACACCGTGACTGACGTTCATATTCATCGTGTTTCATCACCTTTTCCCATCGAAGAACAGTGTATGAACTCTAACCTCTCTGGGGAAACACATACACGACAAACCCAAGGAGGCTTTGGAGAAACCCACTTCCAATTTCTTTGTTTCCTTGCCAGTAAATTAAGTTTAATTTCTAACTTACACTAAAGAGCTCTACAGAGAAATGTGAAGGCAATCACTCTTCTTAACATGTCATTTAGTGTGAGATTCTGTCCAATGGTGAATGAAGAATGATAGTAATAACATCACATTGCAAACTAAGAACTAAGACTTTCTTCATGTTTTGTGATCCTGTTCATGTTGTCCCGTCCTCAACTCATTCAGACGACCAATAGAGTTCACACTTTTCAATTCACTCAATCACATTCTCTCTCTGTGAGCCAATCTTCTCATCAACCAGCCGTCCAAAAAGGTCCTTTTCTGGAAAGAGATACAGAAGTATCAGCTGCTGTACCACTAGACTTTAAAACAGCTTCTTTCCTCAAGCTGAGTCACTCCTTAATTCATCCTCCACATATGAAATTGTTTTTTTTTGTTTTGTTATGAAGCAATGGGACTGCAATCCTGTTGCACAATGACGATACAAATAACATTGCAGCCTTACATAATGTCCCAATTAGATCTTTCCGGCAAGCTGCTGTGCAGATGTTCCAAATACGAATATCACAGTCATCCCTGAAGTTTGGTGGTTCAAATCCCATATCGATATTGATACAGCAAAAGCTGTATCAATAGCAAAACTCATATGTAGGTGATGCCACGTTGGGTACTTTCAGCTGTATCAGTGCCTGATACTACACAGGATGAGCTCATCTAAGATTCTGCGTGTGAAAGTCTCCTCTGCAAAGTAACGTTATTACCGCCCTGACAGCATAAACAGTCGGTCGACACGGGAGTGAAGCGCAAGCTGACAAAAACAGGAAATATAGAAATCTGTGTGTGACGTATCAGTTCAACGATGACTTAAAAATCTGTGATTTAATGAGAATATGTGTGGGCTGCATGCGAGCATCAGCCACCATGATCTTTCCATCTTTCACCATCCATACACACACACACACACACACACACACACACACACACACACACACACACACACACACACACACACACACAGTGTTTTCTCCGACTCCCCAAGCACTTGTTGTTCTATTCATTTAGCTGACTGAGCATATAAAGTCTGGGAAAACTCCCCGAGCCAAGAACGAGAGGACTCTGAGAGTCATTATCACCTCCACATCTGCTGGTTTCACTCAAGAAAACAGATTCCCCCGGCACTAATACCTTTTAGATAACTTCATGCACAAAGAGAGAGAGAGAGAGAGAGAGAGAGAGAGAGAGAGAGAGAGAGAGAGAGAGAGAGAGAGAGAGAGAGAGAGAGAGAGAGAGAGAGAGAGAGAGAGAGAGAGAGAGAGAGAGAGAGAGAGAGAGAGAGAGAGAGAGACCAGCCAACACTAGGGGGCGGTCTAATACAAAGCATGGCTCTTGAGGGTCACTGGAGTCCTGACTCACTCAGACTGATATGGAGAGTTGTGTGCTGCTTGATTTAACCCTCCTAGAAAACAACAGCACGGTTCGAAATCTGGCACAACCACCCCCCTCGTTGTGTTTACACGGACGATCATCGCTTTGTAATCGGCCAAATTTTTTTTAAACCGACCTTAACACCGTGGTCATTTGGTCTGTAATGGCTCTGTTTAGCTCTCATTAAGCCATTAGAAAGTGGCTGAGAAGCCGGATAGACAAAAGGCACAGAATGGACAGGCTTTATTCGGTCTCTGGCAATCCACTGTTCCTCTCTTAACCCTCCCACCCCCGCCCCGGTTACATAAACAGCATATGAGATAGCCAGCCACTTCCTCCACATTAGATTCCATTGAATCTGCACATAATGGCTGTGGTGTGGCCGTGCTGGAGGGCTCTTTCTCTCTCTACATCGCGCTCTCCCACTTGGTTGGTGGGACCCAGCGGCGGTGCTGCTAAAGCGTCTGTTTAGCAGGGAGGCCAAGCGCTCCTTGATGTGGCTTCAGAAAGAATCAGAACGGCGGCCGCAGAAGGAGCTGCTTCGGCGAGCTGTAATATGAGTCAGAGAACAACACCGGGCACCTCCAAAGACATGCTCGCTCACTCTGCATGCGTGTGTTCACTTTCTGAGTGTGCACTTGTGAATATGGGTGTGATTGCAAATCGAATAAGCGAGTATTTTTCGAAACTGCTCGCGCTAACCGGCGAGCTGTGGTGACTGCATGTGTGCACGTGCGCTAAAAACTCTGTGTCTGTACGTGTGTTTGCATGCGGTTGAAATGAGCGTCACTGATCCCTGACGGAAACTTTGAAGAGTAACATTGCTGCCAGGTGAGGCAAAAGGTGTGGAGTGAATGAATGTAAGCACTGTTTACAGGAACATTCCGTTCATTCAGTACATTTAGTACATTCAGTGTCACACTGCATGTTAATATTGGAGTAATATTGCTTCATGTTGCATACATACACGATCAGATGGTTTAATCTGCAACAGTTGAGGTACATCCAGTTAATCATTTCATTTGGCGCTGACGTAATATGTCAAAGTGCTGTTCGGTGTTTACAATGAGCGTTTTGTTGTTTTGTCATGTGTTACACATAACCAATCAGAGAACGTTCTGATTGCAGCCTTCTGTTGATGTTGCCCTGTATTGGAAAACATATTAAAAATAAAAAATGTGCTTAAGTTTAAGTAACAATACGTCTTAAAAGTAAAAAAGTCCGTAATTCAAAATCCTTAAAAGTTCTATACTCATATTCATAGGATGATCAAGCAGCTAATGTCTATATAATGATATAGTGGAGTAATGTCTCGCCAAGCAGAGGATGCAGTCTGCCGCTGTGTGTGTTGGAATCTGAGCTTAACTGTGCTTTGATACATAGCCGAGCCACGCTTGCCTTTTAGTGCATGTTAGCTAGCTCGCAGCCGCCGCTGCGCTAATATGGCAGTTACAGACAATAATGGCGTCCCGACCGACTGCATCGTCATGGAAAAGCAGCGCCCCCACTCAGGTAAACACTGTGAGCTCTGTTAGCACTGTTAGCTGCAAGCCTTCATTTATAGCAAAAGTAGCAGTGTCATCAGCAAAATGTAATCCACATTTCAAAAGTAAAGGTAGCTGCAGCATGTCCACTGTGACAGATATGTTGTTGTAGTACTAGAGTGTCCATACTTATGAGTAGGTGGAGCAGAGCAGGTCTTAATATACAGTACAGTCAGCATTTGGTGCAAAAGTTGTGTCCAAGCATTTCAGGAATACTCTCATAGCTTCACGTTCAAAAACTGAGAACCATTACAAACATTACACAGAACACATTACCGGAAGATCTTGACAAAATATTTGCATAAGCTAATAGGAACGTTAGAGGGCAGGCCCTTGAACCCATAATTGATAGCTGGGACAGCAGTTAAACTTTTACAGAGGCTAAATAATATAGTAATAGTAATGCAGAAGGAATTCCACTGTAGAGTGAGTGTGACAGTGTTTCACTGCTGCCATGTTGATGTGACAGCAGTAACTGTGCAGAGACGTTTAGTTTTTACAACAACCCAAGTATGCTAACGAATAATATGTTTACTGCCATTGGTTAGGAATGTTGAACGTTGAATAAATTCAACCTATAACATTCTTACCTTTCCCAATAAAAGCCTTTGGCATATACACTGCACCGCAGCTCACCGGAGGGAACGCAAATTCACTCAGAGCATTTTGCTAAAAGTAAACTTCATAGAATAGCTTACAATTGCTTAGAGCTACAGTATAAAAGTGTTGTGACCATCCTAAATTGGCATTGCTACCAGGTTTTGAAAAGGTAAAATACTCGCCTGCGAATATTTCGGGCCGTTTACTCGTCACGCCCTCTCTGTGCAAAGGCCTTTATGTTCGAAACTCCTCTAAAACTCCTCTGAAACTACCCTGCTCTAGGTGGCAAGGAAACGGACGCTAATGCAATTATGGGACAGTGATACCATCAGTGATGTAATTCTGATACTGCTTTAACTGGCCCCAGTGTGACATTAAACCTTCTTACCCATTTACCTTTTTAAACTGTAGTCCCTGTGGTCCAGAAGTAAAGTGGGGTTTTAAAGCGCTCTGAGAATCATTTATATACTTGGCCAACTATACTTGGTTAAAGCAGTTGAACACAGAAAAGGGGAGCATGAGATTGGGGGATTTTGGGGAGTATTTAATTCCATTTTACCTCTTCAATGGGACACTCAGTTTGGAAAGTTCCCCCCCCCCCCACACTCACCTGCTGCTGTATCCCTTTCTAGGAAGAAACAAAAAGCGATATAAAGGAATCTCCCACAATCTAACTCTTCCATTTATCCAGATCTTCTCGGCTGTGTGTTTGGCTATCAAGGTGTGTGATCAAACACACCTGGTCAACATAACCCCCCTTCCCCACAGCACACAATCACCTCAATGCAGCGACAGGGGCTGACAGGAAACACCATGCACAGCCACTTCATGTGTGTTTGCGCACACACACACACACACACACACACACACACACACGTTCCCATGCGTGCAGGAGAGGCTTCAACAACTGGTGTGAAGGAATCCAACCCCAGTCGCGGCGACCCCCAAGGTTTCCTCCTCTTCTCTTTCTCTTTCACCCTCTTCATCATATCACCCTTTACACCGCCCGCCCTGGGGAGACAGCTGCGGAAGACATTATGTTGTGTGAGAGAAAGATTTTTTTTTTTTTTAAGAAAGAAAAGGAGAAAGATAAGAAACGAAAGAGTGTGAGGGACGGGGTAAAAGAGCATTCGACACAGCGGAAAGGCACACTGAACCTTTGCCGACTTGCGTGTTTCCTGCAGATTCCCTTCGAAAACATTTGCATCTGGTTAAAAACAACCCCTAGCCTCTTCAACATATGTCTCACAGATCTCCATCAGTTGGATAATGTATGTGGGGACGAAGGAGGAGGGGGGCTCCTTTTGTGCTCATTCGAAATCCTTCTTGTGCATTTGAACATTTGACCAAAGTTTCAAAATCCCTCACTTCCTGTCGCACTGAGCAGTTTGGATAGTGGGTTGACTGCTGGAGGGTCAACTCTGGCGTCAGTCTTTATGGTAATTTCACCTGCATTTTAAAAATTGCCTATTCGTCATAGAAAATTGCATTTCTTGGAAAAGAAAAGAAAACTCATCAATTCATTTTCTCTTCATCCTAAACATTCGAGTCCGCTGCAACTGTCCTCCGCTGCCAAAATCACAGCAGTTTCCTCCCATCATCTTTATTATTGTGGGCATAGAAGCCGGACATTTGGGTTTTGACTCATGGGGAAACGTTGCCCGGTCCATCAGCAGCAGCAGTGTGTGTGTATGTGTGTGTTGTGTATCATAGACTGTATGCAATATGGACGTAGTCTCTGTGACATCGGCCATAGGTTTCTGAAGTCAAGCTCAAAGAGGACGGCCTCCACCTTGGCAGTGACGACACAGTCAAACTCTAAAAAAGGGCAAAAAAGTGGCTCGACAGTTTAGCAGCTAGCCACCTGAGACCGCAGCCTCAAAGTGGCCACGCCATCAAATATGCCTAACTTTAAGCCTTATTATAATTTAAACAAGTGAGTTATATATAGAATTCCTTGGTTAAATAAACCTCTTTATTTGCTAAGTATACCTGTGTCACAGCTTTAGAGCCAGGTTGTGACACATGCAAATTGTCCTTTCAAAATAAACCTCCTCCTTCACAGGAAGTTAGGGTTTAGGACATAAAATCACTTATTTAGAGTTAGAAAAACAGCGTGATTGACGTTAATTTGACGTACTAGCCACTCATATCATTAGCGAGTGACAAATGAGTCAAGTGACTAGCGACTCACGTGGCAAAAAAGCAGGTTAGCACAGGAGGTTTGTACTGGGTCTTATTTTTTTTAATTTTGTGTGCGTTACTTGTAAAGTACTATAACCAATGAAAGTGATTTCCAAATCTCCGAAAATAACTTGTAATAAACCAGAATTGCCCTTTGAAATAGTCCACATTGATCCATGTGTGAATGAGTGTCCTCTCTCGTACACTCTATTGGCATGTGTCCACAGTAGGTCCACATGCGTTCATGTCAATGAGTTTGCGGTGAGCTGGTGCATTGTGCGAGCGTATTTGCGGTGTTAATCATCGTGTGAGTCAGTGTGTACTTTGTGGCGGGGCTCTGGATGCGGCTTCTTCATTAAAATGTTAACCAGGCCACATGGACAATGGCCGCACTGTTCGTCCTGCTGTCCTCTTCATGCTGAACTGTGCTCCGCTTTCTCTCTCTGCTTTCCACTCTCTCTCTATCCTTCTCTCTCTCTCTATCTCTGCCCCCTTCATCTCCCTCTTCATCATCTAAAACAGCCATCGGCTCTGACTGTCGTTGGAAACCGCACGCCCACAAACACAGACCCCCATTTTTTGGTGTTTTACCTTTCGTCGCTCGTATGTTTTTCTTCTTTTTCCAACATTCCTTGGAGTCAGTTTTTTTTTCTTTTCTTCTTCGCTGTGGTTACTGTGTAAGTCCTCTTTAGATTAAACCTGGACGCATTTCAACTCTGTATGAACCGAGCACTCACGAATCTGATTATGCTCAGGCACGGTAAAGATACTGAATCACCTCCACACGAGTGTAGGGTATCCATTTGCGTACATGCATGCTTTTGTAAATGTGCCAGCTTGGTCTCTGATGGAAACAAACACAGGACTTTCAACCAGGAGGCCGCTGTCGTGTCCCGAGTAGTTTTGTTGCCTAAAGATAAGCAAGTCATTTTGATGCATTTTTGTTATCTTGTTTTAAACAAGGTAATCCCTTGTTTAAAACTGTAACCGTAATCTGGGATTAGTTAAATTTCTACGGGACCATAATTTTGCAGGAGACAGTGTTGCATTTGCACACTCCAAATATTTGGTATAATAATAATAATAATATAATATTTAAATCTGCGACACTTGGGGGTGGTTTGTGTAGCCTTTTTTTTGGAAAGAAACGTTTAGTAAATTAGTGTTAGCTCTTCATCTCAAATAACTGGAAGCAAAAACAAACATATTTTCTGGAAATTTGTGAATATTTTCATTCTTGCTCAGTAAATGAATGCATGCTAAACATGAAGCTGCACCCAGCTACAGCAAGCCAGTTAGCCTATCATAGCATAAGTTACTAGATGTACTTCAAAGACCAAGAATAAACAGTGTGGGACAAACGTTTGTGTACTTCGGATTTTCTATGGATTAAGCAGGATATAATATTTGAATTAATGAGATTGGTAAAAGGATTTTGCAACCTTCAGACTGAGCCAGGCTAGCTGTTTACCCCCATTTCAAGTATTTAAGATAACCAGTTGCTGGCTGTAGCTTAATATTTAGCATCAATCTTCTTATCCAACTCTCAACATCACAGCAAATAGGTGTATGCTCCAAAATATCAAGCTTGTGCTTTGAATATATGCACAAAGGCATGCCGCTTGTGTTTGTGCATATACAGTGTTGGTGTATTTTGGCTTGTAACTCCTGCATGTGTTCCAGCTGTGTAATAATAAGTGCAGTTCAACCGTGAGAGCGTCCGTTTTCTTCCCCAGGCCTGGCATCTGGTTCACCTGTCCCCGAGGATCAGCTCTGGAGCTGGGGGAGAGGCGCGGGGTAAAGGAGGGGGCAGTCTGAGGGTAACTTTGCAGTGAGGAGGGGTGGGGATATGGTACCCCCTCCAGAGACCGATACTCTCCATGTAGGGGGCGTAACGGGGATCAAAGCACTCCCTGACACCCACGGGTCCCAGGGGGCCATGTAGCCCTGTACCCAGACGCCCCCGCCTCACGGCTATCGATCGTGTTGTAGAAACAGGTGGGGTGTTGTTTGGGTGTGTGTGTGTGTGTGTGTGTGTGTGTGTGTGTGTGTGTGTGTGTGTGTGTGTGTGTGTGTGTGTGTGTGTGTGTGATTTTTGGGCTGCATATCTTTCAGCACTGCAGCTGTGCAGCTATCTTCTGGCTGCTACTACAATAAAAAATAAGGAGATGCTTCCTCTTTTCAAACTATTGTTTCCTTCTTCACCATTTAACCTGTCACTCACACACACACACACACATTGATTAAAATGACACTGAACGCACAAATTACGTTATCCCACATACACATCATTATGTGTGATGACCCAAAAGGTTTCCACAACAAATTTGACCTTTGACCTCAATGGCATATTCATGACTTGAATTGTGAACACCTAAACCCACTGTCACTACTAGCGCAAGTGGGGAGACACTTGCGCTATGGAGACACTTGACTCCCAAGACCGCAGGAAGTCATGCAGGATTAAATAGGAAATGACGTCACGACTTAATGCCACGCTTTGATGATAAAGTTGGTGGAAAGTGCATCGGGTTATGTGGAGGGGAGGGGGGGGGGGGGAGAAAAAGGAAGAAGGAAAACTGTATCTGAGATCTAAGATCTAAATTGAGCATGTCCACCCCACTCGCACATAGTTGTGTGTCTCTCTCTCTCTCTCTCTCTCTCTCTCTCTCTCACACACAGACAAACCTCACCTACATTTCCACTTTGCAAATTACAGCGTGAATTACAGCCCCCACCAATCATGGCACACATCTGTCACCGACCCACCAATCACAGGTCTCTCGGGTGCTTGTCGCCGCGCAGGGCGGTCCAGGCAGACTCAAGGCGGTCATTTTCCACTGGAGCCTGTAGTTAAAGGCCATTGCAACAGGAGGTCGGCCATTTTGGCGCCCTGTAGACCCTCGGAAGGAGATTGTAGGGTTTAAAAAAATGCAAATACTGAATCTAGTTTGTATTGTAAAATTGCACTACCCTTCATCATCTCGCCAAATTTGACATGAGATCAAAATGAGATAGCTTTGGAAACCTTATATGTGTGTGATTCACCAAAAAACTATGAAGGAGCTTTTCCAAGCTGTGGGGAGTGTGGTTACAAACATATGCCACAATAATCCCTTGCCAGGACAAAAGCACTGGTGTACATTTTATGCTTTTTATTATACTTTTCTCAAAGACACAATGGGTGAGCAGGTTGCGGTTTGGAATTTACGACAATCCCACATTCTAGGTGGAGTGGAAATCACCTTGTGATCTTAAATGTCTTTGAATCCGACATAGACTTGCTCTTATAAAACTTGAGACTTGACTTGGACTTGGTTTGATAAGCTATAAGACTTGATTTGGACTTGGTTTGATAAGCTATAAGACTTGACTTGGACTTGTCTCGATTGTCTTGAGACTTGACTTTGACATGTCCTGATTGTCTTGAGACTCAACTTAGATTTCTTTGATTCGGCTGGAGACTCAACGTGGAGTTGTCAACAATGTCTTGAGACTCGACTTAGACTTGCTTTGATAAGATTAGACTTGTTTTGAAAATACTTGAGATTTGACTTGAACTTGCCCCAAGAGGCCTGCAGTAAAACCAGCTCCACCGAACGTAAGTAGCCCTGAGCAATAACGACATTATGGTGTGTTTTGTAAATGCGCCGCATTGAGTTGAACTTCCCTGACCTTGAGCATATGACGCATTCAGTCAGAAATGAGTGTGTCTGAGCTTGTTGGGATGGAGTTCCTTGTGTAATCTCCTACATGCGTGATGAGCCATCCGTCATCATGGCTTACCTCCCGAGCTCACAGCTCATCCTCAGGAAATTAGAGAGCATCCAGAAACGTGGTTTTTGCTTCACAGGGGTTAGAGCACAAGTGTGTGTGTGTGTGTGTGTGTGTGTGTGTGTGTGTGTGTGTGTGTGTGTGTGTGTAGCGGTTTGCTTCTGTTTGTAGGAGTGTATGCATGTGAGCAAAGCTGCTACTTGTGTGTGGTTTGTGTGTGTATTCCTGCAGTCTGGGAGCTCTTGAAAGAGTGTGTGTGTGTGTGTGTGTGTGTGTGTGTCATTTGAATCATAGTCTTTACGGTTGTGTGATCACAGGCCTTGCAGAGCAAACCCAACTAAACTACTGACTGACAGATACACACACACACACACACACACACACACACACACACACATAAACAACATGGACATGCACATACGTCGAGACAAACACACACGTATGCATACTTTCACTATCACCGTCTAAATTAAACTCCCTCTTCTTCCAGTCTCTCTCTCTCTCTCGCTCTCTCTCTCTCTCTCTCTCCCACACACGCACGCACGCACGCACGCACGCACGCACACACTCACTCGTCCTTCATGGTCACTGCACCCCCTTTTAAGGATGCCACACAAACAAATGCGCAAAAAAAACGCACACACACTCCCTGTTTTACCCACCACAGTCGATGTCGGTGGGATCCAGCAGCTCCAAACAGGCAACAGAGAGGACGGGCAGGGGGCTATTGTGTGTGTGTGTGTGTGTGTGTGCGCAGAGTCGTCTTTACTGAGATTAGTAACCTTTAAAAGGAGGCTAATTAGAGAGGTGTTGTGTCACTGCTGTTGAAAAGCGGTCCGCTGCGGGAGCCAATAACAGACTAGGATCCTCCTGTCTTGAGGAGGGACACGTTATGATAGGGATGTGGTGGGCTGGCTGTTGTGTACGGCTCCCGCTGTCATGTGGCTCAGGTCCGGGAAAACACTGTGTGTGTGTGTGTGTGTGTGTGTGTGTGTGTGTGTGTGTGTGTGTGTGTGTGTGTGTGTGTGTGTGTGTGTGTGTGTGTGTTTTAAAGCTGAGGACATCCCTGGACAATTCACGAGGAGTGCTGCTCGTAACTTCAGAATGTCATTGCCTTCAGAGCTGCGATGATTAATCTGTCCAAAGACCGACAGAAAGTATTTGGATGATGGATTAATCGTTCAAGTCCTTTTTTGTGTGCAGAAATGCCAAGAATTTGCTGATTTTCTTTTCCTTATCTGTTAAAACTGAACCTCTTTGGGTTTTGGACGACTAGTTGGAGAAAACGAGACATTTGAAGATATCTCTTTGGTCTTTGGGAAATTATGAGGGACGTTTTTAAACAATCTTCTGACGTTCCCCATCTCCCCATAGTTCGCATGTCGAAGTGTCCTTGAGCAAGACCAACAATGTGTTAGTCCATAAATCATGAAGAACAAATCAACTGACCGTACTGAAATATTATATCTCTCTACAAAAATAATTCCTAGTGTATTAACTTAATATACAAATGTATATTTAAATGTTTTCTCTACATTTTGAACCTTAAATCTTCAGCTCTTAATAAAGACAATTTTTGTCGGACATGAAATAAAAGCCATGTTATTTTTGTCATGAATAACATTCAGTCCACGAACAGCCATATGTCTGACAAGATGTGCCCACAACTGTTAAGTTCGTATCATAGATCGCAGTACAATTGTTATTAGTGTCAGCGGCCTACTGACAGAAATCTACCAGTGTTTGCTCCACGTGTGCCAAGCGGAGCAGCGGTGGAACGGGTGTGAGCGTGATGTCAGGGGTGAGGGGGCGGGGGGTGTTTGTGTTAGGGGAGGATCCGGATGGGGGTCAGAGGGTAAACCGCGGTGTAAATGGAGCGGGGTTCAAGGTGCTGTTTGATGTGTGCGTTGCAGAGGGTTTGGTGGGTGACTTGGGTCAGCATGTGTGTGTGTGACTGTACGATTGTCTGTCGTCAGAGCCAGATGTTACGTTGTGTAAAACATACTCAGTTAAATTAATGTGTGTGTGAGTGTGTGTGTGTGTGTGTGTGTGTGTGTGTGTGTGTGTGTGTGGCTGTCAACAGGTCAGCAAGATAACTGCTGGCCTCCTGTCAGATCCCAACAAGTGGCTGACATGTCACTCTAACCTGCAGGCCCCGCCCACCCCCTATCAACACCACGGTCTGAGGGTGTCTGGGTAATATCACACACACGTACATCAGGCCCGGGGTGGGTAATCGGGAGAATCGGGAGAGTTCCCGGTGGGCCGCTTCACTTCTGGGCCGGTCGAGAATTTTATTTGTTGACATTTGTCACGTTAGTCCATCTTCTCTTAAAGTGGGCTACACACGTTCCGCATTCTGACACCGCAGCCTCTGCATGGGTTGTACCATGCGAGGAAGTTCACCCCTCCCAAATAGAGTTGGTTCGGTCCATTATGGAACCAACCAACTCTATTTGGGAGGGGAGAACTTCCTCGCATGGTACAACCGGTGTACCATGCAAGGAAGTTCTCCCCTCCCAAATAGAGTTGGTTCGGTCCATAGCCCGTCTTTTCCAAAAAGTTTTCTCAGATAGGCTACGATAGCTGGGCCGGCCCGACCGCAACGATACGCGTCAGGGAGGATGGACGGAGGAAGAGGGCAGGAGGGGCTGAAAAAGCCAGGTTGAAAAAAAGAAAGGCATTGGAGGAGGATGCTGCCAAATGTGCCAAGCTTACCGATTTATTTTCAAGAGGACAAACACAAGTGGCAACTGGTAAAGAGAGACAAAGGCCTAATGATTAGCAACGTCACTATTCGGCTAACGTTGTAGCCTTGATTCATATCGTTGTAGCGTTGTCAACCTATTCCCAAGCAAAATATTAAATTGAATTAAAATATTAGCCTTTTTATATCACCCAAAATATGGCCATCCATAGACTTTGCAAATATTATGCAAATATCGATATATAATATTGATATTGAAGTATGCAGTAATATGTTCTTTGTAGCTTCGGGGCAGCAGATAAGACAGTCTCCTGCTGAAAATGATGAGCCCGACATTTGCAATGAGGAGGCCATGACTACAGGGACAGGTAGAGAGGATAACAGAGGAAACAATATGAATTAAAGTTATATATTGTAAGAAAGAGCAGTATATGACAGTACTTGATGAACCAATATGCATTGTTTGCTCAGAAGTAGGTGTAGTAAAGGAGTAAATCACCACTATATAATACTCATGCAGAAAAATGCGTTGGAATGCTAAAGAAAAACTTGGAGGCGTTCATGTTAATGTGCACAGAGAAGGAAATCCTCATGTCTATAAGCAACGACACAGTTATAGATACAGTGGCTGAAACCAGTGCACTGCTTAGGCGGTTACTGATGCTGTAGATGCTGTTGGTGCGATTCACAAGGTAACTGTATACTGTACTGTGAGTTGAACTGTAAACATTAGTTCAATATGCCTCTTTGTTGAAGAGTGGGATACGTTTCAAATGTGGAATAGTGGAATATTTTTTATTAACTTCTCATCTTTAGTGGATTATTATTGTTGTATTTAACCTTTACATTATTTGTTGGACCATGGTATTAATATAAAAAAAAACTACAGGATAGTAAGAGCTGAACTGTTGCTTCATTTATCCAATTTCCACTACCATGGAAAAAGTGGGCCGGTCTTGAGCCTGAAATTCCCGGGCTGAAAAGTGGCCCCACTCCGGCCCTGACGTACATGATCGTACACACAAACACACACTCTGCAACTCACCACATTGAACTGCGCCTTTTATTTCCCTTTCTCTTCAGTGCAGATTTATCCTGGACCTTTTCACGCTGCTGTCCCTTTTAGAAATCACATCCAAATCTGAATATAGATCAGCTTCTGTTCCAATTCTTTATCCACCTCAGCTGTCTGTGATTAGATCCTCTTCCTTCCTTGACGTCAGCAGGGCTGCTCCCCTCGGGTTACATTCACACCTGGGGAGAAACCCAACCAGCACACACCGCCGTTCTGCACTTGTGGATGCTACACAGGAAGTGCCTTGCTCAATGGCAACTCAACCCCTCAAATAAATCTCATCTATAGCTTGAACCATGGGGTTTATCCCTCTCCCTGGCCGTCGTATCATGCCAGCGTCGACCCATCTCTTCGCCTCGATGTGTATTTCACTAGTTTCCAGTTCTTCTCCCTTGACGTCGGCGTGGCTGATTCCCTGCCCGGCTGTTTGTTTCTGTACGGATTGCAGCGTGATGAGAGTTAATGCTCTGGTACGGAAAAAGATAGAGGCGAGGAAGGCCCCGGGGAAGGAAGCGGAGGTTAAGATGCTTCCAGGTACCTGCTGCCAAACGCTTTCACGCTCAACTCCTCCGAAACAGATGCACAACTTCTGTTTTCGCACAGATGGGGTTATTGTTGGAGTTGTGGTGTTTCCCCAATGTTCACATTTGTCGGATCCATTATCAGTGTCATCATTGCCAATTCTATCAACACCTGTAAGATATAATACAGTCTGAGAGGGAGGTATTGATTCAACTCTAATAATATTAATCATGGAATGGATGCATATTCAGACTTTTTTGACTGCTTGAAACGTAGGGAATACTTTTATTTTGAAAAGTGAATGTTGCCAGACTTTATGGCCGCTTCAAATGTAGGGATCCACCAATTTCCTTCTCTCTCTAAATGTATTATACTTTGGTTTCCGTAAAATGAACTCAACGATTGAATTGGATTTAGTTACGTTTATATTTTTTTAGATAGTTTTATTTTCAAAAGTTCATGGTGACACTTTCAGTGTTACATTTCCTCCTTTGCCTCATGAAGGGAATGTGTGTATGTTTTGTATGAGTTTTATTCTAGGACCCAAACTGTATGTGTTTCACATTCACTAGCTTTGCCTCCTGTGAAGGTTTCTTTTGGGAATGGTGTTATGAGTATGTGGTTGTCATGTCTGGTGCCCTCAAATTAAGTGCTGAGAGGCAGTCCTTAGAAGTGTGATCCATGTCCAATGCAGATTTAGACCCCTACACCTGTCTGTGCCTCTGGGGGCATCCCACTGGCACAGAACTAGATCCAATAAAATATTTTGAAACGCTTTGTCAAACTGGTTTTGGGTTAATATTCTTCACCGTCAAAAGTCTAAATATAGTGTAAAAATATTGTTTTCAAGGTAGCCATGTGCCATTTTAATGTGTCATTGAGTATATTATAATGATGACGGGGTCATAATGACTACAGTCACTTTAAATGTTCAGCTGTACATTGATGAATGATTAGCACGCTAAACATCTTGTTCAAGAATATCCAGCGGGGCAACATGACCCACTTGTTGTGGGACACCCGGAGCACTAAACCATCGTGTGGATTATCTTTGGAAAGCATAAACACGCACGGACACAAAGACACACTTCACACACAGATCAATGCAGCATTTGCAGTGTTATTTCTGTATCCTGTCTGGTGCTGTTGGTATGATCTATAGCCTCTGTCCATGTGTTAACAACACAGCTGAGAATCCCTCCCTGTGATTGAGGCATCGCATTCAACACAAAGCGTTTCTATACAGGGTGATGCTGGTTATACTTTACCTATCCATCTCCAGATACAACATCCCTTCATTCCTGACCTCTTCCAAAGGTGGTTCTAGAGCCGGCATCGTCACTCAGGTGACATGAAGATGTTTGTACGTGTCAGCCTTGATTATGAGTCATGAGTGATGGATTTATGTGGAAAACAGTGACTTGACTAAAGCAGAAAATAGGATAGAACAAATGTAAGATTTCTAAAAGACATTAAACAACAAATAAATGTTTATTTGTTTAGGGCAAACATTTGCTTGCCCTAAAGTACAGCTGAGTCTGATTGGAATGTCGTTCATTTTGCAGGTATTTGCTCATAAATCAAAGTATTGGACATGATGGAATTTTGACCAGATGATGGTGCTATATGAGTTAGTTATTTGAATTCATCCTCTAGAGACCATGTATGTGTGTAACACATTTCACAGCAATCCATCCAATAGTCGAGATTCCAAGTGTCAAGAAATTACAATAAAGAAAAAAATATTCAACCAAATTGGCGGGCAAGATTAAATCTCGTACGTACGCTTTGGCCCGCTAGTGCTTGAGGAAGTCGACAAGTCAATAGAATAAATGTCCTTTTGAGATATTTCACTTTGAACCACAGATGTCAACCTCAACCTCATGCTAGTAGGATTATAATAAGTAATATAATAAGATTCATCCTCTTGGGACCACGAATGTCTGTATGAAATTTCTTGACAATTCCTCTATAGTTGCTGTGATATTTCAGTCTGTAAAAGAATCCTTGTATCACTTCAGTTCCGTTCACTCATGTCGGGCGTGAAGGTTGCAAAGCAGACCGAGGAGAAGCAGCAGGTTTATTGACTGCATGTGGTAAATCTAGCCAGTGTGTCTCAAGATCATCAAGATCATTAAAAGCCTTCCTGTCTTCTCTGTTTATGAGTAAACAGGCTGCTGTTGTCATTGTGCAAACCGTAGCCGATGTGATCACATAGCAGAGAGTTGAGCCACGAGTTTGACGAAAGAAATGAGGCTGGCTGGCTAACCTGATGCAGCTTCTACAACCCCGAAACACACAGGCTTTACATGAGTTTCTTTCTCTATCTCCCTCAAACATCTCCCACTCCTAATCCAAGGACCCTCACGCCCTACAGGCCACACGAGTCAACCAGCCCCAGGGTTGCAGTTATTGATGACTTCAGCCAGGACCAGGCTGCAACCACAAACACACATTACTCACCCCCAAAGATAAGCAATTGGTGCGCAAGCCGTCAAATGGCCCTAAGTGCTCCGCAAACACAGGTAACACTGGCCTCGTTCCAAAAGGGTTCATTACTTTAACCTCAGCCGGCTACCGCCACGGAACAAAACAAATATGAGATAGTCTGCTTTCATCTCTGGATCTGGTAGCACAAGTCGGATCAAATCACTGGCTCTGTTTTCAGGCAGCGTCTCTGCGATGCCCCCGGCAGTGACGCTCGGTCTGATAAATAATGGGACACGGCTCTATGTGTAATTTTCTGGGTGCACCGCCTGTAATATGTGTGAGTTGTTGGACTTGTACGTACTGTAAAGATGAGGAGGCAGGGAATGTGCCAGGGCTTGTCGTAAACTACTCGCTGGACATTACAATTCAGGTATCACATCAACAGGCAAGGGATGCAGGCGTATTTAGGAAGAACCAGTTTGGTGTTCCTGCCAGAAATGCCCGCCCTGGTGATGCAAAAGTGAAAAGTACCAAGCATATCAACAGAGAATGTAATTCCGTGATCCTTCTGGGTTGCCTAACTAATGAACTACTTTGTTGAACTACTTGTAACTGCTGGAAACTCTTCCGAGCTACCATTCAACCCTACACTCGCCTTCTTGGTGGGTCGTATCTTTAAACCGAGGGGCGACAATATTCACAGGCCTGTCATTCAATGCTCAATACCCAGGACCCAGATATTAGAATTCCCCCCCATCCCATCATCTCCATCCCTTCCCCTTCCTGCGCAACAGGTCGGAGCAGCGGATGAAAGACGCGTCCAGAAGGGTCCTGGGCTCCGTCCCCCCCTCCATCCATCACAATCAACGCCAGCAGCCGGCCCAATTAGGCCCCCGGAACACTCAGGGCCACGGCCTGATTGTTAACACTGTGAAAACACAGAGAGGAGGGTTGGGGCGGAGTGAGTGGATGTGCGGCGATGACGGGACGCTGAGAGCTTAGGGGGAGTTTGGGGAGAGGGAGGTCAGATAGCTGGCGGCCCCATTTCCTCTCCTAATGGCCTCCAAACGAGGGAACATGGGGGAATGTTGCCCAGTAAAGCAGGTGACCCGGAGGAAAGGGGGGCAGTCACACCCACCTCTGAACCCTCGTTTGAATTGGACAATACACACCCACACACATCTGCACAAAAGCCATTAAAAGAAAGAGATGGATGGTCATGCATGAGCATAATTATGCGTACAAGGCGCGTAAAACGCACACACAAGGGAAAGCCATAAACACAAATTATGAGGAAACGCACGCCAAGGCAAGGTTGTTTCTGAACATGATCATTAATGTAACACACACACGAAAACATGCTAAGTCATTCCAAGCAATCCCATAACGCCACCACTAATCACTGATATGTCTCAGTTCCCGCATTGAAAAGCCATTAAAGAGCTGCAGTGCACTTGGCTACGCTAGTCGGCCATAACTTTCCATCTGCACTGGGACTTACTCGAAGTGGCAGAAAGAAGCATCCGGTTCTGAAAAGTGAAGCCAATGCACACATGCCTTAAACTTGCATTCTTTCTAATGGCCAGCAGGGGGTGACACCTCTGGTACTGTATACTTAGATAGGTTTAGGCAAAAACACATCATTGTTTCGGCTAAAAGAACTACATTTGTAATGTGACTTATTGTGCCACCATCACGTAACGCGCTGTTAATGCCTTTGAAAAAAATGTGGGATATGTCTGATTTTGTTAACCTATGTTATTTGATCATAAGTCTAACATCATCAGCATAATATTTAGTCATTTCTGTCGATTATATTTCATCGCTTTTTTTTTTTTTACCTTTCTTTCCATATTTCTTAGCTTTTTCGCATGCTCCGGAGTCTCCACAAGATGGCAACCACTTTATTTATTTATTTACACCCAATCTTAGAACATTTCTCCTCTTTTCCTCCTTTTCGTTTTATCCTTCATAATAAAAGCCCCAGGCACATACAGAGAGCTGTGAAAGTAACTCAATATAATAGCTTACAGAAGAACTAGTTTGTGTGGTGGATCTTGACTTTTGTTATAAATAGGCAGAAGCAACAGGCAGCTGGAGCCGGTGCAGCACTGCTGCATTAATTAAGGAGATCAAGTTATCATTATAAATTCTTCAAATTATTTTAGACACTGCCAAGAACTGCAGCCAACAGGTAGAACTCCAATCACAGTAAGAAATTCAAGTCTCCTCCACAAACCAATTTGCCTACAAACACGTATGGCTCAACTCCTTTTTGTTTATTTTTGCGATTTGTACGGCAAGTTCTTGTGGATTTGGTCGGTTCAATGGAGTGTATGAGTTGTGACACACAGGTCTCTGGTTAGCTCATTGACTGAGTCAAGGTCTGTTTTGAACCGTTTTTTTGTATGTGCCAAGCTCTGAGCGAAACCTGATGTTCTTTCCATTTCTGGTAATATAAGATCACTTAATTAGGATTAATAAGTGAAACCAACTGGGCTCTGTGTCTTTTTTTTCTGTTTGTGTAACGTGGGTGGGTGGGGGCTTGCATGCAGTCACAGTATGATCCAAAAGAAAATGGTGTCCCATGGAGGCTTTTTTATTGCCCACCCCAAAAGATCTGGTAAAAATCATTGATCCGGATGTGTTTTTGTGGAACTTAAATATTAAGTTCTAAATGCCGACCACATGTTCTATTTTTAGCCAGGCTCTTCGTTCCTCAGCGAGGATTGCGTTCGTCCATCTCTCTCTGTTGGTCTATTCCTCTGTCAGCCCCACTCCTGCCTCCTCCTGAAAAGCTGTTTTTTATTTTGTATTTCTTGGAGAAAGGGGGAGGGGCTCGGGGCCTGCTTTTTGAGAGGCGACGTGACGGATGAGAGAACCTGTTTGGTGGAGAATGGAGAATGGATGTGCGGGTGTAGCTCATACCACCAACCTCTATACAACACCCACATCCACAGACAGCCGTGTCTGACGGGGCCTGACAACAACACTGAAGGTGTGGAATCGGATTCTCCGTGCCTTCACGCTCTCTGCGCACAAGGCGTAGGCCGGCCATTGGCGTATGTGTCCATGTGTGTGTGTTCAGAAAGCTCCTGTGTGTGTGTGTGTGTGTGTGTGTGTGTGTGTGTGTGTGTGTGTGTGTGTGTGTGTGTGTGTGTGTGTGTGTCCACTTACGTGATTTGCCGGAACTTGGGAGAGGACTCTGCTGTAAATGGATGACTGAGCTCACAGTAACAAACGTATACAATCAAACCAGATTGTATAGATCCATTTGGCATGCTGCCATACAGTTATTGGACCCCTCCCCCCCCACACACACACACATACGTACATGGGATGTACTGTGCTATGTGCATGGACGAAGGCTGACATGTCACCCTCAGGAGGTTAAGGCAAGGTAATGATTTGCTATTAGACCAAGAGGAAAGTGTAGAATCACAACCCTCTGTGTCGGAGCTATGCGGTGTGTGTGAGTGTGTGCATCTGTCCGTTTTCACAAATTCCTGCACATTCCTGAGGATCAGTGTTCGGAAGCTCAGTGTCCTGCCAGCTGTGGGCAGATTTAACGCGTCCGCCACGCACAGCAATTTAGCTACCTCTGCTTTTTCCGTGCTTGCACCTGAGGAAAGGGGGTGTGGGGGAACGTATGGATAAAAGGCAGCCAGCCACAACACTCACCTAAGGTGTGACTGTTTCTCTGTGCAAGCGAAGAAGTGAGTGGCACGCTAATTATCAGTTGTGATTGGGATAATTGAGGCACGGCAATTTTGCTGTGCCTCAATTTAAGACGGCAAATCCTTCGACCAGCCGGCCGATTTCCTCTGGAGGAACCCCACGAGGGGAAATCCAGATGTGCGAGCATGACCCAAACCTATTTATTAACAGAGGTAGTACTTTGGACCGAAGCTATATTAAATAAAGATGATCGTTGCAATGGATCATAACATTTCGAAAAAGGCGAGTGATCAAAGGCATTTCCCTAGCTGCATCAGTGTAGTAAGATTAAGTGCCACTGTGTATTACATGTGTACCACTTGTTGATTTTGTATAAGAGATATTTTGGCCAGATTCAGGATTCCTGAATAAGCATTGTGAATGTGATATGTGGGCAGCTAGACCTTCCGTACATAGAGCTGAATTTTATTTTTGGAACAAAGCGAAATCAGTTTTGGATGCTTTTCATTGGCTTTTTATTTCAATGGGATTCTAGGAAATTCCCTCTCTCTGCAAGAAAACCACATCAATATCTTAAAATAATTTGAAATAGTGCAGTCTTTCAACAAAAAGATTGCGGCAGAATAACCATCAGACCCAGTAAAGAAACGTTACCCCTGACTTGTGCCTCTCCACAACAACTCCATTGCTATGGATGTAGACCGTCACTGGAACATCTCACTCCACGGTGGAGGATGGAGGAAGTTGACCTCTGACCTCTCACCTTTGTCCCCTGGGTTCAGCTCGGGTTGCCTCTGGGGTTCTGCCCTGCAAGCCTAACCAGTATGAAAATGTAATGTCATACATGTGGGACATTAAAACATCAAGAAGGTTTAATGGCATCGTCTGTTCCTGCTTATAGACACATAATCACAAATGTATGGCGTTTGAAAAGTGTGCAAATATGAAAACTTTACACATACACAATCTGCACTTCTTGCTAAACTTGTAGAACTTGTATGCTGTGCCCTCCACTAAAAAATTTGTTTTTCTTCTGTTTATGTTTATTTTCTTTCATATTCCTCTACTGAAGGGGGAGATGTCTGTGCATTTCCGTAAAATTCTAGATTCAAACGGACAAGAGGCAAGCAACGTGGCATTTTCACAAGCCAACATTTCATCCATTTCGCTGTTCCTCTCGGGGCGTTGTGAACACAGTTATTGTAAAAGGGAGTGGACCAAAGCAACCAAGTGAACCCGAGTGCGGTTTGATCGCATTGTGAACATAATCCGGCGCAATTGCAAGAAGGGAACAAAAACACAGGGGATTATGGGCTGCCTGCACCAGCATTTGTTGAGATGGACACGAAAGATAAACGAAAGAACTGAGTTGGACTTTTGCAGAAGATCAAAGTGAAAACACGTTGACAGCAATACTGTTTTTCAAAATCTGTATATTTGGTCCGCTACTCTGCAAATGCCAGCACATATTGACCAGGAAGAAGTCTTTGATACCTGTAACAGGTGTGTACCTGTGAAGAAAACCTGAAACTTCCAGAGGTCTTCTGGTCAAAGTAGGGCGAGCTGTGGTGGTGGGATCAAGAATTTCTCAATGAGGAAGAAAATGTAGATGTACTTCCAGCCCCAGAGGATTTGTTTTTTTTGGACTACACCTCGAATAAGGAAGGTAGCACCGTAGTAGCACTTTAGTGGCACTTAGATGGCACTTACTGATAGCACTTTGTAGTTTAACTTTATTGAAAAAATTGTACTTTCTTGATTATTGTTGTTCTGAGTTTGTACTCATGGTGGAATTGCACTTATTGTAAGTCACTTTGGATAAAAGCGTCAGCTAAATGAAATGTAATGTAATGTAACCCTAATCCACAAAATATTATTGAGAGACCACCGATACCGACACTGACATCAAAAATCAGTCTGAGGATGAATGGATTGGATATCGGTGATAAAAAAGGCGATCTGGTATTGGATACCATCATCTTAATAAATAACATTTCAGTAAACACAGTCAAAAAAAGTCAAGCATAATGTTGCCTTGCACTTAAAATATTGGTCCCATTCACTCTCACTAAGTGAGACATATAGCCTATTCATTAAAACTAGTAAAGGATCTGTACTCGTTATCGGCCAATACCCAAAGCCCAGGTATTGCTATCGGTATCAGGACAGAAAAAGTACTTTTACAGACTTGTGTCTGGAGGGGAACTTAAAGCAATTTAAAACACACAGTCTTCTTACATATTTTGTAAGTATTCTTTGCTGGAACCAAGTATTCTTTGTTGGAAGCAATCGAAAGTCTCCTCTCAAACTCATGCTTATGTTTTCCTTTTTAAATACATGCTAAGGCTTCCAAGGAAAGACTATACTTCGAAGAAAAAGCGAGGGTGAACGCACCACAACACGTCTTGAATAAGTCATTAAGGGCTTCATTATCCTCATGGACTTAGAAGCAAATTGAGTAATTCAATAGGAAATCATGCATTAGCAGGGACAATTTCATTTTGCATCAATGGAAGGTATTGATGTCAACAGTAATGGCTGACCGGACTGTCGTAACCCAGTTTGCGATGGAGGGGAGGGAATGGGTACGGGGGGGGGGGGGGGGGGGGGGGGGGGGTTGATGGAAGAGTCAGCCCAGTGTAGAGGCTCTTTGTCTGGGATGGACTACAGAGATGTGGGCCCTGGCCTGGTTCTGGGATCTGGAGGTTGGCCAGGGCTTGAGGGGGAGCCAAGAGTGCAGAAGTGGCCGATCGGTCCCGTACTGACACAAAGAGGCCTTTCTCTGGACAACAGGTCTGCGGCGGCCTGGGACTTGCACTGGGGACGTCAGACTACAAAAGGGAGGTTGACACACACACACACATACACACACATACCCGGAAAGACAGAAGGGAACATATCGCTGTTGCATCTCTCAAAAGTCTCCCGAGTTCCTTTTTCTAATTTCATTTGCATCATGTACCATTTTCATTACCATGTCCTTTTTATTTTAACATTGAAAAGGACGTGACATCAATGTCTGCATTTGTTGTAACACACATGTGATTATAGCGATGAAGACGTTGATCTTATACATGCATTCACGTCTATAAAACATACATAAAATGCATGTCTGCATGTGTCCTGTCTCCCTTTTCTGGGTTATGTAACACAGATTCATCTGGGTCAGAAAATGACATTTCTTTGTGGGGGGGAAACTCAATATTCTCTTTGCCTCCCCCAACCCACGTCACTCTGCAGATTGTAAATGAGGTGAAGTCTGGCCTGGGTTAGGTAGACCTAGCCCCCCTGGCCAGTTAATGAAGCTTAATTTAAGTGATTAAAGTCTAATTAGGAACTGGAGGAACAGGCCCTGTAAAGATGACCTTTCACCTTTGAGCTTTAGCCCCTTTCCCCTTAGATCAGAGCAGTCTGGGAAGAGGTACTAAAAAAAGCCTGTGTGTGTGTACGTAGGTGGACGGGTCATGCTTGTGTCCTGTTGACACAGAGCAGCCTTGGCCTCCCTGCTGTTTTTTTCAATGCAAAATATACGGAGCGGAGTATTTTGTTTATTCGTCACTCCCCCAGTGTGTAAAGGCCTTTGCTTTCGGTCATGTATGCTAACCAGCGTCCCTTGATCACTCAGCTCATGTGAGAAGACTTTAAGGGTCATTCAGTCAAATACTTTCCATCTGTTAATCATCCAGCATAACAATTCGATTCAATTCAATTTATTCTGTTTAGCCCAAAATCACAAATTACAAATTTGCCCCGGAGGGCTTTACAATCTGTACACATACAACATCCTCTGACCCTCACATCAGTTCTGGAAAAAACTGAAGAGACCTCAGGGGAGAGCAACAGAAGAGGATTCCTCTCCCCGGATGGACAGAAATACAATAGATGTCATGTGTAGAGAATTAACAACATAACAGAGTTACAACACATTTAATGCATATGACAAAGATTATTCATATAATGAGAATCTTAGGCATGATGAAAAAGTTACAACTACCAATATAACAGCAGCAGTGGCTATAGTAGAGTAATAATGATATTAAAAGCAGTAATGGTATTTGCAATACTAATTGCAATGCAACTAGCAATAACAATGATAATAGCAGTAGGTGTCTGGCAGGACCACAGTTCAGATATAACAATCTGTACTTTGGAACGAGAAAAAAATCCCCAAACCACAAATGTAAAACTCAGTAAGGTTTTTGAACGATGACACCTTTAGTGTGACGCTGATATTTGTTTCACTTATTTTGTTTCCCCGTGCATCTACATTTGGCTATATTCATTCCATGAAATGCCATGTTGCCTCCATAGTTTCCCCCGCTGTTTTATTCTTGGCAAGGCAAGCATGTCAAACAGCAAGTAGATCATGGTACATAATACTTTCACTGGGATGAGATTAACTTTAATGATTCCCATTGGGAAATTGTTGCAGCTGGAAATAGTAAAAGACAGTCAAAAGGAACGCCATTTGTGTGTTCTATACAGACAGTTGTTATATAGACGTAATCAACTGGCGAATTCAGCGGGAACATGACCGCTCATGTTTGGATACATTAGTTTACGGGCAACGGCATCAGAAGAGTTGGACAATAGAGGCCAGATGTAATGTGACTTGAGAAAACACAGAGAGAGTCACTGAACATACAGAAGACAAGAAGAAGAAGAAACACAGTAACGCTGCATTAGGCATGCATCACAGCAGAACTGAGCCCAATGAAAATGTGTCTGAGGACGCAAATGTCTGAATACATGAGTCTGTCTTCAATTAAAGAATAAGTCTGAATCATGCTCTCTCAATGTTCAAACTGATTTGTACAGTACATCATGGTTCCTATGTAATTCTTCAGATTAATACATTTTTATTAACTTGTATTCACTTAAATCGTTATCAGAACATTGCAGTGTACATCAGAACAACAGACCCATCTGTATATGCTGAAAGATATTTTTGAGGTGATTTACGGTGCGACAAACATAACAGTTCACTTGTTTAAAAAATGCAGGCACATCTAAACTGCTTTGTCTTTCTGAATCAGCAAAGATTACGCAATTCAACACGCTCTTTTGCAGTTTTCAATTCGCAAAAATTATGGATTGTACCTTTTACCTGGTACTACTTTCCGGTACCCCCTCAGTCAATATTCCAAGCAAGGTGAGCCGGTACTTGAAGGTGGTGTTAAAACCATAGACTGTATTTAGGAAGTGGACATAGTCGACATGAAGTCACCCAATGCGGACTGTGGTTAAGAAGCCTTGAATTTTGGCACTTTTTTTGCAATGTTTATCAAATGAGAAATAGTAATTTTCTCATAGACTTCTATACACTCAAACTTATTTTTGCAACCAGAGGAGTCGCCCCATGATGGCCATTAAAGAGAATGCAAGTTTAATGCTGCGTTCACACCAAAAGCGTTGCGAATATTCGCAAGAGTTGGAAACTTTCGACTCGCGCAAATGAGGCGAATTTTTCGCAACGTTAGTATGCTAACATATGCTATCAAGTATATGCTGCTTCCCTTGAAGGTATTGGAGGTGGGCAGAGGGTCTTCAGTAGAGTGGCAACACATGTGCTGGTGTTGATCTCTTAAAAAGCCCTCTTGGAGCTCTGTGGCTGGTTCTCTCTACTCCCTGAGACACCCATCAGGTTTTTGATTGACATTCTGGTTCGTGGGACTGCCTCGAACAACGTTGCATAGACACCCATGCACCTACACTGCTGGACTTGCTGACACCACACGCCACTGTTAGCTTAAGCTTCCCCCTTATGTTGACTTTAAATAAACTTCTCTCAGATCTTTTGTCTGGATTGTGACAGTGGCCATAAAGCAAAGTGTTTACACAGTGTTCGACAAATAAAAACAAAGTGGAATGGAATTTTGACCCCGATGATGGCGCTCGAGGAAAGGTAGAGAAGCCGAAGCTATCAGGATACACATAAGACAATATTCTGTGCCACTGGGGCTATTTTGTATTATACTTTTTGTAGCAAATGTTACAGGACGCTGCAATGAGTGTGTGTGTGTTTGTGTGGAAGAGATATTTGTGAAAGGGCTGAGGTCAGGCCGGCCTGGAGGTGATCTGTGATGTGACAGTTGAACCACTCCACCTGGTGTGTGTCTGAGTGTGTGTGTGTTTTATAGCCTGTGAAATGAAGATGAGGGGCCAAGGTGATGCAGGGAGGGGGGACAGGGGGGGGGGCTTGAGATAATCAACCCCCGATCAACTCAAGCCGCCAACCACACACACACACACACACACACACACACACACACACACACACACACACACACACACACACACACACACACGCTGTCTCTCTTGGGCCTGAGATAACCCGAGTCAAGGGCCCGGAGGGGGTCAAAGTTCAGGGCCCTGGCTCATAGGGAACACATGGAAGGGATAAAGAGGCTCTGGATTCCATAAAGCATGAGCTGGGGGGGGGACTTATTTACGGCCGCTCGGAAAACAGCACAACCCTAACTCCCTCCGCTCCTGTCCGGTCCAGTCCCTCACTGATGGAGAGAGAAAGAGAGAGAGAGAGAGGTGGAGGGGAAGAGAAAACATCTTAAAAAAGAAGAAGAAACTGTTCTGGTTCTCTGTACATGCTGTCCAAATGGCTTCATCTCAAAAGCTCTCTGAAGGGGGCTCAAACTTTCTCTCAAAGAGAGGGGTACAGTCAAACATTGTCAGCCGCAAACTGAACGAGTAAAGAAAAAGCCACGGGAGACGGCACTAAAGCGGCGGGATATTGTGACAAGCAGTGGTTTTGATTTAGACCACAGGAACTAATGGCGTGTTGTTTGCTTGCTAAAAGGCACATGGCCTGGCCAGTGTGTGTGTTCGGTAAACATTAAGTCAGTGCGTAGACTGACACTCTCACTCTCTCACACACACACACACACAGAATATTTCTTTCAAACACGCCTGTCATTTTCACATTCTCTGCTTGTTCCACATCTGTCTCTGCGCACAGACACTGAATGTTCTATATTTTCAAGTGGAATCTTTTTCCTGTGTTGAGTCTCTGGCGGTCGCCTTGAGCTTGAAGTTGTCAAAGTGTCTTTGCAGTCATTTTATTAAGACATGACGCCGTGCCTTCCTGTTTGTGTGTGTCTTCTCAAGACAAGTGATAAGTAGTGATCACTAAAATGCAAAAAACGATACAGCATGTTGTTGTTTTTAGCATTGGGAGGAGCTTAACGTTACACAGCATTGATGCAGCCACCAGCGTCCTTAGAATCACAACGAATGACGGCGTATAAGCCTCCAGACGCACCGTCGTCAGGAGAATACACAAGTTGTATGAAACGGAGCGCACTACGTTACAACGAGCACCAACTGTTGCTCTCACTGAGACTACTGGACATCGCTGTAGCCACAGTTATCTCAGAGTTACAGTTCGTAGCGTACCCCTCCGACAGATGGTCTTTAAAGACCGTAGCTTTAACCGTTAAAGACCGTAGCTTTAACCGTTAAACGGCGCACTATGTGACTTCCGCTTCAACTCTGTTTTTCGCCTTAAAAATAAAAGCACCTTATCTCAAAACAGGAAACCAGATACATTTTGCTTACGCCAGACAAAAAACATGCAACAAAAACAACCAAATTGATTGACAAACCGTTTCTAACTTTAGAACACATATTGAGTTACTTACACAGTTAATTATATTGCTGAACTGTGGGTGCTGCTTCACATGCTTTGACTGTTTCAGATTTTTTTTTTTACGTTGCTTTTTGAACATGGATAGAAGAAGGAGTCGCTTGTTCCTCTAACAGGGACCCTTACTACTGAACAGACTGTTAGACGGACAAGCTCCCTGATAAAATAAATTGTTTCTTCTGGTACCTGTTCATAAAAAAAGAAAACTGATTTATATACTGTTGTTAACTTGCTGTTGCTCCGAGAGTGCCTGTTATATTGTTCGGATACTGATACTGTAAAATAAAAGCGTGCACTAGTTTTTCATTCATTATTGAATTTGGCGCATAATGCGATTAATCACAGTTAATCACAGTCAAATTATGCGATTAATCAGTTCAATTTTTTATAATAATTTAATTATTTGGGGGTTTGTGATCCTCTTTCTTTTGTTGATACAAAAAATATTGATTCGCTTTGTAGCTTAAAGTATATTGGTCATAATTGTGAAACATTTTCCATCCCATCAACACTACATCTTTTATCTGATTTATTGAGTTTGCGGATCTGTTTTACAAAGCTTGGTTTTTGGTGGTTGAAAAGGGTCAAAATGAAGGACGTAAAATGGAGAGAAAATAGGCCACATTTGTCCAAGATGAAGATCTGAGAAGACAGACAGACAGACAGACAGACAGACAGAGTTTGGTCAAAAAACACACTTAAGTGATTGAAAGGATTTGAAGAGGCGGTGGAAAAACAAATGCAGGAGAGCTAAAGAAAGAAATATATACACCAGGAGAAGAATGACTTGACAGTGGCCATCTGTCCTGTTTTGGCTGTTTTACTGTAGCTCAACCAAGGGTGGTAAGCAGACACACACATCACGGTCATTACTATTCTGTCTATTTTCAGTCTGTCCCCTTTGTCTTACAGGGTGTGTGTGTGTGTGTGTGTGTGTGTGTGTGTGTGTGTGTGTGTGTGTGTGTGTGTGTGTGTGTGTGTGCGTGTGTGTGTGTGCGTGTGTGTGTGTGTGTGTGTGTGTGTGTGTGTGTGAGGTTTGACGTGTCCATGGGTGCCGTCAGGTCGTTGGGCTCTTCACCCAAGAGTTCTGAGACAATGGCGGTGAGATAATGAAGACAGGAGCCAGTAACGGAGGCTGATGGAGAACAATGCAGCAGTAATGGCTCTGGAACAGTGAGAGGAGTTTTACTGGTCCTCACTGGGGCGCTTCCTTCCTGTCCTGCTCTATCAATACACAGGAAGGAAAACAACCAATCCCCCCCACACACACACTCATCCTCCTCCTCTTCTGAATGACAGACTGGAGGTTTGTCGTTTCTTCTCCTCCTTGCCCTCCTCTCCTTTGTTTCTAATATTCTCTCCTAGTGTCTTTTTACTGTTTTATCATCTCTTCTCTTTTTGTTTACTCTTGCAAATGCTCTTCTCGTGTTGTTCCATTTCTCCAGTCTCCTTCATGCTGTCCTTCTTCTTTTCTTCTTAATATCCACTTATTTTGATCTCTGACTTTCCTTTTCCCTCTCAATTTTCTTTCCCATTTTTACTTTCATCCTCTCAACTATATTTGGTCAAAATTGAGTTAAGACCGGCATTTCTTTTCCGCATCCATTTTACCATATCTAAATGGTTACCCCATAGAAACCACAAAACAGATGTAGAAACGCTGCAGTGATAACAATCCAGCTAGCTCATTAAGGCTAGCCGGAGTGCAGTCACAGCTAACTTTAGCTAAAGCTAAAGATTACTATTTTTGACCTGTTTCAGTGAAAAAACTGTTGTAATGCTCCAGCAGCTTAGTATTTGCATTTGTTTTTATCACTAAAATAAGGCAGACGCCAATGCTAATCATGGTGGGGAAAAACAGAGACACAATGTCGACAAGACCTGCTTACATCTGTCTATCTTCCTTCTCATGTCCACTGTTCATACTGTTTATACTGTCTATATTCTTATACTACTTATACTACTCATACTGTTATTTTTCTTTTATTAATTATTTCTCTATTATTTATATTGTTATTTATCTAGCACTTTTACTGCTTCTTTGCACTTCTGGTCAGATGCTAAAACTGCATTTTGTTGCCCTAGTACTTGTGTGCAATGACAATAAAGTTGAATCTGAATCCTCAACAGCTAACTAGCCTAGCTTAGATTGCCTTTAGACTGCAGTATCAGTTTTCATTCACATACCAAATCTTTAAGTATCACATGAGAAAGCTGCATGGAAACGGACAAATTTGAAGAAAAAAATCCTCAATTGCGCAAACAATATAAAAAAAGGTTTTTACACTTTGTCTATCATCGTATTTCCCTCCATCCCAACCTTCTCAGCAGCACACAGGAAGAAGACAGTCTTGTCCCCCTCCCTTCTTTTTTCCTTATCAGTGTGTTTTCATTCTGCAAGGGGAAGTGGGATCCCTCTTCAATATGGGATGCTGCATGCTGTTTGTCCCCCTCCACCCCCACTCGTCCTCTTCATCCCTTGTTTATCTACGCTCACCCTCCCTCTCTCATTTCAAAGCACCCTGAGGTGGGCTGGGAGGGGAGTGGAGGGAGGAAGGCCTCTCAGGGGTTACCATAATAACTTGGCTCGCTTCTAACTCATGGGCTTTGCTGCCTGTTTTACCCAAGGCTGATATTGTGTGTGTGTGTGTGTGTGTGTGTGTGTGTGTGTGTGTGTGTGTGTGTGTGTGTGTGTGTGTGCGTGTGTGCCTGTGTGCCTGTGTGTGTGTGTGTGTGCCTGTGTGCCTGTGTGTGTGCATAGAGTCCTGACCCGTCTTCATCCCCTTATTACAAAACACTGTCTGATACTTCAAAAGGGGTTGGGATTGTTGCCCTTACACCCTCTGGAGAAACAGAGACAGTCAAACAAAGACGGAGGGAGCTGGGTAGAGCTGAAACTTTCAGGATGTTGTGTTTGCAGAAGACAGGAGGTAGCGGGTGTTAGAGACGGAAGAAGAGAGGGACAGGAGGGCGGTGTGGTGTTGGTGGTGGTCAGGGGGAGTATTTTCTTTTCTTTATGCCTTGCTGGCTCTATTGTTTGTCTGCAGGCCCTTACTTGAAAGTTTGGAAGTCACAGATACAGAAATATGACACAAAGCGTCATGTAACGTTCCAAAATGTCCCAGTTTATTTCCTTGTTCGGTCAATTCAAAGACAGCTGACAGGAAACAAGTAACCAAGCTGTTGCCAAGCAATGCAATTCCATTGAAACGGTCTATATATTGCTGTCAAGAACCCATTGGCTTAATCGCTATTGAGTAACATGAAATTCGCTGATGTCTTTAAAGTTGCGCTTTGGGGGAAAACAAAAATAAGGGAACATACACTGCCACATCCTCACGTTCTTCCTCTGGGATTGTGAGACGATCACAGGCAGGCTGTTCAGGGTCTGCCCTGGGGTCTCCTCACAGTTTTGACATACCGAGAAAAACAATTGGTGTCTTTATTGGATTCCCAGACCACAAGAGGTCCTTCTGGTCCTTGTTGAGTGAAGGACCAGTTTTGAAGGATTCGCTACCTGAATAAAAGCATTAAAAATAATTTGAGCATCGGTCGACCATTACATTTAGTTCTTCACCGATAGGCTCAGCTCCTTCCTCAACACAATCTGGTACCAGGCCTGCAGGACTACTGCAAATTACCAAAACAAGTAGTTCTCATTTTTGGCTCATGGTGCCAACTAACTTATCCGCCAAGGTAAGGTTGTGTATTAGGTTTTGGTTTGTTTGTCTGTTTTGTCAGCAGGATTACGCGACGAATTTAATGACCGGATTTTAACAAAACTTGGTGAAAGGGTGTCGCATGGGCAAAGGATCCAAATTGTGACGTAATTCCGATAGTTCCGGAAATATATCCAGACGCATGTTGTGGTTTTGCTTGTGGATTTGAAGGACTGAACCATTGGCCTTGGTGGAGGTCTGTGCTCGCCAAGTGCCCTTCTAGCTCACCACTACATATGGCTACGTGAACATACATCTTCAGTATGGGTTCCTGGTGAGAATCTAACTTGGAGCTGTGTTGATACTGAGCTCTATACATTGAGCCATATAGACCCCCTATAAACAAATGGATGGGAGGTTACATTTCTGTCATTTGGCTAGTGTCCGTCCCCTTAATCACTTTCACCCAGTGCAACCTGTTGATCGATAGCAGAAAAAAATTATTTGGTTAAAGCGAACACCACTCTCATCATGGGTGACGCGCACACACACACAAAAACACACTCACATGTACACGCAAGCACATAGTGTGCTAATCTCTTTAGCATCTCCATGGAGACGTTAGTGTGAAGGCTCCATGGGGGTTTAGCAGTGCCCTGTCCTCAAACCACTGAGGTTAGGATTGTGGGGGGAAAGCCAGGCACTGGGCCATGAAAGCACACTACTGTGTGTGTGTGTGTGTGTGTGTGTGTGTGTGTGTGTGTGTGTGTGTGTGTGTGTGTGTGTGTGTGTGTGTGTGTGTGTGTGTGTGTGTGCGTTTGTGCCTGCCCGCCTACATGCCCTTTTGCATTTTCATGAAGTTAATCCCGGCTCGGCGAAGCGAGTCTTACTGTGCATAAATAATCACTTTAGGAGAAGTTCAAACAGCATCAGTATGCATGACCCTCCATCTCCCTGACACCAGAAACCAGGACAACAGGCCCCTGAGCCGCCCGTTATCCTTTGGACCAACACATGTATGCTGGCCGCGACACTACTGGTGTTACTCCTCGTGAGGAGGAGAGAAAGCAAAGGGAGGATGAAAGGAGAGGTGTAGAGCCAACGTACTTTGCTGAAAATAATGCAAGAAGTCAGACATGATGGGATGAAATTATTGTGACCCTGTTAGCAGTAGAGCGAATTGTTGTTGGATATAAAATATATATATATATACGCTCATGAGGAACCCAAAATGTCAAAAAGAAAAAACAAAGGAACAAAAGAGGGGAATGAATTTAGAAAGGAAGGTAAAAAAGAAAAAAGATGGAGGAAGGAAATAACAAAGACAGAAGGTAGGGCGGAAGAAAGGGAGGAGGTAAAAAAGGGAAAGCAAGAAAAAGATTTGGGGCTTAGAGGAAGATACTTCCCTATGGCCTCAGCTCTCCCTATTGGCCAGTGGTTCGCTCCAGTGATCTAAGTCCGACTCCTTAGCTTGGTCCCAATTGGCCCTCCATGGGTCAAATTAGCTCCAATACCAAGGGCTTAGTTGGGCTTGAAGAAACAGCTGGCACTGTGTGGGGCCGCTTGGATCCAAAATGGCCGATAACAGCGACCCTACACATTCCTCTCCCACAGACTTATAGCTCAGTCGGGCCCAAAGTGGGATATTTGAAACGCAAACATTGGAGATGTTATTCCGCTCCGTAATGGGCGAAAACAGTTTCCCATGGTTGGGCTGTCTGGAGGGGTTCATGGTGTTTTGAGGAGTTTTTTGGTTTGTAGAAACTTGAGAAACTCTGGTGTGGGCTAGATTCTTTTTTAATTAGTATTATTGTTTTGGAAAATAAAATAAAAATAAAATGTAGAGCATTATACAGTAACTTTATATATTACACTCAGTTACTTTGATCCTGAAAGAATATTATTGGATATTGTTCCATCAGTCCTGGCAAAATAGGAGACCTTTTAACGATCACTATCATTTTTCTCCAGCACCAACAGATCAACATTTTTGAGTCAGAGGGACATTAGCGCCTATCTTTCCCATTAGCCCAAACTGGGTTTTTGCGTTTATTGCTAATTAGCACATGTTAGCATGCTAACAGGTGACTCATTGAACCTGCTAAACACCAGCATTTTAGCATTGTCCCTTTGAGCATTGCTGCAGACGTGTTTATGCGATGAGAATGCATTCATGTTCACCATCTTTTCTTCTGTTCAACCTCTAGTTTCTAATTTGGGGGGATTCCTGTGGTGCTCCAAACATATTTCCACGTCTGTTAGCTTTTAACCTCATTTGCAAGGTACAGGCAAATACAGCAACACACATTTATATCCACATTACTACATTATTTGCATCCAACCCAGTTGTCATCTGATATTACCCTTCAAAGAAACATAATTTAATAACATTTTGAAATACTCTTGGAACCGCAGTTAACTCAATAGTGCCAAACTCTGTTCCCGTAATCCGGCAGGGACAACATGTGAACAATAACACTGCCCATGTTTCCTGTGTTGCAATGCTTATATTTGTGTGAGAGTACAAAAAAAAGTATAAGTATACTTATACATAGAGATTTTTTTCCCAACAACTTCTGACTGCTTGTACCACTTTGTGTGCAATTCTTCCAGGGTTCCCATGTGAGAAAACTCCCGAAACAAACTGAAATCAAGAACAAAAAATCCTCCCCAAAAAAAGTGAGACAGGAATGATGGGGAAGGATTTGTACTGATGGATGGATGGAGAGATGATAGAGAAAGAAAAAGAAAAAAGAGAGAGAAGGATGAAGAGGAAGGAGACACTGGACAGAGGGAGAGAGTTGAAGGAGTCGGGGGGAACATGTGCTGCTGTCAGTCTGTCGTTTAATCCCTTCGGATTTTTTCTGCCTCCCTTTCCCACGTTCTCAGTGTTAATTGATAAACACAGGGAGGGAACGGGACCCCGTGACTAATCATCCTGGCTGCTGCTGTGTGTTGCTGCTGCGTGTGTGTGTGTGTGTGTGTGTGTGTGTGTGTGTGTGTGTGTGTGTGTGTGTGTGTGTGTGTGTGTGTGTGTGTGTGTGTGTGTGTGTGTGTGTGTGTGTGTTGAATTGAAGTCTGCAGGCCCTACCGGAGTGGCACTACTAAGGAACTGGCAGCGTCAACAGTCTGCTGCTCTTTCATGCCAGCAACCTTGTTGTCTGTTTTTTTCCTCCCAAAACACAACCACATTTACCAGATACAATGAGCCAAAATACAGTCTGTTCCGTGACTCAGTGAATACTTTGTCTGCTTTCACTAGAACTGCGATTGAACGAGTCCACACACGGCTACACAAACACATACAAATCTTGTTTTTTAAGACACCATTACGTTGGAATCCCGGAATATGAGATTGTTCACTTGTAATTCTCGCCAAAATTGACTTCCTTCTCGCTACTTTTAAGCATGTGTGTGTGCTTGCGTGTTTGCGTACTTGTGTAACAAAGACGGCTTTTCCAAACATTGTTAATGCTACTTTGGAACTGTCCTAGTGTAAGAGTGAAATGGTATGATGTAAACTTAATTACATGTATTAGTTATGACCACTAGTCGGCGCTGTTCGGGCGTCTGGAGGTGAGAGGGTAAAGTGAGGGGAAGAAGAAGAGTGAGGGAGAGAGGGAAAACGGGGGTCTTGACGGTTCGGCTGGAATGTGGAGTTGTTGACTAAAGTTATGAGGAAAACCCAGAACGTGTTGGACTGATTTATTCCTACTGATAAACCCACGTCGCTTACACTAGTACTGATTCTACACATGAGTTGAGTCAACGTGGGTTGGGGCTTACTGAACCTCTGTAGCCTGTTTCCATGGATGTATGAAGAGAACTGGAAGCGGGGCCCTGTTCGTTCTAATGAAAGTTGCTCAGTGGCCCATGATGGTAAAATGGCTCAACTGCTGAGTATAAAATGACTTGCATCCTCCGCATTTACCTTAAAAACAAATTCATCCGCAGATTTACAGTCTCTATGGGAAAGTATTATTGTGCCCAAGGCATCACATGACCGACCCATTAGTCGCTATGCGCATAACACACCAAAATCTCCGACTGCACTGTCAGCGATCAAGTTGCATTGTGGGTAATGTATGCTAAAGAAATGCAGCGAATAAAAAATAGTCTGTCCAACTGTCCACCCTGAGTATGACAATCCGATGTGAGGTCCCGGGACAGGGATGTTATGTGTACAGATTGTAAAGCCCTCCGAGGCAAACTTGTATTTGTGATGTTGGGCTATATAAAATAAACTGAATTGAATTGAATTGAATAGGAGTGTTATTTTATGGTTACCATATAATCAGCTGCAGCAGTTTCTTCCATTTACTTGCCATAATAAAATGTCAGCTTATAGTCAACCTTTTTTGTGTGCAAATGAAACTGAGTGCAACATCTTCCAACTAAATCTATGCAGGGAGTCCAACAAGTTGGTGTTGATCTTGTACTGCCCGAACAACATGGCAAGATGGCTGCATGAGATGGGTTTTCCTTGCCTGCACACAATAAAAGCCCAGGTCAGCTCTATAAAGATGGTCACAGGCTCCCCGGACCTATTAAAACCGGTAAAAGGATATGCTGAGAAACAAACGATCAAACGAATCTCTGTCTGGTTGACAATGTGTTTGTTTCCCCCCCCCCCCATTAAAATATAACTCTAAAGAGGAAGTGTTGTTCATGATGAATGCAAAAAAATAAATATCAAACAGGACAACAAATACAATGTCGTGACTATCTGTGCACATGTGCTCTGTGTTTTAAACTAAACGTTGTTTACGGTGAGAACGTTTTCTGAGGGATATATATATATATAGATAGAGCTCCGTCATTTGATCATTCGTGTTGTGAGAGAACATTATTGATGTCGGTGTAACCCGTTGTTTTCTGAAGGACACCAATGCCAATTGGCCAGAGGAGTAGTCTTCTTGTGTCTCTGGCTCAGTCAGGAAAACTGGCCAATCACAAATCACCGCCTCAAACACACCCACCTCTCGCTCTCCTTGCTCTCTCTCGCTCTTACACACACATGCACAGACTCATAAGTTGCCCCTTAGTCAAACTGTGGACCACAGGGCTAACACACACACACATACCGCAAACTACACTGACTCACTCGCACGGTCTCATTGCTGACTCATAATCAGGAAATCAGCGGACAAGTTAGATCAAACGGTTCATTCAATGGTTTCGGCAGCAAAACTTGAACAAAGCTTCGGCAAATGTTGTTTTCGTCTCCCCTCGTCTTCCTCAACAATAAAAAAACCCTCTGACCACTGAGAACAAAAGAAAGAATGAATAAAAATGAGATGGAATTCAACATTCTATCAGCGCAAGAGCGCAAGAGTGACGGGAACAAACAACACAACAAGAAAAACAAAAGTGAACAAGAAAGGATTACTTTTAGGCCTTTTAATGACTTATTTGTCTGCATGTCAGTGCGCATTATCAAGCACAGATGTTTTTTTCAGTAAACATGAAACTAAAAAATGTATCTCCAGTGGTGTTTTCTTTTTTGTGCTCTGAGTTTTTGGGGATATGTATCTCTGAAATTGCAGCAGAAAATGGAGGCGAATGGAATTGTATTTGCCGAGATAACAGCAACAAGATTACATTCTTCAAGACTCAAATAGCAAGGGCTCAGTGTTGCTGTGGAAAATCCACAGATCTTTTATAGGAACTTCAGCAGAAGGCGTTCACAGTTTGCTGTGTGGAATATCCAGTGATGGAGACATCATCTCTTGAGAGAGACATTGTTGTTGAATAATGACATTATTCCAGCCTTCTTGCTTTCAAGTCATCAGATACCAATCCTTGGTCAGTGCCCGTCCGGCCAGGCTTTCTACTAGATCCAATGTAAAGCTATCTGTGTCGCTACCAGACGGTAGTATTCAATTCAATTCAATTTAAGAGCAAGAAAGTCCATGTAGGTTGGAAGTTAAGATGGATGTGAGGATCCACCCAACACCGATTTTAAACTAGGAGACAGCTGTTCATGTTAACATTGTCTTCTTTTAACCTAATTGTTTTTTTTAACGTAACTTACATACTAACCTACATTATAAAACACAATGTGCGTACAATGACTTTTCAACCGGATGATGACAAAAACTATGAAAATTAGGTCCAGGTTAAATGAGCATTGCATATCCCATTAAGAATCACAATTATTTTGCATTGTATAATACTATCATACTGTTTCATGGATAATTATTTTTCTAGCCGCCATCCTTTGAGAAACAAGGACGTTAACTGCAGCTGAGACTGAGAGACAGACCAACAGGCAGTTAGAGGACTGGTCCTGCGCTGCTTTACAGCTAATTGGAGCGATCATAATAAAAGGCCAGTAAATCCCCACCATTAGCCCGTTAAGGACAGGAAACAGAGGCTGGCTTTTATCGCTGCTTCTCCACACTGCAGCTCATACCTGCGGCTATACGTCCGCACACACACACACATACAGTATACACACCCAAATTTCCTTTCCTGGCTGTTTGGCCACATTAGCAAAGTCTATTTTTAGTTTCCTGTGTGCTTTTTCAATTACAGCATAGTAAACAGTACCTCTGCTCGTAAGAGGGGAAATAAAGATTTCTACTCCTGGACAGGATGGGGACCCAGTAATGAGTCTCTCCCCAGGGGTAGGATCAGGGTCTCAGGGGGCCCCTTTGGCTGGAGCCTGTGTGCCAACTCAGTGGAAAACGCTGCAGCTCCGTATTGGCTGGCGGAAGGTCGCTGCGCTTTAAGTCGTCTCTTTCACTCTTTTTTCTTTTAGTCCTGTCTCCCCTCCTCTGTTTGCCCTGTCATTCCTATACTTAAAGGGGGAATTCCCCTATTCTGTGGCCACGGTAGCTGGCTCTGAATGGGACCCGGCTGGAATGGGAGCGCAGGGTGGAGGTTGTGTGTGTGTGTGTGTGTGTGTTAGAAGGGAAGGGGGCGCAGTAATGGCCTCAGTGAAAGGCTCTTTTGTAAGACTCCTGCTGTTTGACAGTGGGGCTATCCTCCCAGGACTCATCTTCAGGCCCTGCCACACCCACCCGGCCTTTTCATATGGTAAAGCCTCCTAATGGCTTTAACACTCGCCCGATCACCACGGCACTCCCAAGCGACCAGCGGGCTGCCCCCTGGCAACCAACGGGGCTACCCACCCTGTCCTCCTCCTCCTCCTCCTCCCTCGGTAACCAACCAACTACCGCCGCTGCCCGGCAACTGCTTCTGCCCCACTGAACCTGCCCCGGCAACTGCTTTTGACTCTCAATCAGTTCAGGTTCATTTTTGACTCCCTTGCTGGAAGGCATGGGAGGTGGGGGGGCAGAGGGAGGGATGTGCAGGGAATGCGTATGTGGGATGCACGCATGTTACGGGGGGGCACAGCTCCCACACAAACAACATTCCCCTCAAAAATAGCAGGTGGAGAGTGTGGTGCAGAGAAAGTCAACGTGTGGAGTAACCTTACTTTAAATAGGCCTACGGTGGTATCTCAGAGTTGAATCCTCCATTGTTGTCTTCTACTAAGAGGTATATGCACATGCATGCATGCCGCGCGCACATTCAGAGACCAACAGTGTGGAGAATGAGGTGTTCCTGTCAGTTGGGGGTAGCATACACACACTGGGACGTGGCTAAATTGAGGTTGGCCTCTCCACTGGGTGCTCTGTGTTTGAATTTGCATTTGAATCAGATTGTGAGCGCCTAGATTTATGCCTCTGTGAGTGGAGCCCAGCAGTGCTTTCTCCCTGACTTTCTCTCACTACTCCATTCTCTTTCTCATCTTCCCCCACTTTGTTGTGCTCCTTATTGCGCCCCTATCCCCCCCTCACAGACACACACACACACACACACACACACACACACACACACACACACACACACACACACACACACAAACTCATCTACGTTTGCCAGAGCAGGACCCATGTTTGATATGCATTCCATGCTTTCCACAAAAAACTTGCTCATTACTATGGTTGTATATTTTACGACTGTGCGTTATAAGAAAAAGTACACACATTGAAATCATACAGCACTCCCACTGCCTCGTTCTTAAAGAATGCATTGTATTTATCCATGCATTTCAACACTTAAAACAGACAATATCGCAATAACACTTTACTGTTAAATTAATTGCGTGGACAAAGTTTAAGTTTCCACTTCATGTACAGTAACGGAATAGGAAGAGCAGCAGTCTGTGACCGAACCCAATCTTTCCAACTTGTGCTCCAGAGAAACGTTATTTATCGCCATACTTTCCTGACTGAGAGTGCCCACTCTCTCTTACTCTCTTTCTCTCTCTGCAACATCATCTGGCAGGACACTCTCTTAGCCAATCAAACACATGCACGAATGCATTCCTGCCTGATCTGTAACCCGAACATCATATTTCTGCTGTTTACGCCAAATTGTTGCAAGGCAAGCTGCAGTGATAGAGTTGTAAAAAGCTGTGAAGTGCTGAAATGTCTAATGCGCCTTCACAACTTTGAATCTGCTAATCTGTGCACTGTTTGTCTGTGCACTTTATTTTATATTTTATATTCTATTGTAATATGTTTCCATTTATTGCACTGTGTTGATTTTTGTTGATTGTTGTTGTTTGCTAATGTATGCACCACCCGCCAAGACAAATTCCTCGTATGTGTAACATACAGTACCTGGCAAATAAATGGTTCTGATTCTGTATTTTATTTGATGTTCCACCGCATGGTATGGCTCTGCTTGACTGAACTTAACTTTTGCCTCCAGGTTCCTTTCCTCTATACTGTGTTTCCACTGCAGATAGTACATCCTCAGTGTCAGCTGGATTCTCAGCTGAACGTCTGCACTTCGTCCATTGTACAGCGTGGTTGGCATATGAGAGGGGTATTAACTGACGTATTTTATGTCGTAGAAAAAAACTTTGAAATCTCTTAAGCTTGTGTAAACCACTGACCTTATTTCAGGCATCTAAGCCCATTAAACAAAATACATTGACTATGAAACGGGGAACAGGAAGTGCTAAAATGCTGACTAATTGCCTGGTTTTAGGACTCATCCCTGCAGCATTCCTGCAGCAATCTATTGGTACCATCGAAAATGTTAGAAAACCATTAGTAGTCAGTTCTAATGTGGAATAAACCGAACTATACTGAATTGGAAACACCGCTTTAATGTCTAACTGCAGAAGCAGTTTGACAGAATAGAGCAGATCTGGTCACCAAACCAGTCGTAGCAACATTCAATTATTGCTTGAATGACTCAGCATTTGGCCGCGCTACCTTACATCTTAGTGGGAAAAGAGAAAGCTTTTTCTAAATAAAGCTATGCTACTCAAGTGCTACTGGGAAATGTAGTTGAACTAGTAGCTTCTCTTCATGTAGCAGCGCTACTAAATCTTATAAATATGGGAATTTACCACTATGCATAAATCAGATTTTTCACCAAGTACTCGATCTCTCACAAGGCATAGTCATGGGCACGAGTGCGTTGTAATTCATCATGACCGCTCTTAAAATGCACCGTGGATACGGTCATTACGTTATAACAGTACTGCCTTAAAGTGCTTTGTTAGCAGGCTGAATACGCCCATGTCAGTCACACCAGCACTGGAGACATGGATACACTCCAACAATAGAGTGACTTTCTCTTTTATGGATATGGACACGGTCGCATAGATGTGACTGGTCGATGAAAACTGTTGAATGCATAGTAGAAAGGGAGATTCATTGATAAGCATAGCAGAAAACAAAACACCAGCAGAGAGTTAGTAATGTATGGTCTAGCACAAATTCCTTCCCCCGGCAAAATGAACCACTGGAGACATGAAGTCCCCCTCAGCTCTCCTTGACTGATTGACAGGGAACTCTCCTGCATGAATATTCATAACCACAGTCCCACCGAGCTTTCTCACAGCTAGAAGAAAAGTAAAGTTTGCCAGGGGAGAGAAGATCGCTGCTGGCTGCTCATTTCATGTGGAAATGTGGGGCTTCTATTCATCTCTCTGCATGCCGTTTCCAAAAAGAATAAGTAAGAGGGGGAGAGTAGTGGGCCATGGATGGTGATAGAGGGGTCTGAGGGGGAATGGAGTTTGTGGGGCGGGTGCCCTCAGTGAAAGTTGACAAGATTTAAGGATTTGCCTGGCTCCAGCTTTTGTCCCTTGGCCTGCAGTTAAGAGCGAATGTGCACGATTCTACATCGCTCGCTCACGTGAATCAGCGATCGACAAAACAGAAGCGGAGAATGTAAAAGAGAGGAGTGACTGGATAAAGGGAGAACATATCTGGGCTAGCTTAGTGCACGCAAACAACACAAAACATACAATTACTTGCTCGAGGGGAACGAAGAGAAGAGGAAAAAAAAGACGGTCTTGAGATTGATGCGTTGAGGCGACGGGTGACAGCTGAAACCCTGGGAATGGGTAGCACTGGTTGATGGAGGGGGTGGGGGGGAGTTGACAGAGGCGTCTTAGCAGTAAGAGACCACTGTGTGTAATCGCTTTTAATTGGAATGTATGGAAGACAAGGCTCTCCGAAGGGATCGGTTTGCCTTAAAACCTGCTTAATTATATGGGATCATGTTGGACGCCTGGGTTTGGGGCAAAAACACAGCCGTCAGGATGGGGTCATACAAGCAGAGGAAGAGAGGAGGAGGAGAGAAGTGCTGGCACGGCACGTTCCCTATATGAAAAAGTAATTATAATACTTAAAGTGTGGCTATAAAAGGTAAAAGACATGAAATTGTACTTTATGGCAGGTTTAAAAAAAATCTAATTTCATCCCTGCAATATCCCTATCAATAACTTCAAGGGGCATTTATATAATGTTTCTATGGTGCTCTACATTTTCTTAGCCGCCATATGGTACTTTATGGACTTCTCTGATCTCCCATAGTTTCACTGTGACATTCCTATGACATTAGGATTTGATGCCTGATGTATGTTGAGTTTATAGTGACCGTACCAGAATGTATCTCCGCTTGGATCTCCTTTGGTTCTGCGGTAATATCTCTGTATGGGTTTTAAATGTGTCTGTGGTGTCCAGTGATGACTTTATAGTGACTTTATTGGAATTTATTTTTATCTTCCTCGGATGACTGCTGACGTCTTCGGTAATGTCTCTGTAACAATTCCCTAAAATGGATGACAAGATTATTGGAGTCCTTATGAGCTGTATACGGCTCTAGGTATTTTGTTAATATTCAGATAATATACTACATTCCTGTCGTAAGTAATAGTTTGAAACTTCCTATTTTTGGGAAATACACATATAAATCCAGGTTATCTGTTGCCTCCAGTTTTTTTCTTTTTTTCGCCTAAACACTGTACTCGCCAAGTTAATTTCTGAAATGAGAAAGAAGTCAGACAGGCCCAGAAACAGCCAGATGATCATATCCCCGTTAGACGAACTTATTTGAAAGAGAAATCAGAGGTGAATGAAAATGCACTTGTGCCTGATAAGCCAGACGACAGGCCAATCGGCATCCTGTGATGAGCTCAAGTGTGTGTGACCCATCACAGAGGGAAGACTGTTCATTCACGACAATGGTGGCTCCCAAAGAAGTTGGCATCAGTTACATCAGAACTGGAGGGTATTTCATCATTGAGAGAAGAGCGAAAAACGGCACCGAAGGCTTTTTTTTTGTTGGAAACGATGCATTTTTGCTCTTCTCCCGACTGGTTTCAGCAAGTGTTTGATTGACAGATGGTTCATCCAAGCTAACCCCAGCCGTATACATTTGAAAAAAAACTGCCATTTGTGTTTGTGAGACTTGTATACACATGAGCTCACCAGCAAGCATGTTCTCATGCAGTCTAACGCGATGTGATGTACTGTATCGCCTCATGCCCGTAAACAAACTCGCGCTTGCTTACAGAACACACTTAGTCAGAGTTGTGTGCCTTCTGAGACACTGAAGGCCAATGCTGCAGATGAGTATTGTGTTGAGATGTGAAGACGCACATTCAAACACACACGCACACACACACACACACACACACACACACACACACACACACACACACACACACACACACACACACACACACACATACACACATACACATACACACACACACACACACACACACACACACACACACACACACACACACTGTGGGGAGCTGTCAGTATAGGCTTTGTCAGTAATATGCTGACTGCTTGGTTGACTTAAAGGAATGTAGTGAAATTGGAGCTTGTCTATCTTCCTGTCTCCCTCTCTCTCTTTTCCTCTGCTGCTTCCCGCTCTTCCCCGTTCCGTGCCTTTGTGGTGATCCGTGCTGCAGCTTTTATCATGGATCTCCCGTTTTCCTCGGTGGACGCTCCTAAGATCGTACCCCCCCCCCTTCTGGTTTCCTTTCTGGCCTCAAGGTTGCTAAACGTTGTCTAGATGTTTTTGCCGACATGGCGACGGGGGTCAGGGTTTGAATGCTGGTGGAGTCTTTTTTTTCTCCAGAGGGCAGGCATGGGCGGTTGGCGGACTTTGGGTTTGAGGAAGGAAGAGGACTAGGGGTGGTTGAAGTGGTCAATGGGGTCTGGCATCTCAATCCCCCCCAACTCCACATTGCTACCCCCATGCCCCCACCCCAGTAATGATCTCTGGCTGCCGGAGTCTCGGGACCGACGCCGGGGCCGCAACGAGACGCACCGACCACTTTCCCATGGACCCGGCGCTTCCAGGCCCCATCATTACCATTTAATATCCTATAATATAACCCCCTCCGCGCCCCCCACTCATCTCCAAAACAGCCCTCTCCAGGGGGTTGGGGTGGGGGGACTGCTCACACCGCAAATAAGCCAGGATACTCAATACCCCCCCCCCCCCCCCCTTTATTTGGTTCTAACCCATGCATATCTGCACAACGGCTCCCAGTCATTACAGGCAGGCCACTAAGTAGAGGCTATGTGAATTGGATAAATAAGCATCGCTGAGGACCACGAGAGAGCATCGGGAAATCAGAATGAAATGTCTGTTCCATTCAGTGTTGGGACAGAAGGTTCTGGGGTGTTGTCTTGATAAATCAGAACTGGGTCAGTGTTAGGACATGGTGTTTGTTTTCACTGTTAGTTGGCGGTTGAGGGAGCGGTGTCGATGATCACACATAAAGCGGGGTTACTTGAAAGGAGGCAGCACCTCATATACTCCTGATAGCAGAAAACAGAGGAAGAGGCTGTCGGCCTGTGGCAGCAGCAGCAAAATGTATGTTTGAGTGTAAAACAACAACAATTACTAGTTTGAAATAATGCAAAACTTGTCAAATAATCAAGTTGTTCAGTTCAAGATGTATTAACAGACTGCATCAAACCATTGTGATTCAATTACAGCGTGCATTATGTTCTCCAGTACAGTCTTCATCACCAAGCCTTGTCAAAAACCAGACTAAGCTATTTACGGCATGCAGGTTCACCAGAAACAAGCTCAGACCGGGACCACGTGGGGCAGACTGTCAATAAGATATCTTTTTTTTTTTTATTAGAGATGCTTCATGGACCTCTTGGAGGCAAGCGCTGGTTGCAGCCCCTACTTTGCGCTGACATAAGATGATGTTTATATGTGCATATGTAAGGTCTGCGTGTGTGTCCATGTGCGTGCACACGCAGTGGGGATTCAGAGATGGCTTTGGAGGCATATTGGGTATCGAGGAGGCGAAGAGCTCCTCTGAAGAGCTTCATTCACGGAGCCATGATACTGATAAGAAGCAGAGCCGAGCCGCCATGAATCCACCCTCTGTTCGGTCTCTCTAATACTCCTCTCTCCTCCAGCTCTTTATGCTGCCTGTGAGAAAGTTGTGGGGATGGCAAGGGGGAGGGGGAAGAAGAAGCCCTGCAGGCTCTCAAAGTTTAATTAGCAGGATTAGAATCGAGAAGTAGAGAAGGGGAAATAAAGAGAGCAGTAGAGGGAGGGAAATCTGAAAAACATGTCCATCTGTAGCTGCTGCTATGACTGACAATATATTATATAATATAAAACATATTTCTCATGAAACAATGCTAACAGGAACTCTGTTTCTTCTCAATAATTCAGTAAATAACTTTGCCTGCATGAATAATGACATACAGTTTAATGATGGCGCATTTTGTAACAGGTTTAATGAAAGTGGACACATGAATCATGTAGAGTCGTTGTGAGAGTTGTTATCCGGACTGGCGCCCGCTGGGAAAAGCTAGATCTACTTTTGTTCCATGATTATTTGTCAGTCATAGCAAGGGGGGTGTGATGTGATGTGTATGTAGCTGACCTGCACCAGGGAGAGGTCCTGAGGTTTAAGACCAGAGAGGATTCCCGATGCTTCGACCTTTACAGATCAGCCCTGACCTCTGACTTGTCACACTGGACAGACTGCACATAGATGGACTCCTCTATAGCAAGTCAGACCAATTAGTTTGTGTTACTGTGTCTTTATTAGCTCACTGTGCAGCCCAGTTGCCAGGAGAAAATATTGGCATTTTATGCTTCTATAAACCACGGATACAGAGTAAGTGACGTAATATATATCGAGCAGCCATTATTGAAACTTACGTGGTATAATAACGAGCATTACAAGCGAGAAAGTCCACAAAAGGGGCGGAGGGGTCAAACAAACACAAGATGTTTACGTTTGTTGCTTAACCCATTTTGCTTGTTACATTAAGTTACCTAAGCAAGTCTGCTAAGTGTGCTTGTTTTTTTATTTACACTAGTTACGTTATGTTGGTATGTTGTGACGTTACGTGATGCTGTGACGTAATGTCAGTTTAAGTGCCTTCATTACACTTAAACTGAAAGTTAAATTGCCATTCAAACTGCAGTTTCATTGTCTTTCAGAAAATGTATTACAACTGCCACTTCAACCTCTTTCAGTAATTCAACAACTGACCCTTCCCTAAGTCCCGCCCCTCGAATACAGACATAGCGTAACATCAGCCAGCTTTGATCAGGGTCTGACAACTATCCGGCTCTGCTCCATAGACTCTTGTGCAATCGATTCAGATTTATTTGTATTTTTCAAGCTGCTTTTTGATTTAGAGATGTTGGGAGAAGGAGATATAGAGTTACATTTCTAGGTAAAAACCTGTGGCGCAAATATTTGCAAAATATGTTAGATCATCATTAACTAGTGTAAGTGCCACTTATCTTTTTCACTTGTTTTTGCTGCTGAATCCATCTATCATCCTGGATATACTCTTCAAACACATATTGCAGACCCTTCTGTCTGCTTCTTTATAAAGTTCATTTTTTCCGAGAAATAATTAGTCTAGTAAGTGACAGTTTGGGCTCCATGGAATCTCTGACAGCTGACGGAATAGCAGGGAGGTGGGCCTTAGCCACTGGTCAATTTCAAATGCAAAATGATCGTAGTTGTCAGTGTTTCTATTTGTGTACGTGACTAGGTGTGTGTGTGTGTGTGTGTGTGTGTGTGTGTGTGTGTGTGTGTGTGTGTGTGTGTGTGTGTGTGTGTGTGTGTGTGTGTGTGTTTCCCGAAGCACTATGTTACACAATAAGTTGGGTGAATCAGTGATATTCAGGAGTGTGATAAAACGGTCTGCTGTGGAATGTGAACTAAATGAGGTTTCGAATGACAAATCCTTTGTTGCTTATTTCTATGATTTCAAATGTACTAGGATGAATGTCAAAAGCTCCATTTTACAACTACAATTTTTTGGTCATGAAACATCTGCTGCAGTACTTTGTCATGAATACTTCACTGACAATATTTTGTCATCTGAAGCATCTCTATGGCAACAGTGTAATCATCATCCCAGCCCTTAAGTCATGGGAATAGTCCAGTCCAAGTCTTGGTTTGGCTTTAAAAAGGGCCAGAGTGACTGTGTCTGTTATTTGAGCTGAAAGAGATCGTGTGTGTGTGTGTGTGTGTGTGTGTGTGTGTGTGTGTGTGTGTGTGTGTGTGTGTGTGTGTGTGTGTGTGTGTGTGTGTGTGTGTGTGTGTGAGAGAGAGCGAGTATGTGAGTCTGAGTGTGTGGTGACTATTGTCCAGTCTATCTTTCCATCCTGCACCTGTACCAAGGACTTCACCCAACCTTGAAAGGACCACACAATCCACACAGTACAAACATATCACTCATATGTTACATTAAGTAAAATACATGAAACATTCACCAGAAAAATTGACATATATCTGAGGTCCAGTCATGTGTCGGACATTTGAGGAGCTGGAATCCCCCATTGACTGCAAGGACGGGGTCAAGCTTAGTCATATAGGAGGTCACAGCTGCTAAAACACACAGCAAACAAAATTAGTCCTGTTTGTTTTTGAAGGAAGCCTATATGACCCACAGTCAAATAAACTTCGCTCAATCTCCCCGACCCCCCTGGACCCTCAATCAACCCACAGCCTTGGTCAGCACATTTCTGCCCCATGCTGAGGCAATCTAAGGCCTGGCCTGTGTCAGTTCTGCTTGGCCTAGCTCTTGCCTTACATAAGCCCGATCCCCCCCCCCCCCCCCCCCCCCCCACACACACACACACACACACACACACACACACGCACACACACACTCAGCCTGCCCTCCATCTCCCCCATCACTTTAATCAGCACATGCATGGCTAAACTCAGCTCTTGGTCACTGACAGGCACGCTGGTTAATTGGATGGTATAGGTTGAATGACAAATGGTGAGGAAAAACAACTGGCTCTAACATACACTGTTATTTTTACCTCACAGATGATGTCATCAGTGCAGTCAAATCTTAGGGACATCGTGGATTAAAAAAAAAGAAGAAAAAAAAAAGATCTTACATAATGAAATGTTAAAGTTGATTAGCTGTCTACTAAACAGGTGATATTTCACATATAAATCATACGAGTCATTGTTGTTGTTGTGACACAGAATCAGGGTTGTTAAAAGAATATATTTCAAAAAGAAAATATCCTCATCAGACTGGTGTTGAAAGAGTTCCATGTTATATCTATGTCTGGTTAACTCTGACTTTACAACAAAATGTAGCCACATTTGCATGTCTTTGGCCTCTAAATCACCAAAGGATTTATGGCATTTGAAAGTTGTTCTCAACCAAGTAAACTCTGCAGTAAAGGAGGCATAGCACAAGTATTGCTACTGAATAAATCAATCAATCAATGCAGAGCATAATATAACGATCTATTGGCTTAAGATATGACATTTTAGATTTATTTTATAACCAAACCATAAAGATTTAGGACAGCAGTCAGATTAGTAAACTGTATATGTTATTGGCCGCTTTTATGGCTGTCTGAATGGTCTTTTGGTCACCAGCTACTTGGTTGAATGAGCTGGTTTTAGCACTTTAATGAGCCGTCTGACTGAAAGACCAACTGGTTCATTGGCTAACTGATTTGGTGTCTCTTTTCTTAGCTTACTGGTTGACTAACTGACTAACTAACAGATTGGCGGGTTGTCTGTATGGTCTTTTGGCTACTTGGTTGAACGAGGAGCTAGCTGGTTGAATGATGATATGATCACTTGTCTGGTTGACTGACTGGTTGATGTGGTCAATTATCAATTTGACTGGTTTAGTAGTTAGCTAGTTGCTGTTAGCTAAGGACTGAAGGACCAACTAGTTTATTAGCTATCTGGTTTGGTGACTTGTTTCTTGGCGGCTTGTTTCACTGACTGGTTGACTGTCTGAATAGCTAACACGGGTTGTTAAAACTGTTTGGAAAATACTCAAACCAATATTGTAACCAGCTGCCTGACTGACTGTTTGACAAGCTGTGACCTCTTCACTGAGAGGCTCCAGCCTCATTTAGTCTCATTAGTACCAAGTCTCTGGCTCCCAGACAGGGACAGCACTGCAGCTCTCTAGGGGAGGGAGGTGTGTGTGTGTGTGTGTGTGTGTGTGTGTGTGTGTGTGTGTGTGTGTGTGTGTGTGTGTGTGTGTGTGTGTGTGTGTGTGTGTGTGTGTGTGTGTGTGTGTGTGTGTGTGTGTGTGTGTGTGTGTGTGAGAACTCCTGGTGCCGGAACACAGCGTTTCTTGTCTGTCATCGAAGCACAGATGTCCAGCGGATTACATCACACTGACCACACCCTGATCTCCCTCGCATCCCTTATCCCCAACCATTGAGAGAGTGTGTGGAGGGGGGCTCCACACACTCTCCCACCACCCTACTCTTAACCCTCATCACCCCTTTCACATCCACCCAGTCGCAAACCCTTCACACACACATTCTCCGACGTAGACAATGACTTCTGATTTATGACTCCCACCACTGCTTTCCCACCGCCTACCCTCGCCTGATGACTTCATCTCCTATCACACCTCACCTCATCTTCATTAGGCCGTGGGGCTACGTGGCCCATGATGCACTGGAATGCATGTTGGGGTTGACTGGGGCAGGGTCGAGATGGAAGTCCTCAATCCTTATTTAAGCGGGCAGATTCACTAAAAACACATTCTCGTAATAGCCAGGGAGGGTGAAGGAAAGTTTAAAAACATAGGCACACACTGGTCACCAGTGGAAAAACATTTGAGAGTGCTTTCCAATGCGGCACATTGACAACATTGATGGCAAAACCTTTCCCAACCCCACCAAGAAGAAAGTATTGAACCTGCAGAGTTTCAGTAAAGAGGTAAAGAAAACGTATAATTGCGGTTGCCAAAGTCTGGATTGGCGTAGTCCAGTACGTTCTCAGTAGTTTTTACTTACGTACATTTATCTTGTTAGTTTATACTCCCAATGTCATCATCTATTAAGTTCCAGCCACAAATGCATCACCCTAACTATGAGCTTACTCCTTTCTTCCCCCTTCATCTGTGACTTGGAGGTCTCAGGAAACCCAGGGGGAAAGATACATGGTCTTAGAAGAGTTGGATAAGGAGGAGGCCAAGAGCATTGCGATGGTCCCCAAGCTAAACGTTCATCCGGTTAAGTCTTGCTCTGTTTGTTGTCATTTAGCTAGTGATGTCATGATCAAAATTGTCGAGAACGCTGCCGGAAAGTTTCGGAATTTCCCCTCCGGGGCTGAAGATCGCAGCGGGCTGGAGATCTTACATTCAAACCAAACCCTCTTTCGATTGCTTATGTACAGTTTAGGTTTCAACCCCTACTGTGACACCCTGCTGTGTGTTCAGTGCAATGTAAACCTAGTTCTCTGACCGCGGGCGAAGACATGCACACAAGTGCAGAGCCGAGTGTGTGCATCCAGGAAGGATTTCACTTAGCAGAACAAATAAAGTAATCCAATCACTTTAAAACTACACATTGCAGCACACAGACCCACTGGGGGTATCTTCCCGTTGGACAAGGCTGTTTTCTTGGAACTAGAGCCAGGCAAGATCATGACAACAACACTCTTTGTACTGTAATCATTCTCAGGCCTTCTCCCTTCGACACATAATGTAAAATATTTTGTTTCTGTTAGTTAGGCCACGGATGAGTAATGGGTGTTGAATTAGCATCGAGAGAAGACCTTTTCCCATGACATGTTACGCCAAATCTGTTCCAGCTTACAGTGGATGACTGATGGCTGTTAAATCAGCATGGAGTCCTTTTGAACCATGGTATCAATTGCCTGAAAGGTCCGAATGTCCTGCAATACACAGAACAATCTCAAGTTGGTTGCATGTTGAACCCGGTTGGCCCCATCCTCTGTCCTCCATGCTGACCCCAGGACCGCTCTTTGCTCTTCTAATGGCGGAGCATGCTCTCCCGTCTTTCTCCCATTATCGTCCTCACATTCTGACACAATACGGTCACGTCCGGCCGATGAATCGGCAGCTCTGTCCAGGGCCATGAATGGACGGGGGACGACGGGGAGTAAATAGGGCGGAGGGGAGAAAGGGAGCAGTTTGTGTGCGGAGAGTTGCAGCGATGAAATAAGTGTCCGTAATGGACTTGTGCAGATGGAGGACAGAGGAGGGTCAGCGAGAGTTGGGCAGAAAGATGAAAACAATAACTGGGCTGCACCCCACGGGGACTTCTGGGAGAAGGTCAGGAAGGTCGCCGTGCTCGGGCGAGATTCCCTCTTGGTCCTTAAACTCTGAACGCTGGTACCAGCCTTTATTGCTCCAGACGTCCTTACTCATTCCCCCACACCCAGCATTCCCTCTCCCTCTCATTCAATTTCTTTCTATGTGCAAAGCTCTCTCATTCTCTTGAGTGTACATGCGGATATGTATACTAATGTTTACCTCTAGAACCTGGTAAAGCTAGTGCGATTACACATTATACATGAATACCTAGCCATTATATATGTATATATGCTTGTTGTATGTATGTGACTGCTCTGGTATACAGTATCTCCCCAGCTCCAGCAGGTTTATATTGCCAGTGCAACCGGAGCTCGTCAGACAGAGGGACCATGTCTACGCCATGCCAGTCACGCGGAACAGGGAAGTAAACTGGGGGGGATGGCCTATATAACTAACACACAGGGGGGCTTTTGAATTACAGCCCTGGTCTTCGGCGCAGGCCTGTGTTGGGTTAAGTGCCGCTTTGCAGTCTGGTCAGGGAGGGATCATAAAATGTGAGGATGGTAACCTAAAAGCACTACATTTCTCTTTCAAAAAACCGTACATGACTTAAATCACAAGTTTCAAGAAGATGAAATGATTTTTTATAATCTCACGGGGTAAAACTGGATCCGGGCAGTACATTTGATCACTACGGGAAAACATATATAATAAATAAAGAGCAAATGCCGGTGGTGTTTAGCATAAAACAACCGTCAATTTAGCATGAGAACGTAGAGAAAGTATATAAAATATTTCCTATAGTTTTGAGGCTATACAGAAAAATAGTGGTACAGCATACTGTGTTAAGAAGCATGAATGGTGACCCTGGTGCAGTGGTGAACAGCGGTCGTCCTCCAATCAGAGGATCGGTGGTTCGATGTCCGGCTCCGCTAGCCCGTGTCGATGTGTCCTTGAGTATGAATGTTAGATAGTCCTGATGTGGCACTTTGCATGGTAGCTCCTCTCATCAGTGGGTGAATGATTCCTATGTAAAGTGTCTTTGAGTATTCAGAAAAGCATTAGAATGATGAGGAAAACTGTCTCTGATGTTGACTGACAAATTCACCAATCAAATCAGTGCTTGAATATAAGTGAACACTAAGTATATTACCTAAATATTGTAAGTTACATTTTATGCTACTTTATACTTCTACTCCACTACAACTTTGTACTTTCGGGCGGCTGTAGCTCAGGGGGATGAGTGGTCGTCCCGCAACCACAAGGTAGCCGGTTCGATCCCCAGTCCCCCCATAGCTCACATGTCAAAGTGTCCCTGAGCAAGACACCTAACCCTCAACTGCTCCCTGGGCGCCTCACAGGGCTGCCCACTGCTCCCTATCCAGGGATGGGTCAAATGCAGAGAAGAATTTCCCCAAGGGGATTAATAAAAGTGCATGTTTCTGTTTTCTTTTTTCTGTTTTTTCTGCATGTAGGTTAAATTACCCAACAGTGTATAAAATAGTTAAAGGCACAATATTCACAGTTGGTCCCTTCCACTCTGGCCCATCGAGAGTCACGGTGCTCGCCAGTGGGTAAAAACCAACCCCAGGTTCCAGCTGCTTTGGAAAGAGCTTTGTCCGCTTTCCTCGCTATACTTTATTTTTGTGACCGCCATTTTTGTGGACACGTGCTTACGATGTAGCACATGGATGCTACATAGAAGTTGACACCCAGAAACATCCGGAACCCAGCAAAATGAAGACACTGCAACACATGTATAGACTCACTTTTTTTTGGGGGGGGGGGACCTAATCGTTGTGCCTTTTAGACAACCAACCAACTGGTGCAGTTGGTTGGTTGTCTAAAACCACCTCCCTATGCGTTTGGTGCGGTGTAAATATGTAGCAGCTCCTCCAAAAGTGTTGCTTGATCCGTGATCCAGACAGCAATTTTGTATCTTTCAAAATGTACTTGGGAAAACATTGGTAGCACACATGGCATAAACATAATTTATTGGAGAAAGGGTTACATTAAAACAGACTGTATCTGCATCCTTGCATACTGGATTCCATCTAACAAAAATACCTCAGCGTGAGAAGTACCGTCTGGAGGTAAAGGCCATGGTAAACTCTGGAGCTCCATGACCCAGACATGGACCTCAGGGTATTGGTGAGGTGTATCAGTGTTGGTGGCGTTTGGCTGTAACTGAGCCAGTCCGTCTGCTCACTCTCTGTCATCAGCTCATACTGAGCACCAACCACCTGGCTGTAAGCTGGACATATATATATATATACATAGACAGCTCCGACATGTGTGTGTGTGTGTGTGTGTGTGTGTGTGTGTGTGTGTGTGTGTGTGTGTGTGTGTGTGTGTGTGTGTGTGTGTGTGTGTGTGTGTGTGTGTGTGTGTGTGTGTGTGTGTGTGTGCACGTCGGGAAATAGTATAAAAATATCCTATTCAAAGGAAACTGTGTACATGCTGGAATTTGATTTAAATGTGGAGGTGAAATGACGGTTTTGAAGACAATTTAAAAAAAAAGCTGTACAACCTGGCATCCAAAGCGGCTCTGACAAATGTCGTATTAAAGCAATAATTTGTTTGTTTATCAAATACTAGTAAAGTCATTAGAAACCTTTCTTAAAGTATGTTGTATTTTAAATTGGTACGGAAATCTTGTGTCCTTTGCCTGTGGTGGCTGTAGCTGAAGCTACATGGACTATATTTCTTCAACCTGAGTGAAATCATTCTGATAGAGATTCCAACTTAAAGGTGCAGTGTGTAGGATTTGGCGGTATCAGCATATGACTTTCTTGACTTGCACAAAGTGGTTCCACCTGCTGTGATGTGTCTAATCAGCTGAAAATACAACAGAAGAAGACTTTTTTTTTATTTAAACTTTCACACACCTATTTGTCAAATACCTGCAGTTTAGAAAAAGAAAACGTCTTAGAAAGCGCTTATGAACTTGTTGATTATGATGATGTACACGTGCACAGAAATAATACATTTATTTCAACCAGAGAGAAAGGTTTACACTTCTCCTCTCAACCCAATTGAAAATTCCTACCAATAGGTCCAGTAGTCTCTTTTGATGGAGGTGGTTACATGAGGCATTCTCATTGGGTCAATATTTTGATTATTGGTGGAACATCATGGTCCATGTAAACACACCAACTGACTGCATGTACAGAATGTGTGGTGTGTGTTACAGTTCATGGGGTCATATACAGTGGTATTAACATGCCTCTAATCCCTATTCATGTGTTACACACCCAATCTATATTTAAGCATGCCATGGGTGTTTTTAGGTGTTGCAAAGGTCATCAGATATACAGTATGTGCTGTACATCTGGTCTTATGGCTATATATTCTGCGACTACAGTAGGACAGTCTTAACGGGGTCACGTCTGTGACCGCCACATAGATGATCATCTTTCCCTGACTGTCTCTCTCTCTTTCTCTTTGACCATTCAATTTGGATTATAAATGTTCATTCATTCATCGTGTATGGAATTTGATGTGTTGAAGATGAAAGATTTGTTTGTATCAGAGCTTCCCTGTGCTTTGCTAACGTAGCCGGTCCTTCCGCTTGTGCATGTTCGCGGATGCGTGCGTGCTTCAGTAGATAGCTTACGGCCGCCGCTCTGCACTGGGCTCATGCCGGGGTTACGGCGAAAAACACCGTCCCTACTGACGCCATCATCACAGAAGTGTAGCTCTCCCTTGAGGGTTCCCCCTCAAGTAAAAACTGTTAGCTATGTCAGCACTGTTGCTTTTGCTTGTACTTTTAGCGCTGTTAGTACTGTGAGAGCTGTTCGTACCCCCACCCCTCCCCATAGATCCTCAACATTCAAAAATGTATGGACAACAAAACTCTCAAACGGAAGAGGCTGGGGAGGAGGAGGGAGATAGCCTAACTGAATGAGTATTGGTTCTCTTGATTGAAACTGCTAATAGCTGACTTCAAAGTACTCGATTTCCACTTCTTTGACAAGTATGTTTCATACTGGAACAGATGTTAACAGCAGTGACGGCTTCAGCGTAACCTCTCCAACACTCTTAAGATGCCTGTAAATCCAAATGGGTTGTGAGTTGTGAGGTTGGGGGATCTAGAGTTGTGGGAGTATCCGCTTCCACATACTAACCACTCCGTCTGGTCTAATCTCCATGTTGCGTCTCTCCTCAGCAACAACTCCAGCTCTGTCCTCTGGTTAGGGCACGGGGCAGCCCCCAGGGTCAAGGGTCAAGGGTCAGGGCAGCTCCTTTGACTGGACAATAGCCACCTGGAGTAAATCAGCGGCCGGCTCGGGCGATTGTCCATGACAGCAACCTTTTACCGAGGCCAAAGCAGCACATAGGGGCAAGGGATTGTGGGTAAATCTTCGGGGAGATCCGTGCATACACACACACACACACACACACACACACCTACATACACCTACACACACATACATACATTCACAAACTCTGCCAGCGTTGACTGTCCAAAGGGCCACAACTCATTGTTGCCCCAGCGTCACCCTCAATTCACCTCCCCCAACCCCCATGTGTGTGATTAACTGTTGGAAGTGGAGAAGGTGAAGGGTCCGGAGAGAACGAGTGTACCATGGGGGGGTTCAAGACTGAGGTGTGTATTTGTGTGTGCTGGGGGTTTGGGGGTTTTTCACTGAAGGGAGAGCTTTGTTTTGGGGCTCATATTTCATAGAGCAGCCTCCTTGTTTGTTGGTTCAAACCCACTCCGAGTGTTGATGTGAAACAGAGGGAGCCTGAGCTGGAAATAGTCTTCTCCTAGCATGTTTGGACAAATTAATGGATGGATCATGGTTGTATATGGATGTCTTTAATCCACATACAGCGCCTTTTCATATTCACTAGTTTTTATTACCTTAAACCGGAAAGAAGAAAAAAAACAGACTCTTATCACTCTTATACTCTCAGATAATGTTTCAGTCTTTAATTCAATTCATGATGCTTTTATAAATATTTTACTTTCTAGGTCTAGGACCCTTATGTAAATAGAAAGATTACTGACATGATTTTATTGGAGAGAAAGTTGAGTAACCTGCAGAATACAATTTTATATACAAAACACCGGCCTCCTGGTTTGCCCTGTGTTTGTTTGACCCATCCGCCTCCCCTCCCATGAGTAGTATCCTTTCATACCACGTCACTTGAATATAAGTGTAGCTTATTCACACGTATGCGTTTGCATTGCAGTCAGTACACATTATTTGGCATAAACTGACACGCTAAAAGCAGAAATGGCACTTTTGTGGTATGCTAAATGACTTACAAATGTACGTGTTGTCGTCTGACATTCATAGGCCATTTGGTGAAACTGGGCTTATTTGATACAAATGTTGTCAAATCTGCAAAAAACTATAAAAAAAGTGATGTATGAAGTTCTGTTATGGCCTTTTGACTACTTGTTTTCACCAGTTGTAAGTATGATCCCATTGCTGAAAGCAGAAGTCTTTTAATTTGAGGCTTCAAGGCAATAAAATGAACCAGAAAGTTTGAGGGTGGGTTTTGATATCCGCTGTGTGTTTGGATATTTGAATGGATTTGCCTCAGCGGTCGAGGTTCAGGGAGGGGTAGGGGGGTTAGCACCACTCTGTTTTGGATACTTAGACTTGTTGATAACCACAGTGGTCTCTATGGCTCCAGCTGAACCCCATTGTAGCTGGTCAGCATAGGCCACCGCTGGGCTAACAGCTATGTTGTGTAAAGATATTCTGTTGGTTTACTGCAAGGTTCAGTCTGTGAGGAGAAAGAGAGGAGAGCAGAGGTGGGTGAGACGAAGATTATGGAGCTGAGTTTGAGGAAAGAGATATTTGATATGTGCTTGTTGGGTTTCGGACGATTTGTGTAAATACACGTTGGTGATTTTTGAACGTCCTTTCATATTATTATTTTAAAGCAGATACTGGTGGAAAAAGGGGAAGTAACAGATTGAAGGGTTGGGTGCTCTTTGGGCAAAATAGTACTCATGTGGAAACAACAGAGACCTGAGGCACGCCAGAAATGTTTATTTGTTTCTTCTGGTATTGTTTAGTTTTGATTAGCTTCAGAACAGATGCTGGTGTTTTTGAGCTGTGTCGGTAACCTTGAGAAACTAGCTAGAGTACGCTAGATATTTCCAATTATCCAACCACAAAAAAATAAGTGTGTTTATTTATCTATAAACTGGTTTATTTGCATGAGAATTGCCCTTTATATGCATATTTGTGCATCCATGTGTCGGTATGTATTTATGTCAAACTGTCTGTTTTATCTTTCTGTCTCCATGTCTGTGTCTATCTATGGCTTTGCATGTCAGTACCGCAGTAGTATTTGTCTCATGCAGCGGAGGGTCCAGAGAGTCATAAGCACACGGAGGGTAAAGGGTTGTTGTGGTGGATGGATGTTGGCGCTGGGGAATCCACTGGGGCCATTTGGTCGATGACGGTGGGAGGTTTCAGCGACCCACCTCCCCCTCTTTTCCCAGCCCTCAGCCACCCTGTCATTAGGGTGACAGTCAGGTCCTGTTTAGCCCCAATTGGCCATGCTAATAACAGTTTTAATAACCCAGGCCCATGTAATATTTCACTGCTGTTTGGGCCACGATGTCACGCGAAGAGCATGCCGATGGAAAAACAGCTTGACTGCCGCAAGGACGGAACGACTGGGTGAACTCTGGGTATGTGTGTGTGGTGCATCAATGTCTTTTTATTCGACAGACTGATCATAGTGTAAATTGTACAATGTTTGCCCATGTGTGTCCTTTTCATATGTGCACGTGCTTGTTTGCACATGTGCTTCATCTCGATCCAGTGTAGATTTATGTTTGTGCACACAACTGTTTCTGTGTCCATTTTTGTGCTGTTGATTAACTCCCTGACTGCATGATAATCTTTTACTGTGTGTAAGGAGTTATATAAGGCCTTTCCTGTTTTTGAGGGTGCAGCTGTTGGGTCGATGTAAACACAAACATGTGCAATACTGCACCTACATGCTCAGGCACGTTCATAGCTGTCATCAGGTTGCATCAGAGAGCTTCAGTGCCTCTGCAGAAAAGTTATGTGCTCTTTATATAGAGACAAGGTGTCACAGTCTGGCTCATGCTCTCAGACTTTTAATGTTAAGACCGGAGTACTTAAGTTTCTGTTTTTCGAGAATGTGGGGTCTGTCTTTTGCTTGTTTTCATGGAAAATACTGAGATGAAAACCCGACTACAGACACACACTCCTCTCGCTGCTTCAGCTCCCTCCACCCATGGCTTAGCCCCGGCAAAGCTAGACAGTCTGAGTGAGCTGAGGGAAACCTAATTCTCTGGCAGCCCTCAGTCTCAGCCAACGCTGTGAAAGATAAAGACTCAGGGGGAAGCTGGGCCTGGGAATCCAGCTAGCGTTGGCTTTTATTTGGGCAGCCCACATTACAGAGGGGACCTTGAGCAGGTCTTAGCCCACCGGGGAGGGCTGGAGACGGAGGCCCGCGGAGCGAGTCGGCCGGACGGCGGCTGGGGAGCATCGGGGATGAACCAGGAGGCTCTTTCATTCCCTGCCAGCCAGCTGATTGCTTCCAACTGGAACCACAGACAAAACACAACTCCAAAGGAGAGAAAGACAAACAGAGTCAGCCAGAGAAAACCTGAAAGCAAATCATATAATGTTACCAAGCAAGAGACATGGTCTAAAGCAGTGGTTCTCTGTCACACCCGACTTTGGAGGAAGAAAACATTTTGGGCCACACCGCCCCAACAAAATTGTAACAAAATGGTCCAACCTTTTGTGACTCCTCCATCCGTGCTTTTTCAAATAATAGAATAAAGACAATTTAAATCCCTTTCAAGTAAACCAGATTGCTCCATCACACAGAAACTCATAACACGTGCAATCACTTTGTTAGAACAATGCAAATAAAGTTTTTTTTATTTTTTTTTATTGTTTATCTGCTGGTTCTTGTGAGTCAGTTATGTTTTTTTTAAGTATGTATCAAAGTATCAAACATTCTTATTCTTCATTTCCCACAAAGCAACTTGATAGCATCTTTCATTCGGCCTTCCCAGTCTGACAAGCAACCTCCTCGTTTAAAACGAGGGGGTTGTGCAAACCCCGTTGGTCATGTAAACTACACCTTTCAGTCTCGAGTCGAAATGGGGACGATTGAGGGTTGATACTTGAATCAGCGTTGCTTGAAGACTAGAAGTTTAAAAAAAATGAAATAATAATGAGTGTGTGGAGTTTGAAGGGAGAGAGCTTACCAGATCCCGTAGCCTGCTCCTCATTGCTGCTTGAGGATAGCGGCTGGAGGCCACTTTAGCCGCTACATGCATAGCACACCTGAGACACCGACCAAACTGCTGGCTCTAGCATCGTGTGGTTGCCAGGTTCTGTCAAGGAAGAGGAATGCGTGGTGAGTAAAGATGATGGAGGGCCACTCCTCCGGTTGCAAAAACAAGTCAGATTGTATGGAATATGAACTCTTCTTCAATACACCATGACGTTCATTTAGTAAAAAAGGGTCCAGTTCAGAGTAAAATACTTTAGGGCAGGCTTACTGTGATTGACAGGCCGCTGCCGATACCAGAGCCATATCTGCCGTCACTACGCCACACCTCCGCATTCCAAATATGGTCACTTCAGTTCATTGGTTGTCAAAAAAAACAACATGGCGGCGGCGGTAATCTAAAATGGCAACGGCAAAATCGTTGAATTCAAGGCTTTACAATGGCAGTCCACAAACCAATGGGGGACGTCTCGATGACTGTCTACTTCTTGTATACAGTCTATGGTTGTCATGTTTTCAGGGTTGTCCCTCAGTTTGTCCCAGTCGCGTAAACATGATATATCAGGAGCTCCTGGAGGTAAGGTCTTCAAATGCTAACTATGACAATTTCAGACAAATGTCTAATAGTATAAAAACATGACATTTTGGACAGACATGGAAGTCAAGTGCAACTTGACTGGTTGTCAGGCATACAATCACAATTATTATTAAGGTCACAGAACATAAATCATAAAATAATATCTCTTCATTTATTGTGATGTTATTCACTAGACATGCGCGGACCAAGTAAGCGTTTAAAAAAGGCCTGGTAACCACGGGGGTCATAAATCAGCCTTTTGAAGGGAGCATGAGCGATTTATGGAACCCAACACTCTGTTAAAAAGCAGCCGCTTTTAAGGATTTGGCGGGGAAGCGGCATAAGAACCAGAGCTGAATCAATTAGCCCTAGTGTGTGATTTATGGGTGAGGTGAGCACACACACACACACACACACCTGTCACAGACAGTAGAGGGGACAGACGCCTGAGCCCACCAGATTAACCATACCATGGTACTCAGGATATTCATCAATGCCTGACACACACACCTGCGGACACACTCATGTTATCCACAGATCACCTTCCCAACTTCCAGTGTGGCCCTTTCCTGACACTTTGAGGCTTCAGGAACATCCTGTGCTGCATTCATTATGCAACACAACATCAACCGGTATCCCCCTTCCTCATGTCCGGCAGACGGTGCTCTCAGCTCTTTTACCAACCAAAAGACCTAGGTGACTTTTTTAGATCCACCCTCCGGTATGCGCACTGTTTTCCACTCTCCATGTGCTGTAGATTAGTCTCTTTGTTCTCCGCGGTGCTGCCATAACACCGCTCGTTAATCACACTCTTCCAGCAGACCGCTGCTCCTCCACCTACCCCCCCCCCCACCTCCGTGGCTGCCAGCTATTCCCAGGGTGTGAACTCTGGCCGCTGCTAGACCGCAGCTCTATCCAGCCCAGCAGACTAGGAGGGAAAGTGGGTCAACAGAAACCACACGCTGGAACCACCTGAAAGCAGCTGGGCATGAAAGACCACCTCCTGTTCCTCTGGCTGCGTGGGTGTCTGTTAGGACTCACGCTGCTGTGTGTCAGAGTTGTAAAAAAAAATCCTTTTCGAATGTATTCGTCAGCACTTTGTGAGGACGATATTTAAGACAGTAGCTGGTGAAACACTGGGGTACAGATTGCTCTGTCGGCCCAGAAAAAGCATTTTTTAGCATAGCGTATGCAAGCAACTTTTATAGGAATGAATGGGACACATATTCGAACGTGGTGTCAAGTTGTCTTCATACATCTGTGCACTATATAGCTATTGAAAGACCACAAGTTTGATCCCAATATCACCATATTGGTCAAACAGCGTCGGCAGGCTGTTCACATCAGTCATTTTACCCTCCGCAATTGTTTCTTTCCGGTCTTACACGAGGACCCGGTGTGCATCTCTCTCTGTTTCTGTGTGTGTGGCTCCTTAAGAATGATTGAGTCGTTGGTCTGCACTACCGACAAGCAGGCGGCAACATCCGACTCTTAAAAAGAAGCCAATGCGGAAGTATTTTAAACTTGCATTATTTCTAATGCAAAGTAATGTCTCTGGTTGCAAAAACAAGTCTATGAGAAAATGACTCTTATTTGATTTATTCCCTCAGTAAACATTGTAAACATGAGTTCATGGTCTCAATCTCTAGTTTCAAGTATTCTTCAATGAAGCATTTGTAAATTATACTTAATTTGGAGTAAAATAGACAACTAAACAGGGTATGCTTTTGGGTGGGGCTACCTTGTGATTGACAAGTCGCCTTTGCTTTTGTTTTGGAACTTTATCCCTTTTACAGTGTGTTTTCAGGCAATAAAAGTTAATTGTAACATTTTGGTCACCTGAAAAAGTCTTAAAATCAAAATGGCGACGGACAAAATTCCAAACTCCAGGCTTCAAAACTGCAGTCAAACAAACCAGTGGGTGATGTCACGGCAACTTGCATGCAGTCTATGCCACCAAGCCAATCTCTTCCTATTCCAAGGAAGGCACAGAAAGCATGCTGACACCATAACACACTTAATTGTAACTGTTTAATACTGAGTGTCAGCAGAGGACCAGAAACATAAAGTATATCTAACAGAACAGAGACAGGAAAGGAAGCTTCAGCATTCAAAACGAACAGAGTAATTATTATCTTTCCTGCATAATTTCAAGAAGCTCCTGGGAAACCTAGACCTATAGCAGAGTGTTACCGTATAGTAATTTTACTTGTACATGAACAGTTTATTCTCTATATTGTTTTCAATCAATCATCATTTGCTCCGTGAACAATGTGCAGATATAAAATGCACAACATAACAGAAAATCATTTATTTCCCATTTAAGTCAGCATTAAAGCAAAGCCGGTGGTGGAGGGCCCATGCGTTTCAACGCGGGCCCTGTGCTGCACTTACATACTGGACGTTTTAAAGAAGTGTTTATGTCACTGTCCGACAGTCTCTGGGTTAAATCCATCGTGAGCTTTCAGGCTCTAAATCAAAGCAGCATACAACAGGGGGGTTGAGTTTCTCTGCGCCGGAGGCCTCCAGGGGTCCAAGGGCCTTGCTTGCTGCCTTTTGTTTCCAGCATTCAGCCGTGCCCACGCATGCACGCACGCAGACACACACACACACACACACACACACACACACACACACACACACACACACACACACACACACACACACACACACACACATATACTCTAAGCTTCCTTCCCAAAATATCTCTTGCACGCTACACCCTTGCATTTCGTTCCACCTCGAACCCCCTGCCTCTTGTCGTCGCCAAATCCCCCCCCCCACACACACACACACTGCCACACCTCTTTGCCGAGCCAATGGTGAATTAGCATTTTTTCCACAGCTTAACTTTTGTTACCCCTCCTTGCCACCACCACCTCCACCTCTCTATCCGCTAGTACACGGCCCATCATTAATCTGCAGCACAGCCCAAAATGACCCCTAAAGAAACTGCTGGGAAGGGAGTTTTTTTCTTTCACTTCTCATTAAGAGCCAATAGACGCCTTCCGCACCCACTCTCCCCATCCCCTGCCCTTCCCCATCGGTGGCTCACTATGTCGCTCTAATAGCATGCGCTCATTAGCATGGCACCCCCGTTCAGGTCCCGCCACGCATTATCAGGCTCTCTTTTTCTGTCGGAGCTGGGCTTCCCATTCACCTACCCTCGCTACCTCTACACACACAATATGCATAGGCACATACACACAGATGGTCCTAGATCCTTTTGCCAGTCAACAGAAATGAAACACGATGTAATTCAAATATTAGTTCATAATTAAATCCAATAGCTTGCCTTAAACAGTAAATCCCCCATGATAATTTGGAGAGTGCAGTTTGACAGATCGGGCCTATGAATTAGAGTTTCAACCATCAGGTAATAAGAGACAGACAACACACTCTGGCCCTCAGACATACTGACTTCATTTAACACCAAATTTCTATGTTGCATGCCGTGTTTTTCCATCTAGCTCTTGGTGATTCGTGTGAGGTTGAAATAATGTCACTTAGAAGGATGTTTAACGGGCCTTCTAAGTGAATGGGGAATATGAAAATGTTCTTGCATGAGCAAGAACATTTTCATATTTTCATCTTAACTTTCTCCTACTTTGTTTTTCGTACCGTGGGCTTGTACCCCAAACTTGGGGTAACTGCATAAATCACCACCGTAAACATGATGAATTCCACCTGTATTTTTAAATAAGCGTCCGTTTACGTGTATATAATATATCTAATGAATTAATATAATATAACAGTACCTTTTTACAAACAAAGCTACAAAGTGCTTCAATACAATAAAAACACATATGATCCAGAATCCCAGATGTAAAACAAAGGTGGAACAAAATTGCACGGACAACAAATACCGTCAGTTACATGTAGGAAGACGAAAAAACAATGTTTGTCTTGAGAACAGATTTAAAAGAGGATACTTCATTGCCTGCCTTTAGATCTCCAGGCAGGGAGTCCCACAGCTGTAGGGCCCATAGATCGCAGATATAGGAAGGAGCCAGGCCGTTCAAGGCTGTAAAAACGAGCAGTAAAATCTTCAAACCAACTCTAAAACTCACAGGTAACCAGGCGTATGTTTCACCCGCTCGTACCAGAATAACGTGCATTGCACTGGAAGTCTGGAAGACATAATAAAACAAAAAACAAGAATGACTCTTTCTAGGTGCGCAGATGAAAGGAATGACCCGATTCTTATTTTTATTTTTTTTGGGTCTCGGTTGAGCAAAGCAGGACTGCACAACTTTGGTCAATTCTGACTCAAAAATAACTCCTATAGGTTGCACCGGCCCCAAAGGTTTGCAACACCTCGGAGCACAAAGCGGCACCAAATAGACCAAGGAGCTCTCCAAAAATGTGAGGGATAAAGTTCTGGGGAAGTACAGATCAGGGTCAGGTTTTATAATTTTAAAAAACAACGTTGATAATGGTCACTAAAGCTGTCAGATAAATGTCGTTGGGTGATAAGTACAATATTAGCCTCAAATATCTTAAATGCTAATATGCTAATGCTTCTAAAACTCTCCCAGCACATCATACCTCAATACACAAAAGACCCCCAAACCCCACCCCCCTGAGGGAAACAGTAGATTATACAAAACGCTGTGTCAAACTATTGATACCCGGGTTCTTCGCCATGCATCTTTTCTCTCTGGGTGTCAGAGAGGCCTATTGTCCATCCACCTCACCCCACACCCACCCTCCGCCCCAGATCTTACATGGCTGACCTTGGTGTCACCCCCCCCACCTCCCCGCCTGCACCCCAGCTTGCGACCCCTTCACCAAGCCCCTTCTCTGTGACTGCTGCATGATGGGAAACACAGTGAGCAGAGAGAGAGAGAGAGAAGGGGTTGAGTGTGCGTTTTATGTTTGTTTGTGTGTGTGTGTGAGGGGGTCACATCTCCAATCAGTGATGTAAAACAGAGCTATTGTCAGGGTGGCAGGGAGGTGAGAAAACAAAACCTGATTAATGCAACGGGGTGTTTGCTTGAGAGATGAAAGGGGAGAAAATGGGAGGTGGGCGAGCGACAGGAGGTTTGGAGAGAGATGTAAGAATCAGGGCATGAGAAGGTTCTCAACACGTTCGAGGGTCTGTTCAATGTCCAGCAGAGGAGATCTGCTGGAAATATTTCACAGCTGACAAGTGTGTGTGTGTGTGTGTGTGTGTGTGTGTGTGTGTGTGTGCGTGTACGTGTGTGTGTGCGTGTGTGCGTGTGTGCGTGTGTGCGTGCGTGTGTGTGTGTGTGTGTGTGTGCATGTGCATGCACTGATGCATCGTACCAAATTGGATTATGGAGCTAAAAACACACGATTAGAGGAGAGTGCAGATAGAGAGCAAGAGAGAACAAAGAGTGAGCAGGAAGATGGAACACAGACACTCTGGTTCATCATTATGCTTTAGTGTCTTTGAGTGTCGGTGAATTAAAATGTGTTTTAATTATCCAAATAAAGAAGTATACACTCTAGTGCAACACATCGTGTATCAAGTGTGTGTGTTGGGTTGCCTAGAAATATGTTATGTAACCTCCTCCATGGGGAAAAAGAGGCGAGGGTCAGACCAAGGGAGGAAAAGAAGAAGAAAGTAGGAATGTCATGAGTGAGGAAAAAAAAGAGAGGGAAACAACTTTCCTCTCTTCTTCTCTTCTTTTTTCCTGGTCCGAGGTATGTATGACTATGCACGACTTTCAGTGGCCTAATCTGCCTTCCCTCGTTCATATATCAACAGAATTTCCTTCTCTCCTGCTCTCTGCATGTTTCTATAAACATCCCGACACATATTATTCCTATATCTATACACACTTCCCCGTACCTCCCCCATACTGTCCATTTAAACACATTTATATGACTGGCAGTGCATTTGGTGGCATATAAAAGCCGAGTAGACCTTTTCTCATGTCAAACCTTTGGGTTGAAGCATATAGCACATATTTTTCTCATTGAACAACTAGTTATTGTGGTGCGACCCGTTAAAATGTAGTGCCACATGATCATTTTGTGGACCATTATGAATGTGTTTTATATCAGTCTCGTATCACGCTTGCGGAAATGCAATGTGGTTACATTTGGTTAGGTTTATGCAACACATCTAGATGGTTGAGGTTAGAAAAAAGATCAAGGTTTGAGTAATATTTACAACCTAACAATGTAACGTAACAATGTAACGTAACAATGTAACGTAACAATGTAACGTACAAATGTAACGTAACAATGCAACGTAACAATGTAACGTAACAATGTAATGTAACAATGTAACGTAACAATGTAACATAACAATTTAACGTAACAATTTAACTCAACAATAAATGAATTGCCCTTAGTGAACTCTCTCACATAATGTTACGTACAATGTTGCTTTTGTAATCACACGGTTCACTGACAGTGGTCTACTGGGTTAAAGTCCTGTATTTGCTTGACCCATTCACCACCACCCCTCTGACCCATCCTTAGTGGACGTTCTCCCTTGTTATATTATTTACCACGCAACTCTCAATAACAGACGTTCATTATACTACAGCACTCTGTGCGCCGCACATCGTACAACCTTTTTTTTCATTCAAAAGAAACCTATAACGGCAAAAGAAAATCCCGGGAACTGGGCTGCTTACGTAATATCAAGGCTACGTTTGAACTTCAACAGACAATCTGCTCTGTAAATACAACATGACGGCGTTTCAAAAGCAAACTCAAGCTCAGCCTGGGCCTCATAAATGGGATACACATTTGGCCTTCACCATTACACGTCCTGTCCAAAGCAATTCACTCAGAGCTCTGCTTTTTGGGGGTTTGTATTTCATTTGCACTGATTCAGGCCTTGCGTTATGCAACTCCTTCATGGTGTTAAAGTTGCTATGAATAAATGGGGGGTTGTGTCTGTTGGCTAACAGTTAGACCACAGGTTATTGTCCACATCAAAATGTGGTTCTGTGTTGAGTAACTGCTCTTGGGTGGCGCTGGATGTGTAACGCAATGTGTCGATCAAACAGCACACTGTAATAATGAAACCGGATGATGTCATTTTGGCTTTATTACATAATCTTAAATAGTTTGCCTTTTTATAAAACAGATTTTGTATTTGATGCTTTTGTTCTTGATTGAAGTTGATCTCGCATCAAATTGTACAAGGATATAGTCATAGAGATCATGGAAACTTGTTTCTGGAGACGATAACAATTTTCACTTTCCTTTCACATTTTTACCACATTTATAGTATATAAAATAAACTGATATTGATTATTGTTGTTTGTGTGGGCCCATTTTATGCTTAATAATATAAAAACCACCACCTTTCTGATGTTGGAATGTGAGTGGCTGTGGTCAATGATTTTTGTATCTTTCAGAAACTGACAATCGGACTGACATGCGTAATCATAATCAACTTCACGTGGCAGATGGCCGCTTTTGCTGAGGGCATATGAACTTCTCTCTCAAGTGTGGCCATTTGGAACAGCTATAAACACTTTGCCTTCCGATCAGAGATAACTCCTTCTCAGCGCACTCCAGCGCCGAGGCCCAGAAAGAGGAAGCGTGGTCATCTTTGTCTTTCTTATCGCATCCAACATCGGTTGCCCCCTGCCAATGTTCTGTGCCAAGCTGAGCCAGAAGAAGTAGATAAAGGTGGAGGATTAAGGGGGCAATGAAGCCACCTAGATCTCAAATCCCCTGGAGAAAGTGAAAGGAGAGAGAGAAACCAAAAAAATGTTTCCCTTTCTTTCCTTTTCACCTCAGCCCCTGCAGGGCTCAAGTGTAAATTCCTGAGGAAAAAAATATTCTGTAATGGCTCTCTGCTGTGCTTGTCTTCATTAAAAGAGCCAGCAGAGACGAAAGAAGGGGTAGATGGAATGGAGGGGAGGAGGAGCTGCTTCTCCTAAGCCTCATCAGTGTGTTTATGCTGTAACAGGGAGGAGGAGGAGGGGAGCCACACCGTGTGTGTGTGTGTGTGTGTGTGTGTGTGTGTGTGTGTGTGTGTGTGTGTTGGACTTTTTCTGACTCAGAGCCGTGCTCCACAGCCCATAATTAATGGTCCCTGGTGGAGGGGCCGGACAATAGCAGCCTTTCAGCAGGGCCCCAGTCCCGGACCCTGTCCTGGCCCGTCCTGCAGGCACATTGTTGCCCCGCTGTAACTTCTGCCAGCTGGGCCTGGAGGGAAACTTCCACATAGTGGGGAACAGAGACACTGCGGCCAGGAACCTGTGTGTGTGTGTGTGTGTGTGTGTGTGTGTGTGTGTGTGTGTGTGTGTGTGTGTGTGTGTGTGTGTGTGTGTGTGTGTGCATGTGCATGCACTGATGCATCGTACCAAATTGGATTATGGAGCTAAAAACACACGATTAGAGGAGAGTGCAGATAGAGAGCAAGAGAGAACAAAGAGTGAGCAGGAAGATGGAACACAGACACTCTGGTTCATCATTATGCTTTAGTGTCTTTGACTGTCGGTGAATTAAAATGTGTTTTAATTATCCAAATAAAGAAGTATACACTCTAGTGCAACACATCGTGTATCAAGTGTGAATAAAATTCAGCAGAATTGTCTGATAGCTTGACTAATATATTCTAATGATATCTTATCATGTTTGGCCATTTTTTGCCTCATTTTTAAGGTTTAGCGAGCAATAAAGAGCTTAGATATTTGCTTCGAAAATAAGTTTTGCTGTGGCTTTTAGTTTTTTTCCCCAAAAACGTTGTGACAAACACCAGGGGTCAGTGTTCCTACGAGTAAAAAGAGCAGCAGCTCCGCTGTGCACCGCCACCCATCATCCATCCCCACATGAGTCCCACTGGCTCTCTGCTCTGTCACTGCAGGGCCAAACCAACAGCAATGGCCCTGGAATACAGAAGTATTTGCCCCCATCTTGCCTGCCTGTCGGAAGATGTCCACTCCCCTTTTCCAATATCTGTTTTCCAATATTCTCTATTATTTTTGAAATTATGATATTTGTATCCTCAGCCTATCCTGGAATGCATCACCAAAAAAACAAAACAGCTATAGATAGTGTGAGAAGTGATTGTGTCTCTCACCCTCAAGTTTTCAGTCAGTGTAATCAAATTGTTGGTATGGCTGCATGGCTAGAAACGTGCATGTGGTTGTGTGAGAGTCTGCGTTTCCACACTAAGTGTACATTTAAGACTGGTCAAGCATGTCTGTGCATGCTTTGCGTGCGTAATCATAACTGCATCCACTTTGGCCTGCCTATATTTAGAATGAACAATTCATGACATCCACACCAGCCTAATCTGTACCCCCTGTAGAGATATACACATATAATATCTTAAACTATGTTGTGTAATGGCAAGTCCTGCTATGTCACATCACGCCATGTAATTTTACAGTACCTCATGCTACAGTCTGTTATGTTATGCCATGCCATGTTATGTTGCGGTAAGTATGTATGTCATGTGTTGTGCTCCAGTATGCTATGTTATCCTACAGTATATAATGACATGTCATGTCAGATCATGTGTTGTCATGTTATGTTACAGCATGTTATGTCATGTTGTAATCATCCCATGGCAATGGCATGACATGATGCAGTATGTCACGTTGATGTCATGTAAAGTTACAGTACATAATATTACATCATGTAATTTTATGTTACAGTATGTAATGTCATGATATGTCGCAATATATCATTTGTCATTTCATGTTGCCTTACAGCATGTCATGCAATGTCAAGTCATGTTATGTGATGGTGCTTTACATCATATCATGTCATGTTACAATGTGTTATGTCATGTCATATTTGGTCATGTTATCTTATGTTACAATATGTTATGTCATGAAATGTCAAGTCATGTTATGTAATGTTATGTCACAGTGTGTTATGTCATGACATCCTTGGTCATGTTGTCATGTTATGCTACAGTATGTCATGTGATGTTTTGTCGTGTCATGTTATGCCATGTCATGTAACGGTACATCATGTCCTTTCATATTACGTTATTACAGTATGTCATGACATGTCAAGTCACGTGATGTCTCGTCATGTCATGCTACAGTCTGTTTTGTTTTGCCATGTTACGGAATGTTATGTCATACCACACCTGTCTGTTACAGTCTGTTACATTATGTTACATGGACAAACTCTCCCATGAGAGCTGGAGCGTTCCCTCTGTGCCATTGCTAAAACATTCAGATGCAGCGGATGGGAATTACCTGGGACGGCAGGGGGAACAGGGTGGGACCTTTAATCTGCTCTGTGGAAGCCTTAATCCCATTACTGTGCGAAGGAGCAGGAGCCCCAGGACGCTCTAGCTCACTGCCCGCAGCCCGGCGACAAAGCTCACTGTTGGCCTTTGAAGTGGGAGCTGACCTAAAGGGAACCTCGTTTAGTTTCCTGGAGGCGTGGCAGCAACAGTTACAGACAAGCGGTTATTTTTGTGTAAGGACAGGAGCATTTCCACAGGGAACTCCCATTGGATCATTTATAGATTATGAATTCCAAGGTCAGTGTAAAATCCAGAGGCTAGAAAACTAATTGTCATTCAATGCATACATGTCTCAGATGAAGACACTGTAGTGATTAAAATTCCCTTCTTGTCATCAGTAAACATTTCTTAACATATTCATTCATTTAACCACTCTTAGACGGAAAGAACGAGTCTACGCGTGTAGTGTGTTTCAACAACGGTAGAAAACAGTGAGTTCGCTCCGTCCTTTTTTACTGAATTCTGGAGCCACAGTGAAACAAGTCTGCCCGTTGATACATCAATGCGCGAGCTCAATACGTCACAACTCACCTCTGATTATTCTAAACAATGCAAACTATAACATACAATTATGCAATCACTATAATGAACAATCACTAAATATGAATCTAAATAATATAGTATCTAAATCTGAGTCTAAATTACAATTACAATATGGAAAATGGCACTAACAGACACTCTACTTTGGAGTTTCAAAATTTAATATTAAAATATTTCCACATTTTCCAACCAAATCAAATTAATTTAAGAATGTTTTTATAATTAAATGACATCATCACAGCACCACAGCTGTTCCCTACTTATTCCAAGTCATTCAGTGGAAAGAAGTAAAAAAAGAAAAATCTAACCTAATCTATCTATCTATCTCAACAGCGTTGTTATAACACTAAATATAACCTGTTAGAAAACTGTTTTTCCATTGGATGTGAGTTCAATCCTACCCAAATACTTTTCTGTTTTTACAGGAAATAATAGTCATAACATATCCTGGATCCAGCCCAGTGTATTGTTTGTTTCTGTTTCCACTCACATCACTGTGTAACCACACTGCCATTTTAATTTCCTCTCCCATGCTGCTGATGTGCTTGGGGCTGCTTTTGTTCTTATTATTATTTCTTCTTTGATGTGTCTAAATCCATGCTTCTATTATTTCTTATTGGTCACAACAGCAAGGTGTGTTTTAGTCACATAGAGACACCATCGATCCCACTAATTTATTTTCTCTCTCTAGTATGTAACTCACTGTCAACTGAAGCTGTGTTGGTATGCAACCAGCCAGTCAGTCTGCACTCTATTGGAAAGTGTGTGTGTGTGTGTGTGTGTGTGTGTGTGTGTGTGTGTGTGTGTGTGTGTGTGTGTGTGTGTGTGTGTGTGTGTGTGTGTGTGTGTGTGTGTGTGTGTGCGTCTGTGCGTCTGTGCGTGTGTGTGTGTGTGTGTGTGTGTGTGTGTGTGTGTGTGTGTGTGTGTGTGTGCGCGTGTTTGTGTGTGTGTGGCTACATGCCTGCCTTCTTATTTCTTATATATCCTTTATGTCAATGTGACACAGATCTGTGAGGATGTGTTGGCTGATCTGCCAAAGGGGAAGGCAGACTGTCTTGTGGGCAACAGGCCTCGACCCGTCTGTGTGCAGGTGTGTTTGTGTGAGTGTGTGTGTGTTTGACTGGAGGCCAAGTAACAATCAGTGAGGGAGTTGTGGAAGAAGACTAACTTGAATTGTTTGCCTTGAATGTCAATTTTGGATTGTGTATTTGTATTTGTCGTAGGGGACATAATTATAAACAGTTGCATTGGGACCCCATGGGGTGTGGTGTGTGTGTGTGTGTGTGTGTGTGTGTGTGTGTGTGTGTGTGTGTGTGTGTGTGTGTGTGTGTGTGTGTGTGTGTGTGTGTGTGTGTGTCACGGTGATACCTCTCGTTTCCCCAGTCGGAAACACAGGTAGCAGCACGAATCTCTGCCTGTCTGACTGACATCTCTCAGTGGATGTCCGCACACCACCTGAAAATTAACCCTGACAAAACTGAACTACATTTCCTTCCAGGAAAAGGCTCGCCCACCCACGACCTCACTATTACCTTCAACAACTCAGTGTTGGCACTGACCCCGACTGCCAGGAATCTCGGTGTTACACTCGACAGTCAACTCTCCCTTACTGCCAACATCACCGCAACAACATGTTTCTGTAGGTTCATGCTGTACAACATCAGGAGAATACGTCCCCTTCTCACCCAGAAGGCGGCACAGGTTCTCGTACAGGCTTTGATCATCTCACGCCTTGACTACTGTAACTCCCTCCTGGCAGGTCTACCTGCTAGTGCCACCCGACCTCTGCAGCTCATCCAGAATGCAGCAGCTCGACTGGTCTTTAACCGAAATTCACCCACACTACTCCGCTCCTCCCCGACCTTCACTGGATACCGGTGGTCGCCCGCATTCTGCTTCAAAACATTGGTACTTGCGTACCGTGCTATGAACAGATCGGGTCCAATCTACATCCAGGATATGGTAAAACCGTACACCACAGCTCGTTCGCTCCACTCGGCTTCTGCCAATCGGCTTGTAGCTCCGTCACTGAGAGCTAAACACTCAACAAAGTCACGACTGTTTGCTGTCCTGGCTCCTCAATGGTGGAATGAGCTCCCCATTGACATCAGGACAGCAGAAAGTCTCTACATTTTCCGTCGCAAACTAAAAACACATCTTTTTCGACTACACCTTGAGGTAGCACCGTAGTAGCTCTTTAGTAGCATTTAGATGGCACTTACTGATAGCACTTTGTAGTTTAGCTTTATTGAAATTGTACTTTCTTGATTCTTGTTGTTCTGAGTTTGTACTCATGGTGGAATTGCACTTATTGTAAGTCGCTTTGGATAAAAGCATCAGCTAAATGAAATGTAATGTAATGTAATACTACAGTTGTGTTTAAAAAACACACACCTGTAGCATTAAAACCTAAAAAGGTAATTGAGCATCATCATGGTTTTAATTTTTGGGGGTAAAATATCTGTAGTGATAACAAAATGGCATTCTTATTCTACATAAACTGTAAAAACTATGAGTAAACTATAACAAATTATTCAATTAAAAGACTAATTTCTGTGTGGATATGCAATGATGATTGGTTGGTGTCATAATAGTTGTCACTGATTTATGCACCGATTTACCATATTAGTATATGTGTATGAATGCATACGTGTGCCTTCACTATCTGCCAGTCATCTTGGGGACAAACAGGAGTCAATCAGTTAAACCCATCTCCTTCAAGCTAAACAGCAGAATAGATCACCAATGCGCCCGTTCTACCTCTCCTCCTTTTCAAAGTGTCTTATCCCTTTCCCAGGGTTCTTACAGTCATGGAAAACCTGGAAAAGTCATGGAATTTTAAAATGGTTATTTCCAGGCCTGGAAAAGTCCTTGAAAAAAAAGAAATCCCAAAAGTTTTGGAAAAGTCCTATTCATATGTTCATGACTTTCATTTACACTGAGTTTGAAATAATCAATATGCTTTCAAAAGAAAGACTACATTTTCTCACTTTTTCATGTATACACCAAGATTTCACAAAATGTTTGGTCATTGAAATTTGGTTTAAAGTCATGGAAAAGTCATGGAAATCCATTGGTCAAAATGTGTATGAACCCTGCTTTGCAGCCCCCACCAGGTCCCTCAAATAATGGGACCTAACACTTTGCTCATGCAACAGATGTGTGTTGCTGAATGAATTTGAGTCCACGGTTGCAGAGCTCTGGCCATGCCAAGTGTTCAGACGGATGCTAACTTTTGTGTAATGTGTACATGCTAAAGACCACACATGCACAGGCTGGGGCTTTTCTTTTGTTCTGGCAAAAGCAAAGAGGAGTTTGGGGACTCAAGGAGGACACACACACACACGTAAACTGTATATATCAAGGCTTATGTATGTGTTTCATGAAACAGGATGCCTAAATTGCAGCAAAGCTGTCTCGGCATCAGATGAGGCCATACACTTTGTTTTAATGAGCATGTACAGGTTTGTTTGTGGCCTCCACTTGCTCAGTCTTACATAATCAGCCAACTAGGTCAGAGTTTTTCAACCAGCACCAAATCAAAAATGGGTATCGGGGGAAATCCTGACAAGGTTCTTAAGAAGAACAAAATGCAATGGGAGAATATTATTCCATGCCTTCATAGAATATTTGCTGCATCTGCTGCATAGGCTATTACCGTGTACCTTCGGCGATCTTGGAATTAAACTCCTTCGCCTGGTATGCTCATTAGGGGAGGCTCACATGAAGAGGGCCATTATGAATTGCCTATATCTAGGTCACCACAAGATCTGTGGCTTTCTTCAAATTTAGGGCCTGATGAGAAAGCGCTTAAGATCCTCTGATGTGGGTGACTGACCTTCTTGAAATTTCTGCTGGTGCATGCACAGTTGGGACCACTTTAATGTGTTTGTGAGAAGTCTTACATTTTCTGGCAGTACAGCAGCGGATGCAGAGAAAGTGAGCAGGTACAATAAGAGGTCAGGACCCAACGTCGAGAAGAGGACACAAGAAGAATGGAAGAATGGTTTGGGAGCAGATGGCAACTCCGGTACAGATAAGTGAGGCCAATGCGGAAGTGCCTTAAACTTGAGCAAAAATGGTTGCAAAACTAGGTCAGATTGTATAGAATTCGATGGGAAAATGATCCTACTTCTCACTTGATTTATTACCACAGTAAGCATTGTGAAGATGAGTTCATGTCTCAATCGCTAGTTTCAAAACAGCATGATGTTCATTTAGTAAATAACGGTCCCATTTAAAGTCAAATGGACCACATCTGGGAGTTATCTGCCCTTTTCAGTTCTTGAAAGTTCATTGTAACATTTTGGTCGCCTAAAAATGTATTTTTCAGCATTCGGTTCCACCCTCTTGTGCCACTTGTGGTTGCAAAAAGCCAAGACAGCGACGACCAAAATGCCAAAACGGCAGTCCACAAACCAATGGGTTTTGTGGACCTACGTCACCCCTCAGCAGTACAGATAGTCACCTCCGTTCCCTAGTTGCAAAGATCCAAGATGTCGACGGCCAGAATCCAAGTTTGCAACGATCTGAATCCAAGATGACGATGGGCAAAATGCAGAATTCAAAGCTTCAAAATGTCAGTCTACAAACCAATGGGGGACGTCACAATGACTACATCCCCTTGTAATACGATAGCGTAAAAGGATGAATGGGCTCAGCAGGTTTTAATGAAAATGCAGGAAGTGGCACATGTGTGATACCTGCTTCCCAAATTCTGCTTGGTAGCTTCAATTCAGGACATCTCAGCACACCCACATGTGCTAATTTCTGCATATGCTCATGCATCCATTCTTAGGCCCATGCACGCTCACGTACAGCGTGTGCTTGGTTCTAATTGTCTGTCCTGTCTGCTCACATTAGTGGCCTGTTTGTTCCACAGGCCCGGTGTTTGTCCTGGGCCCCCTCATAAGGGCAAGCCCAGCCCAAGATGGGGGAAAGGTTGCGGGAGAGGGACGCCGAGGGAGGATGGTGGTGAAAGTGTGTGTGTGTGTGTGTGTGTGTGTGTGTGTGTGTGTGTGAGGGGGTCTTGCCATGGTGCTTGGCCCCTAATGGGATCAGAGGGGAGCGGCGGCATAAGGGGGACAAGGTCAAGCTGAGGTGCTGCCAACTCTGGTTAACCACAAACAGACCAGACTACATTGGGACAGGTGCTCTCTCACGCCATCGCTCCCACTCTCCTTTTACCCCACTTTCCGTCTCCACCCGGCCCCTCCATCTCCCCCTGATTTTTCTCTCATTTCATTGTCCTTTTCTTTCTTTATTGTCAGAGCAACACGTTTCAGGCTGGCGGCCTTCATCGGGGTCATGTCAAATTTTACAAAACTGCCTAAAGATTAGTGCAGAATTGTGTTGTAGTTTTCTACAGTCAGATCACAACAAAACCAAGTTTATGTTTCCACCCCCAATTAGAACTACTTTTTTTACAACAAAACTTCGCCTGGCCTCTTACTCTAAGAGAGTTTTGCGAAACCTGGGGTCATTTCTGGATTCCTATTTGAACAGCTCAAATAAATTATCCGGTTTTCAATTGTCTGTCTTTTTCCCATTTTGACTATTGTAATTCGCTGTATTCTTTCTGAAGCCAAGTACCTTGATGAAAGTCTGTTTTAAATGATTTTGCATGATTAATAACAAAGCATTCCCATTTCAAAAACAAACATGTACAGTATGTGCTTATGCTGTTGCGACCAACACTTTTTTCCCGCTTTTTCTCAGTGGAAAGGGGACGCGGCTTATCTCTGTGGCTTATCTCCGTAAAAACAGTTACTATTTCCGCCATCCACCATTGAAATAACCACTAGTTCTGCTTTATACTTGTTGTGGAAGTCCCACAAACGTCGGAACATCAAATGCCATTGTGTCTGGGTTCATAATATTATCCGTAGGGACACAGCTCCAGGAACTGCGTCCGAATGACTGCCGCTTCCAGCGCTACTTCAGACGGACCAGCAGCAGTTCGATTCAGCAACGGCAGGACGGCAGTAATGACGGGCGTAGCATCTCAACGCTGATTGGCTTTCGTAACTAAGTGTCACGCGATTTCTTTGCAAAACGCTGCGTCATTCGCAACCATTCGTCTCTGTGCATTGACTTTGCATGCAATCTACTCACGCAAAAATATTTGAACGCTTTTGGTGTGAACATAGCATTACACTGGTATCCTATCAAATTTTGAAGGCGTTACACAGTAAGTGAGTTGCTGACACAGGCCCACTAGGTCTTCCTTGCCCCAATTTTTTTGATTTACGTCTATATTTTTTCTCTGTGAAACAATTTGTTAGCCTGAATTTGAAATGTTTCATTAGAATACATTTTATCTACTTAGTGTGTCATAACATCATAAAAATGCTTTGCCTCCTAATGTGTATGCTAGCCATATATAAGAAGTGTAAATAAGAAGTGTATGTAGTCGTCCTGACGTCAGTCATTGGTTTGTGGACTACCATTTTGAAGCCTCACATTCAGCCTTTTGGCCATCACCATCTTGTATTTTGGCAGTGGCCATCTTGTTTTTTTCACAACCAGTGAACAAAGGTGACCATATTTGGCCTGCAGAGGTAGCCCTGACCTAAAGCATACTCTGCGTTATGGTCTATTTTACTCTAAATGGGGCCATCGTTTACAAAATAAACATCATGTTGTATTGAAGAAAACTTGAAACTATGTTTTAATTATCTTTATTTAAAAGGGACCATGTACAGTTCAAACATAAATGTCACCATTTGATGCACTCTACCTAGACAGGTCATAACAAACATAACCCAATAGAAAACAGTACAGGATGAAAGACACAATACAACATTATACTGTATGTGATGAGAAGAACACACAATACAAAGCTACAGAGCAGCACATTATAGGTAAGTAGTAAAAAACATAATAATTTTTTGCTTAATGAGTACAGTGCTGAGCAGCTTTTAACTGATTTCGACCATAAACTCATGTTTACAATGTTTACTGAGGTAATACATCAAATGAGAAGTAGGGCCATTTTCTCATAGACTTCTTTTTGCAACCAGAGGAGTCGCCCCCTGATGGCCGTTAGAAACGTCGGAAGTTTAAGGCACTTCTGCATTGGCTTTACTTTCCAGAGCCGGAGGTTGCTGCCTGATTGGTGGTAGTGCAGACCAACAACTCAATATCAAGTGAGAATAGGGTAATTTTCTCAGAGTCACCCCTGGCCTGTAGAAAGAATGCAAGTGTAAGGCCCTTTTACAGAACTGATTGCAAGCATTTACTATCCAATCTACACAGAAAATCTAATCCGATCTGCAGAGCAAAAAATACAATGTAATTTAATTCTGCTTGTAGTTAGTACATGGGAGGACAAGCCTGTCAATCTTTAGTGCATTGCATGGCCTTTAGCTTTTTATTTTCTTCTCGCAAGACTGAATTTGAGCGTGGATTTCCCCATGTCAGATAGCAGAGTGACCTCAGGGTGGTTGTGAAAGAGGATTCCTACCATGCATCTCTCTCTTTGTGCGTGTTTCCTGAGGCTGCTTGTCGGTGCACTCAGCATGTGAACGCCTAGCAGTTGCTTATGTTCGGCACCACCATCGCCGACACCATCAACAATTGGGGGTCACAGGATTCATGTATACGTGTGTCGACGTGACACGAGAAGAAGCAAAAGAGAGACAGAGATGGAGCGTGAATGCTGAAGAGGAAGCCACCGTGGTGAGATAAAGAGCTATCTGTGGCTGCAAGTGCATTGCAGGGCTGGTTGAGAAAAACCGCAGTGTGCGTAAGAGAGCGGACAGGTACACAGGCAGAGTGTGCTGATGTGAGGGTGATCAGAGAATACGATTAGCACACCAGCTGTCTTGTACACGCACAGTCACATGCAATCCAACATACACACGAACAGACCAAAAACATGCATGAACGAATGTTTACACACCTTAAGCATCGCCAGATGAGATGAGACAAGACAACATATGCTTGTGCATGACATTTATGCTTCTATACATTTCCTTGCCTCTATTAAAGTTTGCACGTGTGTGTGTGTGTGTGTGTGTGTGTGTGTGTGTGTGTGTGTGTGTGTGTGTGTGTGTGTGTGTGTGTGTGTGTGTGTGCGTGTGTGTGTGTGTGTGACTGTCATCCCTTCTTGTTTGTGTGTGTGTATGCATTTGTGCATGTGTCTTTGCTAACGGGAAGCACATGATGTTTTTCGCCGCTTTGCATAAACATGTGACTTCAGAGTAGGTGTCTGTGTTGGCTGTGAGCCACCATGCTCGCCTCTAACTGAAGCTTTAAATGGCATTTCACTGGTGCCTCGTCATAAAAGAGGGCTACTCAGCCAGCGAAACCAAAGCGTTCTCATTAATCAAACACCAACGCTTGGTCAGGTGCCCTACACTTCAAGCTAGGGAACTCTAAGTTCCCCTCTAGAGTCAGTTTGGGATGTGTGAGGGACGGCCATCAGTATCAGTCCTTTCAAAGTAGGTTTATTTAGTATTTAGGTTTAGTCACGCAACAAAACCACTGGTCGTGGTTTGGGTTAAAATAAGCATGCTTGTTATGCAACTGGCATTATATCAGTATGGAAGTTACTTAACTCGAAGGTAAAATAAGTCAATGTTGACTTGGTTTGACTCGGGATAACCGTGTGCCTCGGTATCAGACGCAGAGGGGCCACTGACCAAGTATTTCATTGCAGTGAAAACAGGTTGGTGAAACTGCCGTATAAAGTCCTCTGTGGTTCTTTCAAAGTCTGATGACGTAATCTGTGTTATTTTAGTCCACAAACTGTTGCTTGTTGTTGCTTTTAAGTGGCCAGGCAGTGAGCGTCAAGAGAAATATGAAATCACGTTTCATTGTAGGAAGTGTTTTGAAAGATTGACCCATCTGAGGGACTGAAAGTGAGGATATCTCAGCCTCTGCTCCACCAATTCCAACCCTTCCTTTTTTCATCATTAAATCAAGAACTCTTTACTTTACTGATTGATTTGTACTTCGAGTAGTTTGTTGTACATGTATTAAATATGCTACATAAACAAACATTTCCTTTCCCTCAGACAATGTATAATCCTTGTCCATGGAAATCTGCAGACTATTGTTTCACCCACATCACAGCTTCGTGCTCCAGAGCGTCTCACGTCTCATCCGTACAGTCCCTAATGAGTCATCCCAGCCTGGTACGGACTGTCCTCATTCACAACAGCCATCCAACCAGGGGCCACGACGCACCAGTGGCCCAGTGAGCGTCCAATAGCAGTCCGTAATAGATCACCGCTGTGTTTTTTACCGGGGGAGCAAAGGGCAACTTGATGGGGGTTTTGAGGTATTCATCCGTCTGGTCTTTGTTTGCACACACTGAGCTGGTGCAATCGACAGTGTGCACCTATACGCCGGCCACGTACACGTCCATGTTGTGTATTTAATGTGTGCATTGCCCAGACAATACCACAGACACATCATGTACACCAAACACAGTGACGCAGAGAAGAAAAAAATGTATATACACACGCACAGACAGGGACGTAAACACACCTGGGAACGGATACACAGGCTGCACACACACACGATTCTGAGTGATCTCTGCCTTGCCAGTGCAGGTACAGGAAACAGGCCTGCATTTGTAGTGTTTTGTGCAAACAGCGCGGTTTTGTACACGGCACAGTATCAGCACAATCTCTCAAATCCAATGCGGGCCCACATGTGTGTGTGTGTGTGTGTGTGTGTGTGTGTGTGTGTGTGTGTGTGTGTGTGTGTGTGTGTGTGTGTGTGTGTGTGTGTGTGTGTGTGTGTGTGTGTGTCTGTGTGCGTGCGTGTGTGTGTATGTCTGTGTGTGGTTGTGCATGTGCTCCACATCATCTGTCAGGTGAAGAGCGCGTGCAGCGGAGGTGCACTGCAGCGTGTGTTTTCTGAATGCTCTGTCGAGGCCGTGCGCACCCTTCCTGCTGCGCCACATCACTGAGTTGCCGGCGTTTGTGTGTGTGTGTGTGTGTGTGTGTGTGTGTGTGTGTGTGTGTGTGTGTGTGTGTGTGTGTGTGTGTGTGTGTGTGTGTCTTCAACTGTGCAGCATCACAGAGGCTTCCAGTCATTCTGCTCGGCAGCCAGACCCACCGACACAAAAGAACTCAGTGTTCTGCTATTATCGAAAGCCATCTTCATCTCTTTCTATTTCTCTTTCAATCTCTCTTTCCCCTTTTGAAAAACTTAATCACAACAGTATTTGTGTACGTTTCCTATAGGAACAAACAGACTTAGAGGAACATAGTGATTTTTTTTACATGTTATGGAATAATTATCCAATGTTCCTGTGTGCCACTCAATAATGAATAATAACGGCATCACATGTGAGGTTTTGTATAATTTCTATGAATGATTCCTGTGATGTTCTTCCTTGAATTAAGAATTTTTATTTGACATTTCAATTTAAAGATTTATTTAAAGATTATTTCAGTTCCTTTAGCGATGGGATGCTGAGAGTTTCTCTCTTTCTGTCTCTGCTTCTTTTTTCCGTCACCCTCGTCACTCACTCCCACTATCTTTCTTGCACACGCAGCAGAGCAGGCTGCACAGTCGCTGCTGCTGCTGCAGAGAAACCCAACCGGACATGTTTTGAGGAGGTTTCCTCCTGCGACGCGGGGACCAAAACACCACAGGTGATTTGCACAAGCTGTTGGGGCGACGGTGACGGGAGGGCACGTGATTTTCTTTGAAAAAGAGAGAGAATAAACAAGTTCACGGTTTCCTATCTATATTTCACATAAACACCCTGCGCTGCAGCTCACGGAGGCGCTGAAACCACTGTTTTGAATATCGGCGCACAGGGCGAAAACATCCTGAACCGACTCCAACGTTTACAGTAATTCATTATTCGGAACAGCCGGGGTTGAGTCAGTCATTAATGGGAAATCATCAGCTTTTCATCTCAGAGATCCAAAAAACTAGCACGTGTACCATGAGCTCAACTAATAGTTTCCAGAGGAGCTCAGCTTAGTTCTGTTACCCTAAACCAGTGGTTCTCAAATTTTTTTTGTCACGCCCAACTTTGAAGGAAGAAAAATGTTCATGCCCCACCGCCCCAACAAAAAGCCGATCTCCGTGAGATAGGCATTTCTGCTGTTTTTGTTTTGGCAAAACGGAAAGAATCGGTGAGTCTTCAAGAATCGTGGCCGTCGCCCATGCAAGCGTAACCTGTTAACGCCGTAACGTAAACATGTCCACGAAAGTACAGGCATTTCACCATGTATTTATTAATGGCGTTTCATGTCGGTGTACTTTGTACTTTTGTACTATGGGAAGTTCTCATGTAGCTCATGGGGAGTGGTCGTCCTAAAACCAGAAGGTAGCCAGTTCGATCCCTGGTCTCCCCATAGTTTCATGTTGAAGTGTCCTTGACACTGAACCAGCAGCCCAATGCTCCTAAATTACTAAGGATGGTTAAATGCAGAGAATAATTTTCCCCACTGTGAGATTAATAAAGGATTATAAAAAAAATGTAATCTGCATGCTCATTTTCTGGAACCAGAAACCAGTAAAGTTAACATGAAAAGATGGTGGGAATTAGCTAACTAATATTAGCTCGCTAACTAGCCACCCGCTAAATTAGGCAAATTCAACAACGTAATGCTTCCTTTATACACTTTATGTCACAGTGTAGGAAAGCACAGTGGTGTCGCCAGACAATCATTAACCCCGCGTGTAATTTGAGGGCCTTAACATTCTTTCATTTCACTCTTTAATATTACCCATTTATTGTTCCCTAAAGTAGACACTCAAAGGGCGAGCTAGCCTATCAATCATAGATGATCTGCACATTTTAGTTTAAAAAAAAAGCCATCCGCTGCAGAAGGTTTGAAAATGGCCTTTCACCTAGTTTCCCCTTTCCATTCCTTCATAGAGCTATCATTCCCTCACACTATTCCCTTTCCACCAGAAAGAAAGACCTAGCATTGCACCCAGTGTGCGGGCATATTGATTTTTACACCACCACCAAGACCACAACCTCCTTCCCAGTCCCACAATGGACCCCTAGGCAGAGTGGGGGCCCTTTATGAACTTGGCAATCATCTTTTCTTTTTTCTTCTTTTTTTACAGTCTCCTAAATGAATAGGATAGGTAGGGGGGAAAAGAATGAAGGAGGGGCGGGAGAAAAGAAAAAGTGACAGAACAAAAGAGGTGAGCAGGGGGTCCTGAGATGGAGGCAGGAGGAGGGGGGAGTTCTCCTCTCCTTCCCTCCTTCAACAAGGCTGTTTCTCCTCACTCCGCCTTTGATGTGCAACCGTAGAACGAGATTCTGTCAAGTGCACTGGTGGGGAAGAGCTTGTGTGTGTGTGTGTGTGGGTGGGGGGGGGTGAAAAAGCGAACTTGATGGGCTACGGAAGTACAGATAAAAAGAGGCACAGCTGGATTGATGGGAATGATGAGGGCCTCCTCCTCTCCCCCGCAACATTAACAAACCATAAATACACACACACAGACATACACACACAGGGAACTTTTTTTTCTTGTCTTACCCACACACACACTCACAGACAAACACACGCCTCCAGATTCCCCCTCTGTCACACACACATGGCTCCCTGGTGTTGTTGTCAGTCACACTGGGCTTGTAAAAAGCCCCTCTGTTCGGGCGCCGCCCTTCATTCTGTGCTAATGGTCAGGTGCTTCTGTTCGTACCCACAGAAATCAATCACCAGTCTGCTAGTTGTCTCGCTTCCTGAATGGTGTGCTTGTATGTGTGTGTGTGTGTGTGTCTTTTTCTCCTTTTGACTACATATCTGTAGGTGAGTTATTGCGAAGCCGATAACTCTTAGAGAAGAAAGTGCCGTCTGCGGAGAAATGACTCACTGTAGTTTAAACAGTTTCTCACAAGGCTCATTGTTCCTCCGCTCACTATCTTGCAGATTCAAAACGTTTGTCTGAGACAGACGCGTGAGTCACTATCTTCAATCCACAGATAGATTTGCTTTGAGCCAAAGCTGGCTATTTGTCGAGTTTATTCTTAGTAGACTTAAAGGCCAACCAATGAAATAACAACCAAAAGATGTTCATCTTTGCTGTGTTCAAAGAAAGTAAAAACTTTTTTTAACGACACTGAGATGTGCAAATTACTGAGAAACACCTTGGCTCAAATGTACGGTCCATGTGCAAAGGTAGGACGTTGATACATCATTTTAGTATTTAAGTATTAGACTTTTATTTATTTCCCCACTGTAATAGCACCCAGGCTACATTAGTTATCATTGGACGGGAATTGTTGTTACAGTCTGACACTGTCGGTAAAGGTAGTTTGATTGGTCTGGTATCTGTAAGGGCGGCCACCAATTCCAGACACAACTAACAGCGTTAGCTAACCAGTTGTTAGTACATTACTTCCTGTCACGAGTCTGCATGTTACTTGTTGTCGTGATTTGGATCATAGCAAAACTGTTTCATGGACCCATGAAAGACAGACTGCTAACACTAGTTACCCCTTTTCCCTTCTATAATGCAGGAAGGTAGCGTCTGGTGGGACGTTAACATTGTAGCATATATTTCCTGACACAAAATGTGATTTTTTGTTTATGTATACCGTGTGAGCAGATTCCGACATTTTAGCTCTTTTGACATCACAAACTGTTATGTTATGAGTACTTTTATGAGTAACTTTTTTTTTTTATGGCCTAATTGCGCCTCCTTAACAGATTATTTTGACTTTTCTTAAGAAAAATAAGCTATTAGGAACCACTTCTGGACTAAATGACTTGGTCAGATGGATGTTTTTGGCCTGGTGTCCAGGCTGGCACATGGACACTGCCAGGTGCCCACTGCTAAGGGCCAGACAGCACTCTTAAGCCCTGCCACCTTTCACTCTCTTTAATGGGTGGCGGTGTGAGTGCCCGATGGCACCAAGACCAGCCTTTGGTGGGCAGCAGGCCTGGATGAACAGAACCTCTTCTGAAAGAGAAAAGATAGAGAGTTATAAAATGAAAGGCCGACACCGAAAAGCACCACTCCAACACAGAGAGAAGGCAGAGAATCATCAAAACAAGTTACCCACCCTCACACACACAAACAACCACGCGTACATACACACACACACTCATCAGCCTGCCAGCCCCCAACATTTACATTAGAAGAGGAAGGACACAGTGGGCCTGTGGAGGAATAGTGGGATGGGGAGGAGAGGTTGGACACGCTATTGGGAGGTTGTAAACACTGTAAGACAGTATCTCCATGGAAGCCTGCACACTGCTCTGAGGCATCTCACCCCCCCCCCCCCCCCCCCCCCCCCCCCCCCAGCCTTTCCAAAGCAAAGTACCCTGACCACCGGGCCCCAAATCGGCCCCTCGCCTCGCCTGCCAGCCTGGCTGTCCGGCACAGCAGATGTGCACAGTGGAGAGTGGCCTTGAATGACTGGATCCCCTGGGCTTTACATAGGGCGAGGGAGGAGGAAAGACGATGAGAGTGGCCTTGACAGAGGGCTTGTGTGACCAAGGTACTGTGTTTGGGGAGAGCTTTTGTTTACTGTGGGTGCCCGTATGGGTTCATACATATACAAGTGTGTGTTTGTATGTGTTTCCATAACATGAGCTCCATATTATTCGTTTGGATTAATCTTTCTCTTGTAGCCTAATAGAGTGCTGCAGGAATGAGTCCCAAAACCCAGAAATGAGTCAGCCTTTTTGCATTTCCAGTTCTCTCATCTCAAAGTCAAGGGGTTCTTTGAATGGGTTTTTTGGTTGGCTGCCTAAAAAAAAGGTCTGTGGTAAACACAAGCTTAAGAGATATTAATGGTTGATATTCTCGTGAATTTTGAGGCTTTTTCATGCTTTAAATAAGGCGGTTTCTCACAATTTGCCAACGTCATCACGCCGACTCCCCCGCCTTCTCTACTTCTAGAGAAATTCATAAAAGTGATGTTTATGAAACCTTTAAGTTTATGAATCGGTTTATTGCTCTGTGGCAAACACAAGTTTTTACCACAGACCTTGTTTTCTGCAATAATCCAAAATACAATGAAAAAATCCCATTGGCCCTTTGTCGAGGGAAAGTTAACTTCTGAGGATGGCCCGCAAAAATAGGTTAACCCTGCATCCCATGTTATCCCATGTTATTTTTAGTAAATGATACCAGTAAATGCTTCTAGTTTTCCACCAGTTACATTATGGTATACAGATGATAAACAATTGGAATTCAATTCAATTTATTTTGTATAGCCCAAAATCACAAATTTGCCTAATAGGGCTCAACAATCTGTACACATACGACATCCTCTGTAACGGGACCTCACATCGGTTCAGGAGAAACCTTTAACAGGGAGAAAAAAGGAATAAACCTAGCAACAGAAGAGGATGGAGAGAAGTACATTAGATGTCATGTGTACAACACATAAGAGTTACAACACATTCAATGCATATGACAGAAATTATTCATATAATGAGAGTAGTAGGCATGATGAAAAAGTACCGTGCGGGCAGGACCAGGGTCCAGATAAAACCACGTAAACCTCCGGAAAAAGAACAAAGTTAGTAATGTGCATTAATTCATACAGAAGGAAATAGAGAAGGGTGGGCTGTTAGATTGTCTCAAAAGCTTGGACTTGCTATATGTGGACTCACTGCATGTCAGCTTAGGTGTTAAGCACCCAGTTTTCTGTGTGTGATCAGAGGCCATACAGCAAGCTATACAGCCCTTGAACTGCACCCCACGCCTCCGTAAAGGAAGGATGTGAGGATGTAGAGGAAGAGGAGGAGGGAAACAGGTGGGCTTAAATGCTGTTCTGGCTCGACTGAGCCTCCTTTGAGCCAGTGTTCCTATTATACAGCCGCTATTATGTGACCCTCTGTAGCCAAACCACTACATGGAAGTTCCCATACAGACAGGACGCGAAGGACAGATACTGAGAGACACTCATTGACAGCATAACAGACGGGAGGACTTGTTCTTTATTTTACCTCCTACATTTTAAGACATTTTATTTTGATTTTTGAAAAATAATTCTGAAAAGTGAAATCAAAGTTTAACACCAACCTTTTCCACATTAAGGGCTTGTAATGTGTCACTTCAACATATCTTCGTAGTATGGATTGTTCTTTCCTCTTTTGTCTCTTATTTTACGGGGGCTGGCAAAGAGACATGGGATGGACTTGCTGGTAGATGGGTGCCCTGTAAAACAGATTCCCATTCACTAGCTCTGCATAAAGGCCTTTTTATTGGGAACTCTGTTCGTTAGCCCTCTCACCTCCTGTATTCGCCACTTCCCTCCCGGAGAGAGAGAGAGAGAGTGGGAAGCAGTTGAAAGATACACGTGAGGTGGGAGCGGGAAGAGACATAAAATGGGCTAGGAAAGAAAAGAAAAAAACAGGCCTTCGGGGCCTTTTTTTTTTTTTGTTAAACAAAAGACAGAGTTAGAGAGCAAGGGAGGGAGATTGAATGCTCAGAGAGAGTACAAGAGAAAGGGAGAGAGGGTTTTTTAACAGCCGGAGCGGGCAGTGCCTGCCAGGCGCTGAGGAATTCATGGTCGATTTGTCCTTGTTTGCGGCCGCTTTGCAATAAAAAAAAAGGAGCTGAAGGGGAGAAGGGGCTGGACCGGGAGAAGGGGCAAGCAACAGATTGCAAATGCCTCTATTGGAGAGGGCTCCTTGTGAAAAAAGTAGGTCCCCCTCTCGGGAGTCCCGAGCCACCCTTTAGAGAAAAGAGCCCTTCTCTACTGTAAAGGAGTGCTCGGGACATTGTGGGGCTTGTCAATGGCTCTCGGCTGGGGCACCGGGAGAATACAAGGAGGCCCAGTGTTCAGCGTCCGCAGCTCCTTCTATAGAGGCCAGAACCGTAATGGGGGCCCCCAGGGCTCTACGGGGAGTTTAGAGGGCCCAGTTTCAATGGCGACCAAGTCTTTTTAACTGGTACATTGTGCAACTCTCTCCCCCTGTCCGAGAGATGGGGAGAGGGAAATTCCTATGCAGATCAAACAGAATGTCTTCATTTCCAAATGAACGTGGGATGGACAAGATTCGGAGGGACACAGTTTGAGACATCGAGGGGGTATTGTTAGTGGAGAGAGGCAGGGGGTTAGGTAGGTGGGCGCATGCACGACCAGATTCATGTGTGCTACCGTGGACTGCGGTCAGCAGCCAGCCCATCGTAGGTGAGATTAGAGCCTATCACGGCGAGTTAAAGCACCCGTCAATCAACACAGTCGACCACTAGACCCGGGGCAACCTCCAACTGTTTTCCTGTGTGTGTGTGTAGTCTGTGTGCTTATTCTGTGTGACTGTGTTAGCTAAGGTCAGTCATGAGTTGTTACTATTCTGTTTTCCCCATGAAATCATTATTGTAAAGCATATTTGGCCTTTTACAACACAGTATAATGCCTTATGGCATCCCAGACACACATCAGCACAGAAAGCGTTTCAGTCATTCGGGACTTGGTTACCCGCAACTTAGAAAAGACAAACTTTACACAGTCACCATGACCACTGCAGAATGCTGTCGAAAATGTAGCTGATAAATAAAGTGCCGTCCAATGGCGTGGCCTTAGGATTTCCCCTAACCTCAACCGTCTGAAAATACAGTGGGAGCTCATAGGTCTTTTTATATCTCTGTATGTCTAACTCTTCTATCTGTCATACATGTACATACATAAAGAGGCGATTTTACATGTGTAAAATAGTTTGAGGATAATTCTAGTTTACTCCAATTTGGTGCTTATTTTCATAGATTTGGCTATTGGATATGATACCATAACATTTGATTTCTGTGGAATGGCACGGTAAAGGTATGGTTACTTCAATGGACAGTTTCGGAAATAATTGCACCACTCTGCCATTCTGTGTCTGTCTATATGTCTGTGTCCTTTGCATATCTCAATAACAGCTCATACAATCTACTTTACACTTAGTGAGTGTGTGGCTGAAGACCAGAGGACATGCAGGTTGAAGTTAGCGCAATTTTGACATGCTCAATATTAATAAACTTTGAATAAACAAGCAACAAGCAAACAGCGCTCTTTGCAGCAGTGGGGGCGCGGCTTCAGGGCTCTGTGGACTGAGTCAAACATGTTGTCTGAAGCAGTCCAATACGTGCCGAGGCTCTTTGACTGCCGTTTACTTTTTCTGCTGGATGCTGCGTGTACTAGCATTGCAACCAGAGCAATTCAGAAAGTAGACTGCCCACTGAGAATCCTGAGTCTATAACCTCCAATGGGAAAAGTGAAGGTGAACACAAATTTTGAAGGATTCATTCCCTCTATAGTCACCAAAGTAAACATTGGACACACTCTCGCTAAGTGATTTCACATTTGAAATCTAGCTAATTGTGTAAATAATGTTAGCAAATGAAAACCAATCTGCTTTAATTCACTGACACAATATTCGCAAAACATCCAAACAAGGGGGGCAATGGGGCAGATACGCCATGACCACGGCCACTTAGTAGACAGGAAGTGTACCATTTCAAACAATTGGCGGAGCTAGTAACGTGTTCTTTTTTTGTAATATAACATTTATGTTAAAACTAAACTTGAGTCTACGAGAGATTTGCAGTTCTTGAACGCTGCCAGCAGCACTTGCCACATGTTAATGGGGACTGCACTATTTCCTAAAACACAGCAATTATGTTTGGTAGAATAACTATATAATAATCAAAAGAAATGATGGCCGAACCTACAAAAAGAGAATCCAAGACTTACTGTGATAATTAACTCTTTGCTCTGAATTGACACTTGACACACAACTATATTTTTCAAGCTTTTGTGAATTGTTGTGAATTCTGAATTGAACACGTACACACACTGAATCCCCAATTGAAACGGTCATCATCCATGAAGTCCCCAACAGAAACGGGCTCACCCTACAGAACTCCCTCATCTCGCCAGCTGCCCGTAATGTGTGTATGTGTGTGAGTGTGTGTGCTCTATCTATGCATGTGACAGAGATACAGCGAAATGAGAGAGCGTGACACCTCTGACTGCAGGGTTCCTCCAATTGTTAGGCAGGAAGCCCGCTCCGACTCAAGATAAAAGGAAACGAGAGCAAAAAAAACAATGGGAATACAGAGAGAGAGAGAGAGAGGGCGGGCAGGGAGTACACAGAGATGCTCGCTCACCCCAAGAAGAAACAGTAGTGCAAAGGTGAAGGTGGTGGACCAACAGAGAACACATGAGCAACAACAAGAATAACAACAGCATAGTGAGTCAGGCCTGCGGGTAAGAGGCTGCACCCAGCTGGTTCAGTGAGTGTGTGTGCGTGTGCGTGTGTGTGTGTGTGTGTGCGTGCGTGCGTGCGTGTATTTTCGTATTGACCAAGTTGCTATACAGCCAACCAACCCAGCTGCACTGTGCTTCTAACTAACTCAGATGTAAACCACCCAGTTTCATTATTAGATGCTCAGAGCAACTGATTTTACAATATTTGTAACACTTTTGGACAAAGTGTTAGATACAAAGATTCCATTGTTTAGCAATTTTTGTTAAATACATTATAAAAGATATTCAACAGAAACTGCTTGGGGTTCAGATTAAACAGGGTATATATATATACTGGTAGGAGACCCCAGGGAAGACCGAGGACACGCTGGAGGGATTATATCTCCCGGCTGGCCTTGGAACGCCTCGGGGTCCCCCAGGATGAGCTGGAAAGTGTTGCGGGTGAGAGGGAAGCCTGGGTCGGCCTGCTGAACCTGCTGCCACCGCGACCCGACCCCGGATAAGCGGCCGAAAATGGATGGATGGTTTATAGCTTCATATTGAACGGACAGATGTGAGAGTGTTAGGAATCTTCTCAGCCAGTGGATTTCCCCAAACTGTTCCATTGATTGCTTGACATTTTTAATGACGACCACTGACATTTTTACCATGCAAAAAGTTGCTGGTTGCAAAGGAAAAGTGTCCAATTGGAAGCTGTTTTAGCTTTAATGCTGTTTGCGGCTGATCCTTTTTTCCGAGATTTGCTCCTCTAAACAGGCAACACACGCACACACACACACACACACACACACACACACACACACACACAGGTCGTGTAGACGTGATCAATGTCACACTGGGCACTATAAGTGCTTGTGTACCACTCTCCCATCGTTACCAAGCGATGGGCGCACATTGTCACGGCGACGGTATAAGGGGATGGACCAGGATTGGCCCACTGAATGTGTGTGTCCTCGGGTCTGAGTTAACATTTTGTTCTGCACTGCCTGAAGCAGCGGCTGGGTGGAGTCAGTGGCAGCAGGATAATGAAACTATTGTCAATGAATCAGAGAGAAATACATAAAGACAGACAACCTGTGGTTATCTAAACTCTGTAGCAGAGCATAACTCAGCTGGCTTCCTGGGCAGGGTTTCACCGAGAGCACAAGTACATACTGTATGACTCCTGCATTTTGTTTACGTGTCTGTTTTTTACGTTGTTAGGGTTAGACGAATGTTATTACAATTGCTGATATTTGGAACTGATATACTGATCTTCAATAAAAGCTAGACTAAGAATGCCATTGTAAGGTATTGTTTCCAATGTATCCAATTAAATTGTATGCATGTAATGTACTGTATATAATTTACTGTAATTTAATGTGACAGTTTAATTGGGCTTCAGACAATATGCGGGAATATTGATGTTCATTAATTAATATAATTGCTAGCTGGAGCGATGGCCCATGATGATGCACACTGCATTTAAACAAATGACCTGGCGTGCTCCCCTCGATCGTCCTAAGAGTATGATGGATGCTGAGGTTTTCAGGAGGAAATGCTTAATTTGCCAATTTCTTTCTGAATAAAAGTTTTATATTGCAATGTTTTTTATTATATATTTAAACTAGCATATATATTATCACCATTAGCTGCTAGCCGTGGGCACAGCTGTAATCATGTTGAGAGCCGTGTGGAGGCAAAAGATATGTTCCCAATCTTGTATTTAGTACCTTTGAAGGATAGAGTTGATAATATTCCGTTTTTGTGTTTTGCACTGGGTGAAATGTTAGGAACACACATAACACTGTAGTTTATTCGAACTCAATCCCCCACACACAGTCCTCCAGCTGGAAATATTCACTAGAATACCAATTGAGTACCCAACAAATGCACCACTCCTCCTGTTTGAATAATATTTGCTAAAAAACTACCTAAATTACTGAGCCTTTTTAAAAATTAAACAATATATTTGAGTGACTTTTTTTTCTTCCATCTACAGTAGGAACACATTGTTTTGGTGTGTTTTCATAGAATATAGCACCCTTATAGAAAGCGGCATCCTTCTCCAGAAAAACAAACAAAAGCAACACACAGCAAGTCACGAGGCAATTCTGCACAAACTCCATCGGCCACTTATCTGAAATGAGTCACGGCTCAAACAAAAAAGAAGGCCGAACAATGGAAAGTCTATCCATGGCCTTGAGACAGGTTTCACAGTAAGACGTGTGGCGCTGCAGTCACCTGTTCAACCGCTGGCAGCCATTTATTATCTAGTATGTAACACCCCGATCCTCAAACATGACAGGAGCGGATTCCTCTGTGTGAGCATGTATGAGTGTGCATACAGTATCGGTGTATGTGTATCAAAGCGGCTGACAGCTACCTGCAGAAAAGTGTCTCAGTATGTGGGTCGTGTCCAATCCCTGTGATGCGCAGCTGTTTGAACAGCCAGCAGGTTCCCACCCACACAGTTACGTAAGAACTGAATGGAGGCCAAGCAAAGACAAACACTGAGAGAGACAGACGGGTAGAGAGGGAGCGATTGGTTGGCACTTGTTGTAGTTCATTTACCTGAGCTCCAAAATGTCAGAGGTTGAGTGAGTGTCTGTATGTGTCGAGAAAGAGCCTGTGTGTGTTTGCGTGCGGTAACGAGCAGGTGTTTGACTGAGAAGTTTGACTTAACAAAGTTGGGCAGTTGGAGGGTCCTCCATGCTGTTCCAAAACAAGCCAATCAGCATGCTAACATGCCAGCAAAGGAAGTACTGATGTTTAGTAGAGTATAATGGATAAAACATTAGCAGGTTAACGATTGCTAATTAGCACCAAACACAAAGTACAGCTGAGGCTGATGGGAATGCCATTATTCTTGCCGACATTTGGTCCGAAACCAAAATGTTGTAGTTCATCTTGTACCTATGGCGCAAGATGAACTATTAAGGGATCAATCAAAGCCATAGCTGTTCATTCCTCATTGAATTAGCAGATATTTCCCATGATAAGTAAAAGCTTTGACCTGCTGGTGGCGCTAGAGGAAAAGGCTGGAAATCATTATGGTCACTGTGATTCATCCTCTGGATATATTACTTAAATTCCCAAAATCTATCCAATATGTCGAAAGACCAAAATCAATAGAGCTAGCTAACACTGCTAGCTTGGCAAAAAGCTAATCACTGAATGTTGATAGCATTGGCTTTTTATCTGCTTTGAATTCATCCCAACCAGTCCAACTCTAGTACACTATATAGACCCAATTTAAATGGGTTTGTATGTCACACCATGGACACCTCAGACACCACTGAATGCTTCAGGGTTCAAACATCTGATCTTGTGCCTCTATAATTATAACAAATGTCTGCTTCTTCATGTTAGGCAAAGTGAGATGTCAGATTAGAAAACGACAGCAGTGTTTTTACAAGGTTTAAAAACAACATTCTTCGTAATCACATTTTTCTACATTAGGTGATAAGAGTGTTGATACAGTGAGTTTGCCGAGCCATGTTCTCCAATAAGGTGATTGCTCTTTTTAAGGAGAGGTAAAATGGATATCAATGAGATTAACTATGAGACTTTACTATGAGTCTACACTCACCTAAAGGATTATTAGGAACACCTGTTCAATTTATCATTAATGCAATTATCTAATCAACCAATCACATGGCAGTTGCTTCAATGCATTTAGGGGTGTGGTCCTGGTCAAGACAACCTCCTGAACTCCAAACTGAATGTCAGAATGGGAAAGAAAGGTGATTTAAGCAATTTTGAGTGTGGCATGGTTGTTGGTGCCAGACGGGCCGGTCTGAGTATTTCATAATCTGCTCAGTTACTGGGATTTTCACGCACAACCATTTCTAGGGTTTACAAAGAATGGTGTGAAAAGGGAAAAACATCCAGTATGCGGCAGTCCTGTGGGCGAAAATGCCTTGTTGATGCTAGAGGTCAGAGGAGAATGGGCCGACTGATTCAAGCTGATAGAAGAGCAACTTTGACTGAAATAACCACTCGTTACAACCGAGGTATGCAGCAAAGCATTTGTGAAGCCACAACACGCACAACCTTGAGGCGGATGGGCTACAACAGCAGAAGACCCCACCGGGTACCACTTATCTCCACTACAAATAGGAAAAAGAGGCTACAATTTGCAAGAGCTCACCAAAATTGGACAGTTGAAGACTGGAAAAATGTTGCCTGGTCTGATGAGTCTCGATTTCTGTTCAGACATTCAGATGGTAGAGTCAGAATTTGGCGTAAACAGAATGAGAACATGGATCCATCATGCCTTGTTACCACTGTGCAGGCTGGTGGTGGTGGTGTAATGGTGTGGGGGATATTTTCTTGGCACACTTTAGGCCCCTTAGTGCCAATTGGGCATCGTTTAAATGCCACGGCCTACCTGAGCATTGTTTCTGACCATGTCCATCCCTTTATGGCCACCATGTACCCATCCTCTGATGGCTACTTCCAGCAGGATAATGCACCATGTCACAAAGCTCGAATCATTTCAAATTGGTTTCTTGAACATGACAATGAGTTCACTGTACTAAAATGCCCCCCACAGTCACCAGATCTCAACCCAATAGAGCATCTTTGGGATGTGGTGGAACGGGAGCTTCGTGCCCTGGATGTGCATCCCACAAATCTCCATCAACTGCAAGATGCTATCCTATCAATATGGGCCAACATTTCTAAAGAATGCTTTCAGCACCTTGTTGAATCAATGCCACGTAGAATTAAGGCAGTTCTGAAGGCGAAAGGGGGTCAAACACAGTATTAGTATGGTGTTCCTAATAATCCTTTAGGTGAGTGTATATGTTTGGCTTCGAGGTGCAGTTACTTATTTCAAGAACAAATATATGAATGACCTGTACACCCCTCTTAACCAAAGTGACTACACATCATCAGACGGAAACTTCCAGATCTGAAAAGTGAAACCGCAGTGGAAGTGCCTTTTTTAGTTAATAAAAGTTCATGGTTACATAAATATATGTCTTATTCAGTGTTTGGTTGTACTTAGCTCCACCCTCTCGTGTCTGTCTCGTTTCGAAAAGCCAAGATGGTGACGACCAAAAACCAAGAGGGCGACGCAAAGATACAGTTTGTTAACAGCCCTCATCGATAGCCCCCAATCTAAAGTAAACCAGACATCCACCACCACTAGGTATACACACACACACACACACACACACACACACACACACACACACACACCTGGGAATGACATCATTGTGTACAGAGGCCTGATAAGGTCATTAGTCAACCAAAGCGATGACCTGTTGCATAAGAAAGCCTGACGGGATTGAGTGATTGACTGAGACAACCACACATGCACCCACATGTAAATGCACACAGACACACCACACACACACACACACAGACACACACACACACACACACACACACACACACACACACACACACACACACACACACACACACAGTGGGCTACAAGTAGTTAATGATTACAGGAGTAATGTGATAGGGTTTGCTATTGCTCTTGTTATATCAAGGATAGGTTAGCTCCCGGCTGCTTCTCATAAAACCGTCATTGTTTTCACTGACATGCAACACTGGCCACATACAAAGCCTGTGTGTGTGTGTGTGTGTGTGTGTGTGTGTGTGTGTGTGTGTGTGTGTGTGTGTGTGTGTGTGTGTGTGTGTGTGTGTGTGTGTGTGTGTGTGTGCGTGCGTGCGTGCGTGCGTGCGTGCGTGCGTGCGTGTGTGCATGTATTTTATTTTTAATTTTTTTTGTGTAGGTATGTCATTGCCAGTTTGCCAATCTGTACAAGGTGTGGGTTTAAGAGTAGCTGTGCGTCTGAAAGGTGAGAGGCCGGGAGGAAAACAGGCGGATTGGTTTGAAAGTTTTCATGTAATAACTTATACATCCACCATGCACCAGCATCAGTTCACCAGACCATGAAGGGTTCCAGGGCAGGGTTGCTCTATTTTGTCAGATTTCTCTCTCTTACCAGTAAAGTTGCCTAATTTTTTTTTTTTGCTGGATATTTAATTTTTTTTCTCAAATAGGTCTTACCAATGATTCTCAGAAACGTCTGACTTTAATATTGTTCAAAGGGTGAATCAAACAACAATTTCCCAGTCTGTTACTGTTTGTTCAGTGTGAAGGTAATAAGTCACTAGTTTAGAGGGAGCAGTGGTGCTTAAAAGAAAACTATGGTTTAGTGCGACATTGCTTTTATTTTAATAACTTTGGCCGAAGGTTTTATCAGTTTCGAGAACATTGTATTGTCATTGCTGAGATTTCAGAACCTGCAACATGGTTCCCTTGTCTTGAAATCAAAGTTTTTTTAAATGGGTTTTAAGTTAGATGCTAGAAATAAAGCCTCTGGTTAACACAAGCCTGAAGAGATTTTAACGTTTTGTTCGACAACATAAAATACTTCAGTAAATACCCCACTCGTGAATTTTACGTGTCTTAAAAAGGCGGCTGCTAACAGAGGGAATCATCAGAGACTCACTCCACCCAGCTCACTCTCTGCTCAGACACAAACACTGACGTACAACCTGAGACGCAGCAGAGCGGACAGCATCATCACCTATAGAACACGTTTCTACAGCAGCTTCTTCCCTGCCACAGTCAGACTGATGGCAAAACAAAACTGTGAATAGGAACAGCACTCAGGACTAACCTATTTATTTATTTATATTATTATATTATATTTTATATTTTTTGTATATTATTATATTATATTTTTTATATTTTTTGTATAGTGTTCTCATATTTTATATTTGATATTTGTTCTCTTTCCTGTGTGTTTTTTCTTATTTTTAGGACTCGGAGAGCCCTGTGAAAAAAAATCCAATGAGTCTGGACTGTTGGTCTAGGCACAAATGGCCAAATAAAAACCTTGAACCTTGAACCTTGAACCTTGAAGTGGCTAAATGAGACTACAACACATCATCATGTTGAACATTTCCTCTTTCGTTAGGTTTATGCTTCTGCCGATTGCATTCACGCTTCAAAAATAACAAAACACTTACAGAGTTTATATTCTGCAATATTCCCAAATCCAATGGAAAAATCTGATTGACCTTTTGTTGATGGAACCAGTTCTAACATCCGGTGTTGGCCAACAAAAATGTGTCCCTGCACCACTCTATGGGAGAAGAAACACAAGTCGTAAGACTAACATGCTGTATATGTTGTAAACAGACAGTTTAGTTAGACAAATGTATTTGGAGAATTGCTAACAAAAACAGATGCCAATAAATCCGTTTGGCTAACTTGGCAAGCCTGATCATCTAACTGCTCATGTTTTTGTAGTATTCAAAGGTCTAAACAGAAAATGGCGAAAGATGTATTCAGATGTTTTATATAGTTAAAAGTTGCAATATTTCTACACACAGGGGTATGAATACACAAATAAGAGTCCTGCATTAAAACATTAAAAAAAAGTAAAAGTACACAAATATACGTGTATCACCAAAAGTAAAGGTAGTCATTGTGCCGAATTCCGGAATCATAGTAATGATTGATATCACTAAGCAAGAATTTTGCAGCTGGTAAAGATGGGGCCAGTTTGAACTACTATATATACTGCCAGGTAGTTTAATCTTAAGCAATACATCTTCATTTATTAGTTGATTGTCTAATATCAACAACTACAGCTTTAAATGTAATACAAATAAAAATAATAATTCCTACAAAATAAATTTAGTAGAAATTATGATAAAAGTGTACCTCAAAATTGTAAAAGGTACAATACATGCAATTTACTAGCTACAAAAGTAACTTTTATTAACTCACTGTGGTTGAGGTATGATTTATTCAACATTTCGCCATGACCCTACATCTTTGTCTACATGTGGACAACAAAAACACCCCAAAAAACATTATATGATGACTGACAGTGTTATGGAATAGGGTTTATTTTTCATTCCTGTTATCAGGCGAACTTAATAACCAGTGTTCTCTCACACCAACGAACCTTAATAGGAACATACCTGTAGCAGCTCAGATTTCATCCCCGTGACAATATCCAAGGTCTCTACTCAGCCAAGACCTAGAATCTACAAGATAAAACATGGAGCAGACGGCAGTGTTTTAAAGGGAATTATTGAAATACACAGAATGGGTGTGTATCGCTAACTGCATGTATCAACTTGTGGTTGACTGTGTTTGATTAGTATTATTCAGTTTAATCACCCACAGTGCTTGTGTCTGTCACGGCTTAGGTGTCACACAGCCATAAATCAGTAAGAACCTGTGATCCACATGTCAAGGCTGTCTTTTTGAAAAACAGCCGTTGAGATTATTCCTATGAATAACATTCAACAAGGAAACAAAGGCAACAATAAAAAAAACAGCTGTGCCTTAAAATCCTTAACAGGAGAAAAACAACCTGAAGATTTAATGTTAGTTTTGACATCACAGTCTGAAAGCTTAATTAAAGGGGCAGAGCCTCTGTTTGTTTAGTGCCCAACAAAACGGGTGCAGTGACTCAGTTCACTGACAAGCAGCCATTTCTGTCATTCCAGGCATAGCAGAGACAGCCGAGCTCTGAGCCGGTGGTGTTTTTCCAAGCTGCAGAAATGAAAACTAGTTGGGGAGATGTGCAGCGGGGTATCAGGCAAGGACAGGTCTAGCTTGTCATGTAATTATAAATATATAAACATCACCAGTGTAATTATAGGATGAGTAATCATTAAACACAAGTTGAAGTTGCTTAGGCCAATGATGAAATTGTAATGTAAGAGCTGCCATTCTGCCATTACACCAACAGCAGTCCATGGTCTGGGGACAAAACTTTGCTGTTGTTTTATTGGACCAGTGAATACAATGATATGGACCTGTCATACAATTTAACATGAACACTTGTCCACCCAAAAAGTATCTTAATTTTTTTGTAATATATATTGTTACGTCATAGCAGAAAAACACATGGTTTAATTAATAGCATCAATGATGGTTGGCTAGCATGGCTTAGTGCAGTAGTTCTCAAACTGTGCCAGGGTTAGCTGATAACTTAGCATTTTCTATGCTAACTATGCCTGGCCCTGCCAGACCTTGCTCTTCTCCGGATTCACCCTCTCATCCAAATATGGTCAAGTCCACTTCATATGCAGTCTACGGATACAAGGGAACATGTGTAAACTACACATACTGTTACGCTACACTGCCATAGTCCAAAAAGACCTACCTGTTTGAGACAATGTTCATGCTAATCTTTATCTTAAGCATTGTGCTAACAAGTAAACCTTGCAGGGGATGGCTGACCGAAGGTTTGTGTAATCTGGCCCAGCAATATTAGCAAACAAAATGAAGTATAAATGAGTATAAAAACTAACCATTCATGATGCAATAGCTACACCACACGGTTATAGATCAATTAGCTGTCCACAGAGCTTGGATTACCCACCTCAGTTACCGGAACACCTGAAAGGCCTCTCCCTATAACGTACAGTAGGATACATCCTCCCAGGGTAAACATATGCACATGTTTAAAATAACAGTGATATGTTTGTTTCCCAGGCAAGTGCAATGAGCATGTGAAATGCAGGTCAGGTGACTGATCTTCTTCTATGACAGCACTGTCTGTTTTTTCACACTCGAATGGAAAAAACGCATGTGTGTGTGTGTGTGTGTGAGTATGTGCGTGTGTGTGTGTGTGTGTGTGTGTGTGTGAGTATGTGCGTGTGTGTGTGTGTGTGTGTGTGTGTGTGTGTGCAAGCAAGCAAACACACACTCATGGGCTGACTCAAGTGCTTTTATGACTACCCTGACAGCAGGGCACAAAGCTGTGCTGAAAGGCCCAAGGGCATGCAGGAGTGTACATGCTTAGATGCAAACACACACACACACACACACACACACACACACACACACACACACACACACACATACACACAATAATACCACCACCCCCATAACATGTTCTAAATTGTTCTCACCATCACAGGACTAATAGTATGTATCTTTCTACGCTTATCTTTACGCACAACCACACAAATGTATTTCTCTCATTCACTAAGTTCCTCACAATCACACACACACACACACACACACACACACACACACACACACACACACACACACACACACACACACACACACACACACTGGCTGAATTGCTGGCGCTATAAAAAGACAGCAATGTTTAACCTGTCCTTGAAACTGAACAGACGGCCAAAGACACATACACACACACATACGCTCACAATGTAACAGCTCCATTCCTACACACAGTCTATATTACATTTGCAATGCTTATGTTTAGAAATGACAGCTCTGTCTGGCTGAGCCTCCTATACACATGCGGTGGGGATGCAAAGTGCCACTGTGTCTGCCAAAAAGGACCACTGAGGCGTAAACCCTACGCACAAATACACACACACACACACACACACACACACACACACACACAGGTGCGCACATGGTTTCAGTGTGCTTACCTACACTGTGTTCAAATTAAAGTTATTTGTGGACAGCGTTATCTGGGACCTCAAATGGCAATAATCAGTTCATCCATCAAACCACAACCTGCACACACACCAGTCCAGGATGGTTGGCATTAAGTGTGTGTGTGTGTGTGTGTGTGTGTGTGTGTGTGTGTGTGTGTGTGTGTGTGTGTGTGTGTGTGTGTGTGTGTGTGTGTGTGTGTGTGTGTGTGTGTGTGTGTGTGTGTGTGTGTGTGTGTGTGTCTGGTTTCTCCACTGGGAAGCCTTTTGCTATTTCTAGAACAGAGCTGCACTTCTACTCAGCTTTGTCCTTTTGCTGTTGTTTAGTTAGCTGCTTTGTGTCTGTTGCTCTGTCTCTCTCTCTTTCTCACTCACTGTCACACACACACACAAACACACACACAAACAAAGCATACACACCAATACATCAAATCCCATTAGGGACCAGCAACGCCACTACACACACACAAAACATGCACCAAGAAATATAAAGTCGTGACCCTATAAATGCCTGCAAGGACTGACGCATCCCTGACCTGCCGTTGTTTTTGTGCAAAACACGACACTTTCATCAAGACTTTAAATTAATAGTTGGGGGGGATTAAATATGAAGCTACAGCCAGGAGCCGGTTAGCTTATTTTAGCATAAACACTAGAAGCAGGGGCAAACCGCTAACCTGACATTATTGGCAATGTTCAGAGGTGTCAAGTAACGAAGTACACTTTGTTACTTTAGAAGTTTTACTTCTACTCCTTACATTTTCACGCAAATATCTGTACTTTCTACTCCCTACATTTTAAAAATAGCCTCGTTACTATTTCGTTTTGGTTTGTTTTCATTCCGGCTTGTCATCGTTCAAAAACACACACAAAAAACCTAGCCAGATAAATCGCGCCATCCGGATAGAGTGAATTTGATTGTGGTTGGATGAGAAGTATAAACATATACCATTCAGACACCCTATTGCAGACCTGGGCATCTTACGGCCCGCGGGCTCTCCCAGTCTGGCCCGCGTGAGGTCAATCAAAAATGAAAAATAAATAAATAAGGTGCACGCCATTAATGCAATACAAACGGCACTGCTTTTACTTTGAAGGCGATTTATTTATGTGTGCACGCACGTGCGCGCTTACGCAGCCTCACGACGGGCAGTGTTGCCGACTTGGAGACTGAAGTGAAAGCGTATTGTTATGCAGTTTCTGTTCTCAGCGAGCAGCGGGTGCTGCCGCGAGACCTCCGCCTCCCAAGGAGCCTCGCGCTGCAGTCTCCGCCTCCAGATTGAAAATTAATCGCGCAAAGCCACCACGGATCTGACCTGCGGTCTGATCCACTATGGCAGAGCACTTTAAGTCAGGATCACTTCTGGATTTTTATTCTTCTCTCAAAGAGGAGAACTTCCCTCACATGAGGAGGCCTGCTCAGAAGATGTTGGTTCTCTTTGGATCTACCTACATGAGAACAAACATTCTAGTGATGAAGTTCAACAGATCAGATCCTCTCTCACTGATACCTGTCAGCTGTCACATCTCCACCTCATTCAACCAGACTTCATGCTCTTGTTCAAGCCAACACAGACTGGACTTTTCTCACCGAGTAAGAACAACTGAACTGGAAAACATCAAAAGCACTTATTGTTTTTGTTTAAAGTTAATAAATTGCTGGTCTTTAACATACATATTTAAGGTAAGGTTTAAAAAAATCTTTAAAAATTAAATTATTTTTTTTAACTTATTTTCATAGCCTTATTGTAACATGTATTCTTACCAGTAGCAACTCAAAACCATATAATTTACAGTTTTTTTTATAAAGTAATAACATTAATATTGAGTTAATTGAATTAAGTTCAGACTATTGGTTCGGCCCTCCACAACGGTCCAAATTTCTCATGTGGCCCCTTGGGAAAATGAATTGCCCACCCCTGCCCTATTGGTTTTCTACGCGATGCACCTGCAGATTACACAAATCAACTGTTACAAATCACGTCACTCTCCAGTTACTAGTGGATAGTTACTGGAGTTATCATGTCTTCCGCTCCATGAAACGCATGTTAATGCTCAGTAGTACACATATGGTACTTTAATGTATTTGCATTGTAATAAAATGTGATCATTTTCAATGGGCATATATGCAGCTGAAACGGGTAGCCTAGTGCAGCCCACATTTTTCAACATAACATTTTAAAACATTATAGTCATTATGGCCTTTAGAAAAATTATTGCTTTGGGGGGAGGTGGGGTAGTGCACTATAGGCCCCTGAGACGCGGCTTAAGAGTTTGTCCTTAATGGAGAGAAAAAAAATCCCCTTACATTACTTTTACTTTTATACTTTTAAGTAGTTTTGAAACCAGTACTTTTACACTTTTACTGAAGTTAAAAGCTTGAGTTGATACTTCAACTTTTACAGAAGTATTTTTAAACCCTAGTATCTATACTTCTACTTGAGTAATGAATGTGAATACTTTTGACACCTCTGGCAATGTTGAAAGGGTTCCAACAACCCATTTTCTCGAAAACAAACTCCCATTGCTCCGAAGGCCCATTGATCTGAAAATAAACACTCTCCTTGCATTTAAAAGAAGCACATGGCTAACAATTATGCAGAGTGACATCATTGAACCTTTCCAGGTGTTATATTTACTCTGATATTTTGAACGTTAACCAATCTCAGTATTTATGCCGAAACCTAACGAACCCAACGAATGAAGGCAACTAGTACTAGCCAATCAGAGGCATACTAGGCCGAGTCAAGCCTTCACTATAGTGATGAAAAAAATATTGAAGGTCCGATGACGTCGTTTTGCTAAATAATTAGCAATGTGCATCTGTTTGTTGCAAGGAGAGTGTGCCATTATCTTGGGCCACCCAAAAGCAGATGGGCTTTGGGTGGAACATTTCTTGTACTTTTGGGGTTTTGGAATAATCATCCGTCAGAAGTATGGTCAGTCCCTGTATGAAGGTCCGCTCTTCCCGCTGTTCAAGGTGCTAGGTGTTGGCAGTTGTTAGCCTCACTTCCTTCCTATTAAACACACACTGCTCTTGTTGCTATACTTGGATATAACTGGTTCATCTTTTGGGTGTAAATGTACCTATACATGTGTTCAAGTCTACGTGTGCACCTGCATGTACATGTATTTGCATGTACATGTCTGCCGCCGTGGTGAAGGTCACAGATATTATCAGCAGGGTGGTGTGTGGGAGTGCAGGTTGAAGCATGTTTGTGTGCAGTTGCTACAGGTTAGTGCATATTACTTAATGTCTGATGTAAGTGTGTGCGTGTGCGTGTGCGTGTGTGTGTGTATGTGTGTGTCTGTGTGTTAGATCCCAGCAGGCTGTAGATCATTCACAGGTACGACAGGTCAATCTTCAATCCAGATGGCCTCCCAGACTCCTGGGCTGCATTCCAAACAGAAACAGACTTTACTACAATGTCACCTCTCTCACACATACTCCTAGCCAGTATATCTAACAGTCAGTCATCATCAAAATAACACACTCGCTAATTAACGCTTCCAGATGAATCCTAACTGTGTAGTAAACAGACTGCATTTATGTAGCACATTTCTAGCCTACCGACACTTTACTCTCTCTCTCTCTCTCTCTCTCTCTCTCTCTCTCACTCTCTTTCTCTCTCTGGGTTCCCTCCTGATCACATAGCGCCCCTGTCGTGAGCAAGGAACATTGTTAGGGCGCAAGATAAAAAAAAATGGAATGGTGCCTGACTCACTGACAAACTTCACAACCAACAGCTATCACATGAAGAAATAAAAACATGCAGGTGAAGTTTGTTAGCCAACAATATGGATTTCATCACTTGCCCGCAGGCCCACGGTAAACACACACACACAAACTTATATGCAGAATGGATGACAGGCTGAGATAAGCTTCTCTAGGAGCCACTATCTCCTCATTCAAACAACACCGCCAAGTATCTCTGCAGCGATGTCCTCATCAGGCTTCACTGTACATGGCACCATATCATGCTGTTAAGTGTTTATTAAGGCAGACATCCTTAGCCACAATGGCCCACTTTGCTAGAATTTGCGTATTTCTTATTGTACATTGTGCTATCCGTAGTCAATTGACTGGTCTCACCGAAAAGCACACCGGAGTATGACGAATGAAAATGGAATGGAAATTTGGAGAAAATGAACGTCAGTCTCTGGCTCGTCCATCTCCTCTCGTGAGTCAGGGGTGATGTCCTCAACATCTGTCATCTCCCTCATCCTCATTTCTCTTTCCTCTCTTTTTCCATCCTTCCGCTCCATCGTTGATCCAGGACAGGATGACAGCATGCTATGGTGTGTGCAGTATTAGTTGAAACAGTCTTTTATGAACAAGCACCAAAAAAATGGAAAACTATGTGAACATAATTACTCAAAGATATCATGAAAAATGGCCAAGAAGACAAATTAACTGGAACTTTTGACAAAACACAGATTGCAAACGTTGTCATGCTAAGAGTGTCATGAATGTGTACAGTATTGCTGGGTGCATGTGTTCTTCCTCATAACAGGATATGACAGATATGGAAAGACTGTGAGCTGTCTCACTGGCCGGGTTGCCCATACACACACACACACACACACACACACACACACACACACACACACACACACACACACACACACACTGGTCAGGTTAATCAGGCTACCACTGGGATCAGATGTCCACCTCTTTCATGTAAATGTCGCTTCACATCTGTTTGTTTTTTTGCCACGAAATGAACCCTCATCTCCTCACAGAACACGTCTGTACGTCCATTAATATGGTTCGAGTTCCCTTTTATCATCGCGCAGCAAAGGTGGAAACAACTTTGACTTTCACAACGTCTGACAACCTTCCCTCTCAGGACACAGGGTAATATACATTCAGGTTCACGGGATACCCTGGATAACTATAGCACATGCTTCACGAATGACAAATGTATTGGTTTGCAGACACTTAATTAAAGGCGGGAACAGCCATCATTTTGTCTGATACGGTGGAGGTTTCTCCCTCCTGCTGCTGCGTTTGGATTAGATCACAATAGCCTGAATTATTGTATCCTGTGTGAGGATTTTACCCCAAAAATCTGTAAAGACTGCCGTTAAAAGAGCTACAAAGAACTTTCATTTTCCAATGTTTTCTGATTTCCCTGTGGACTTAAAATAATATAGTGTTTTCAAGCACCATATTCCCTTTCAAAAACCTCTCATTTTCCTGCAGCTGCAGACTCTGCTCATAGAAAAAAACTGTGGAGCTAATATTTGCAGACTTATTAACTAGCGTTAGCACTTCTATGCTACGCTAGCTACTGAAGGTATTCTGACTTTATACTACTTTAAAAAAACTTTATGTTACTTTTGCTTAACCTTACAGGAACAGTGTTTCTTCATAATTTTTCATTGTCCTCTTTCTTGATCACCATGTGATGTGGTGTTTTCCTTCGATCTTTATCTATTTAAACTGTTTTCACTGCTGAATTGGTTTGACATCCTGAATAAATCCTTGAAACCCATTATAGACTAATTGAAACCCATTGTAGAGCCTCCTGGGTTAAATTTGATAATATTTTTTGCAGAAAGTGCAATTAGTGACAGTGTGGGCTCCATGGTAGCTCCGACAGCTTAACGGAGTAGCAGCAAGGACGACTTAGCAAAGGGTCAATTTGGACTTGGATTGTTAACTATCCTTTTAGCTCTGTTTTGGTCTCCACCAACTCCTGAGGGAGATATCTGGCTCTTTAGCTGCCAAATGTCCCATTATGTTCACCAGCTTGTCGCTAACTCTTTCTGTGTGCTGTTTGATGCTGAGCAGGTATCGTCCAGTGGGTTAATCACACATTTTTCACTGAAAACCGTAGTTTCCTAATTTGTGTTGTTTAATTTATGTTGTATATATGTTGTTTATATGTTGTTCTATATGTTGTTCTATATGTTGTTCTATTTTTTTTATTACTTTTAACTGTTTTTACACTATTCACTTTATGTCAGACAGAAGAGAAACACAATTTCAAGTCTTCTGTATGTTTGCACAAATGGAAGAAGTGACAAATAAAACTGACGAAATAATGACCTGAAAGACGTTAAAACACTCCAAAGAGCTGAGGAGAACTGCAGAGCCGGGTGATGATTCTTTGTAGGTTTCTCACTATGAATGACACCCTTCACATTACATAAAGACATTTCATCCTTTGTTCATATAAGAATATTGGTCAGCTTTAATTTAAAAATATTCAACACCAGAACTAAAGGCTGTTTATAAAACCCACAGGCCCGGCCGCAGGGGGAGCAGGCAGGGACGTTGTGCGACCCGACAGCCCCCCAGCAGGACCATGAAACAACACTGCTGCTGTCAGCACCTTCAACCGTCCACATCACGGTCAGGACACTGCTGTCAGCAGGACGCTATACACACTGAGGCGCATACACACACTCATTCGCATACCACCGGCAAACACACATACTAACATAGAGAGGGGCAGATACCTCCCACTTACACACACACACACAGCAACTGGGTGTTTGGTTAGCCTGTTTGTGCCTGTCAGTCACTTTTTCACTATCCCACACAACACACGGTTGGAATCAGTCAAGTCTGAGTAACCGACAGGCGTTATATGTCTTTCCCCAGTGACGTCACTTCCTCTGTCTTAAACTCTTCTTCCTTGCTGCCGTCTGGGCACCTTAGAAACTGCAAAATGCCGCCTTTTTGCACTTTCTCCCTTTTTCGAACCTGATGTATTCCGTCTGTGTCCTTTCTGACCCCACACTCTATCCTTATCCATTCCTCATAAATGCATCTCGCCAGCATTTCCATATTAACTACCGTGTGCTCTGCCTGCCGGGTCCTACAGCGGCGGCGGACAACAGATGGTGCTGAATACTGGATGGAGTGGCAGTGCTGCTGCGTCATGGAGGCCACCAGGACAAGGTTAGATCAGGTGAGGTTTGCGCTCTGTGAACCCATTCGGCAGACTTTTCATGTTTCTGATGTAGGTTTTAAAGGTTAAATTCTGATTTATTACAACTTGGTTTTTATTTTTGCAGTTTAGGCCTTCATGACGATATTATACTTAGAATCTTAGAACATTGCTGCAACAAAGAAAGACAGGATAATAAAAATAAGGTTGTAAACTAACAACTGTTTAGCCAGCTTATCTTCACCACTTTATTTGGAACGTAAACCGCGGGGTGAGCGCATCCAAAATGTCAGTAATATTCCTTCACTGCAAAGCAACTACGGGAAGTACATTAGATCAAAATCAAATCAGTATCAGATCCATCAAACCATCCTGCCATATTTAAACGTGATCCTTTACCAAATGTATGAAATGCTCAAAACCAGACACCAGGAATTTTTTTTGCCATTGTAACGTTCCATGGATAACTTAAATGTGGATGTTTTTGCATTCGACTAAAACAGGTGACGTAGTATATTGAGTGGCCATTATTAAAAGTTACGTGGCATGCTTTTTAATATAACAAGCATGAAAATCTACCAAGGCTTGTGATGGGAGATGAGTAAATAAACACAGGACTTTCACCCAGGAGACAGCTGTTTGTGACTGAGAAATTATTCTTTCATTTTCTTATTTGAGATTTGTATTGTGTTGCCACTAGCCAATACAAAATAACTAATAAAAAAACATTTGAGCCACCATCAGTGTCTTGTTGGGGACACATGATGCAATTATTCTTGGTGGTATATGCAAAATAACTATGCAATATATATAGAAAATAATCCTTGAGTAGGTCAGGTGGCTGGTGGCATTTGAAGGATACAGTTTAAAATGTATGCTGTTGTAGTTTTTTCATTATGCTTGTCTCTCTTTTTTAATCTAAATCTATTATTGTGGAATTTGTATACTTACTTACTGGACTTTAATGTATATTTAAATTACATCAGATACATTCTGTGATGAGTTTATAGTACCAATAACCTTGATGAGTTTCTCTTCATTAGGCCCTCTAGTGTTTTTGAACTTGTGCTTCTTTCGAGTTTACAGCAATGAGACCGATGGAAGCTGATATTGCAAAGGTTGTCGGCTGGATTTGAACTGAGACCACTACGTGCACTTGTGTGTACTCAAGCCTGAGAAACTGCAAAAAGATTTTTTTTTATTTTCTATGTTTTTGTATTATTTATTGTTATGTATATGGTTTTTGTTTCCTTATTTATAGTCTTTACATTGCTCAATTAATGCAAGTGGATATGCGTGTGTGTGTGTGTGTGTGTGTGTGTGTGTGTGTGTGTGTGTGTGTGTGTGTGTGTGTGTGTGTGTGTGTGTGTGTGTGTGTGTGTGTGTGAGTGAGTGGATGTATGTGAGTGGATGTGAGTGAGAGAGTTGAAGGTCAGAGAAGGTGGGATAGTAAGAATAAGCATATGTTTCTACATTATTATCTGCCACTGCAAGCATTTAACAGCCAGTTGTTGATGTTGGGTTTTGGTTGCTTTTATAATTTTCTTTTCTGTTTGTGTATCAATTGCCTTGTTGTATTATGGAGGCAAATCAATGACAAAACTAGAGAGCGCAAATGAGCTCCACGAGAGCGCGCAAGAGCGCGCAAGAGCTCAACGAGAGCGCGCAAGAGCTCAACGAGAGCGCGCAAATCAAACAGCCGCGCGCGTAATTTACTTTGACGAGCGCTTTTACATCACTACGCGAGCAAAAGTTGCTCTCAAAGTTTGCTCTCAAAGTTTGAACCTGCTCGCTCTCGAAGCTTTAACCTGCTCGCTCGCGTGTCTGTTACCTGCTCGCGCTCGAGTAGATTTTCTTTTTGACAGTAAGTGGGCGGATCCAGTCACTATCGTATCTCTACATCTAATTGGTTACAATCCTCGGCTTCAGATTGGCTGGAATGCATTTCTCACCAGCACACTGGGAACAATGGCGGATGAGAAAACACAACTGAAAGTTGACGTTCTCTGAATACTACTGTTATTGAGTCTCTGTAGCGGTTAAACATGAGATATAATTCGGTTTTGAGGATCTAACGAGCAATCTTTATTAGTTTATTATTTATTCACAGTAACGTTACATCAGTTTGACTGAGGGAAAGTTAAGATTTATAACTTAAGATTTTAATTTAACTTTTACTTTAAACTACAGTGGTGTCTTATTACTTTTGACCAAATTGTCAACACAAATCGGAGCCAGCGGATCATTTCAAAAAGTCCTGCCGGGATCAGGCTGCTCTCGGCGGGCAGACAGAGCGCTGACGGCCCGGTGCTGCGGAGCTCACGGTCCCTCAGCAGGAACTCAAACCGTCGGCGTATCTTTTTAAGTCGGCTGATTCTGGACAAACCGACCACAGATTTGATGCTTAAATAACTAACTTCTCGCCTGAAAACATCCTAAAATTACATTTTGTGACTCAATAACAGTAGTATTCAGAGAACGTCAACTTTCAGTTGCGTTTTCTCATCCGCCATTGTTCCCAGTGTGCTGGTGAGAAATGCATTCCAGCCAATCCGAAGCCGAGGATTGTAACCAATTAGATGTAGAGATCGATGGTGACTGGATCCGCCCACTTACTGTCAAAAAGAAAATCTACTCGAGCGCGAGCAGGTAACAGACACGCGAGCGAGCAGGTTAAAGCTTCGAGAGCGAGCAGGTTCCAACTTCAAGAGGGACTTTTGCTCGCGCGAGAGCAACTTTTGCTCTCGTGAGCGGGGATTTTACTCGCGTAGTGATGTAAAAGCGCTCGTGAAAGTAAATTACGCGCGCAGCCATTTGGCTGTCTGATATGGTATCCTTTCACTCCTTATTTGTGAGGTCTATTGTACATTAAGTCTTGTTTTGTAATTTCTACAAATAAATCATATAGAAAAAAAAGATATCACAAGGGAAGGTCGTTTTTATGTGCATATGACTCCATAAAGTGCTGAGCTAAGGCTTATATTACTCTATAATTGGATTTCTTTCGAGGGTTAAAAAGCTAAACCAGGCCCTCATTTCTTCTCATATCAGCCCTGGACTCTGGACTGTAATTGACCCGCCTTTCACAGCTAACTTAAGCTCTACTGTACTGGCCCGGGTCACTCAATCACATTGTAAGTTGAGAAACAAGATGCCTGGTCATAATAACTCACTTGCTGGGAGTTTTACTGAATGAATAACTCTCACAGTGTCAGCAGGACTTTGTTGATTGATGGGTAAAAATGAGTCACCCCAACCACCATATATTTGTCCGATAACTACTTTATCTACAGCCACTGCTCTTATCAGCTGACCTACATACTGGACTGAGAGACATCTGGATAAGTGTGCATCCATGTGTTCCGTGCAAAAAGCACAAAAAACTAAGGAAATATGTCTCACTCTCAAATCTTGAGTGTCCTGAAACAACATAAAAACACTTTTCCAAACTGCAAGACGTGCTCGGGTGCACATTCACAAACAATTAAGTAAAACTTTCACAATACACACACACACACACACACACACACACACACACACACACACACACACACACACACACAAAGCGTTACGTGAAGCATGAATGCCTGTTTGTCTGCGGGGACGGCTCATAAAGTGAGTCAGGCATGACTGGGAGGCCTGAGACGAAGAAGCAATCACATCAGGGAGGATAGAGTTTCCATAAACAGGCCGCGGATCAGGTATGCAGCACCAGATTTAAAAAAAGATGTAATATGAGACACAGACAGACAGGCAGGCAGGCAGGCAGGCAGGTAGACGCCCAGACAGACAGCTGCCCGCCATATTAAATAGCATTAGTGTTAGAGTATTGTCTCATAACCCTTTACCCCCCTCTGTAGCCACAGACATAGTGCAAGGAAAAACCTTAAATATGAATTGAGAATTGTATAAATTTGCCTCACTCGCACAAAAACTACAAGGTGAATAGCCAACAACATTTGCACATATACGTATATGCTATATCACATCCAGATATCTGTTACTTTGTAACTTGTTGTCACGTAGTATGGCAAGTATCTTGGAAAACCAGTCAGCTCAAAGGGTATTACTCCATCAGCCGTATTATGTGAAGAGCCGGTGTCACCACGTGCAGTTATCTTGTAAACGTGACAGTCTTATCTTCACCATATGAGTAATACAGAGTTTACTCATCTTCAGCCCTCTTCATCTGTCTACAGATACAGTTTTGTTAATGAAGCATTAACAACAGTGACGGGCCGTCAGGGCCAGCTAAGCCTTCTCTGTTGGCCTAAATAGAATCACAAAGTTTAAATTGTAATTTTTATTTTAAAGATTTTTTTTAGAGATATTTTATATTTTATTTTGTTTTTCACAAATACACTACGTGTATTATAATAATTTTTCCCTATTGGCCGTGTACCGCGCCACGATCAGCTGTTAAACAGCAGGCATAGCTACAAAATCCACATGATTAACAACAAGTTTAAACTTCATCCAGTCTTAATTGAACTGGACTGTGTGCAGTTTACGCATATTATCAAACAGTAGTAGTAGAAAAACAATCGACAAAATGATATTCATTATGTAGCAATACTTACTTTCATAACAGGAAAGAATTTAAGATTGCTGCTAATTTAGCTTAAGCTAGCTTGGCTCAGAGGTTTTGTTGCTACAGCTTTACTTGGTCTGGTATGACCAGTAGCTTGTGTAGGCTAATGTTAGCTTATGTTCGAAAACCTAAGCTAACATTCGTCTATAAATGTAGATGAATTGCTACGTAAATGTTTTTATTGAGTCAGTTAACTTAGGTTATGACTCGATTCCTGACTTGCTACATGTTAGTATTCATAATTACTGTGTTCAGTAATTGATTCCCGTGGCATATGCTAATCAAATATGTCTTACATCTTAACCATCAAAGTAGCTAGAATCTAGCTGTAATGTAAATGGACATACAATATTTTGAACGATGAAGTAACATAAAATGGAATACACAAGTAAACTACAAGTACCACAAAATTGTGTTCAGTTATGCAAAAACGTCACTCCGTAGGTGTCTATATATAGTAAGTATGACTGGCCCCAAGCATATTTTTAATATCATGTGTTATTATTAATCATCAGTATTGTCGCAAATCCCCATCCAAGCACAACCCCACAAAGCTTTGGAGTTATGTTTCTAGTTGTGTCCATTCAATCTGCGTAGGGATAACAAAGGATGTTTTCAAGAATAATCACTATGCATTGTTGCGTGCAGGCGCAAATGACTGAGGAGCCGAGGTCTGAGTCAGAGAGCAGATTCATCATGGGGCAGATAAAAGGAAGGCACTTTCCAGTTTCACTCTAATCTGAATACAGTTTCAAATAAATCCAGTCAGAGTCTCCCGAGAAGAGAGATAAAAGGCAGCTTCTCAGCAGAGCTGCAGAAGTCATGACGGAACTCTAGCTCCCTGGTGGGCTAATATGAGTCAGTGCTTCAAGGGTTAAACAGCACTGCCAGTCCCTATGAGGTTTCACATGTAAATGTGAATATGCAAACATCACAAACTGGGCCACATGTATGAAAATACTGGTGAGCGGGTCCATTTGGAAATAGGTCAAATGGCCATAGAGGTCAGGTTAAGCAAAGTATGAAGGGTTGAGGAAACAGTTTGCAGTGATGAGCATATAAACAAAACGGAAAAAAACTGTTGCACACTCATAGAATCATGTGACGTGAAGATGCCTCAAAACTAGCTGGAGCAAGCTAAGTTTTTTCAAACATTTGCACTCTGACATCTGACAGATGTAAACATGTGACACTACTACTACAAACACAGCTCATTTTCTTTCATTTCCTTGGGTGTTTCCAGAGGCCACCCAAGGGTCACGCTGAGGGTCATATTGTTTTGCAGAGTGGCCCATATTGGCTGAGCAGCCCCTGGATGTACAGCCTGACGATCACACCAACATCATGTGAGTAGTCGAGTCGTCTGTAGGTTGAAAAAAAGTTCAGCGGTCGTCGTGCTGAACTTTGGTTGATGCCATACTGTAATGAGAGTAATGTGAACACAGTGTAATTAGCTTGAGGTCCGCCTTTGAGTGGTTTTGTCCGTGTCGTGGTGATATTACAAAGAAGGCAGGTTGTTGAAGACATACTTTGTTAACCTAATAACCCACATCTGATAAGACGTGGGTTATTATGCATGGGTTTGTGGCTTTTACACATTCATTGGGAAAAAAGAGGAGTGAGTCAGCTATATTTGAGTGCTTTGCTCATACATGAGCACACTGTTAGCAATAAGGCTGGCATTCAAACTTTGTAATGAAAAATAAAAATGTGGTGATCCCTAGTGACTTAATGTTGGTCGTTTTAGTCATTCCTTTAGGAGTCAGAACATCCATCCATCCATTTTCGGCCGCTTATCCGGGGTCGGGTCGCGGTGGCAGCAGGTTCAGCAGGCCGACCCAGGCTTCCCTCTCACCCGCAACACTTTCCAGCTCATCCTGGGGGACCCCGAGGCGTTCCAAGGCCAGCCGGGAGATATAATCCCTCCAGCGTGTCCTCGGTCTTCCCCGGGGTCTCCTACCAGTTGGACGTGCCTGGAAAACCTCTAATGGGACATTAGTCAGAACATAATAATAATATAATAATAATAAGTTATTTATCTGTTGGGTACATTGACATTTCATTTGCCCAGGTTTTGTTTTATCTATCCCCCAAAGCCATCTTTGAACACGTTCAGTGCAACCTTAAAATGTTTAAGACATTACACTTGGAGAAGCTGTGTGTGAGATTGCAAATGTCTGAATCAGTTGTAAAAATCCAGTTTCGGAAAAAGGAACCTTACTCAACAGCATGTCGTGTGGTTCCCTTCATATGTCCAGATAAGGATAATAATATTGTTTTAATGGGAAATACATTTATATAGCTTTATTTGGTTTTGTGTATTAAAAAAAAGAAAAACAGAATGAAATGTGAAGCTCCTCCCACTATCATGGAAGCTGTCCTTGCTCAAATGCTGGTGGTTTGTTGGTGCTAAATTGAAGTGAAGTACTTGTTTTAAGGAGTACAGATCAAAGTGCCTCTGGTATTTAGCATTGTGATTTTAGCATTTGTTGGTGCCATTCAACCTTTAGCCTTCAGCTATCCCTCTTATGTGCAACACTTTACAATACATCCACGCTGTGTCATGTGTTTCCCACTGCTAGACAAGGTGGGATTGACGACGTACTGTACAGGTAAACAGGGTATATTGCGCTGCCGGTCACAAGGAAAGGCACTGATGACCTTGTTGTTGTTTTTCTCCTTTGGTTGAGAGAAACATCTTGTGTTGTCGAGAGGCCACAGGCGTAAAATTATTGAAATTCAAAAACCTTTCTCAGAAATCCTCAGTTATGCACATGGCAAATACACGCACGGACACACAAAGAAGGCATTTCTCATTTTCATTGAGTTTTAACAGTAATTGTAAATTATTTATTCAATAAGCGTAAATTAACTCAATCTCTAAGTGGTGACCTTTTGCTTCTCTCTTTAACTCACTCTTTTTTTTCTTCATGTGCGTTTCCATCTCTTACCCTCACTCTCTTAGAGAGAGAGACAGAGATATAAAATCTCTGTCTCTCTCTCTCTCTCTCTCTCTCTCTCTCTAAGTCTCTCTTATGGTATGTGTTGCCATAGTCTCATGATCAATTAGCTTACATTATGATGAGAGGGGGGAGGAGTCGAGGTGGCCGTGACGTCCAACTCGTCAAGCCATTTGGACAGGCGGGTGTGGCCAAGAGAGAGGTGGTGTGATGTCTCCTATCGAACCAGTGTGTGTGTGTGTGTGTGTGTGTGTGTGTGTGTGTGTGTGTGTGTGTGTGTGTGTGTGTGTGTGTGTGTGTGTGTGTGTGTGCATAGGTCATGTGGTTGTGTTTTTATAGTGCAGGGATCCGGTCTCATGATGGTCAACACCTCATTGCGTGTCACGCGTATAGGTAGATACGCTCTAGTTCTAGCACATACAGTACATTAAAATAGAAATGTTGCATTAAAATAATCTGATTCATCGTTAAAGTCTTTGAGTCTAAAAAAGCACAAATAATTACTGGTTCCAGGTTCTCAAATGTGAAGATTTTCCTGTTTTAAATTCTGTTCCATTTAATTCTTTCGATGAAATAATATGAAATTTAAAGTCACTTTGGACTCTCAGAACTTGTAACGTTATTTATGTTTGTACATTTCTTCACATTTCCTACACTAAAGGATATATTTATCATAAGAAAAATAACCACCAGATTAATCAAAAATGAAAATAATCAACAATCTGGGTATTAATCTTGTACGGGCAAGTTGACTGGAATTGAAACCACAATGAAAGTGCAGTAAATATTACATACACAAATGCTATTATTATTATTATTATTATTATTATTATTATTATTATTATTATTATTATTATTATTATTATATCAGGAGATTTAATATAGACCCCAGATATGCTTTGCAGAACATTTTATGTTTTGTATGTGCTTTTGTTGATGAGCAGAGCTTCATATCTCACCACATGTCCTGCTCTTCAGAGCAAGACGTCCTTGACTGAGTGTACTTTTCCAACACTGACCGTGTTTGACACCCGCTGTCCTGGTCTGCCCCTGGTTTTGGCCGACTCCACCCGGCTGTTTTCCACACACTTGAAAACAAACACGCGCTTTTGCAAATACGGCCTGACCCAGTTCCACACTGCAATGTCATGTGTGACAAAGTCCTATGTCATTTCACTGCACCGCCATGTTCCCCGAGCGCAGAGACAGACCAACAGTCTGTGTATGTGTGTGTGTGTGTGTGTGTGTGTGTGTGTGTGTGTGTGTGTGTGTGTGTGTGTGTGTGTGTGTGTGTGAGGGAGACAGCACACACTCACACACAGTAGTAGTCTACTGGAAAGTCTATAAATGTAAACGTGTGTAAAATGCTTTTTTTTGCTATGTAAGTGTGTGGTAGTGTCCGTGTGTGTGAGTATGTGTGTGCGTGTGTCTGTATATATGTGTGTGTACACTAAGGTAAACTAATTACTATGTGCTGCTATCAGCTGCGGGCCATGAGGCCTGCAGGGAGAATTCCTCTGTGGTCAGCCGACCGGTTATTCTGTCTATCTCCACCTTCCTCCCTCTCTCTCTCTCTTTCTCACACACACACACACACACACACACACACACACACACTGTGAACTCAGTCACCCACTCATGCCACTCGCTCAGGCACGTCACATAGAGACACAGTAACAGGGAGACTGTGGGAGAGGAGCATACACATATACGACTAAGCTGTCATTAAGTTCTGTGCCGAACAAGCACACAAAGACATCAAAAACAGAATTGTGGGCAAAGAGCAGGAATAAGAGTCCTGACTATGTAGTGGCACACATAATGGATGAGCTAAGTCTGTGAGCTTTCATTTGGATGCTCACCAAGGAACTCAGATGTTATCCAAGAAATGAATGATGCATTATTGCTGTAAGGGCCGAGTCTAGTGTCTCTCAGCTGGCTACTTACCCTCCAGCATGTTGATGTTGAAAACTCACGTGAACAAAGCACCAGCACAGGAGTGCATATATGGTGCTACTTGCGAAAACAGACAAAAAAAACGCTTTGAAGTCGGGAAACATACAAAGTCATTTGAATGTGAAGCAAGCACAGTAATCACCAGAAAAATCCATAATACAACAAACTCACGTTTATGCTATTGACAAGTTTTGTTCAGCAAATTAATCGTCACAAACATCACTTTGATGATTTCTGAAGCGTGAATTAAAAACGTGAAGTAAAAACGTTAACGGCTATAAACAAACTACACCTTGGTCACTTGGACTTCCCCTTACCACCACCAGTTAAAGGCGGACTTGTGTTTGGCGTGGTGACATAATCTCATTTTGCCACCTGTTAGCAACCACCTTTTTTAAGACAGTTAAGTGGGGTTAAGACACAGAGTGGCGTATTTAGTGCTGTATTTTATTTAATGTCGTGGAACCAAACTTTAAAAATGTTTCACCTTGTGTTAACCACAGACATTATTTCAGGCATCTAACCTCATGCAGTGGCCTCAAAAACCCATTCAAAAAACCTATTGACTTTGAGACGTGGCAACCGGATTTGAAAAAATGCTGACTCATTTCCGGGTTTTAGGGCTCATTCCTGCGCCCCACTCTACTTAAATTTGATCTCACTGAAAGTTGAATCCCGAATATAACTCAGTATCCTATATTTATTTGTTAAAATGCTTAAAATTCTGAAAATGTCTGGATAAACTATGCTTGTCACCGTAAAGGGCTGCATGAGGCCACCTCCACGTCTTATCAGGCAAATTAACTGCAACTGTAGAGCAAGCATCATGTAAGATAGCCATCATATGTTCTGCGTATTTTTCCCGTTGTTGACATTAGTTCACATAATGGGTTAGTCTTATCCGTGACTATCCTGAGGGAAAAGCAAATATTATCCCTGAGCTATTTAAGAGGACTTTGCTGTGTCAGCTTACTTATTTCATGTTCAAGCTTGAAGGACAACATTTCACATGCACATATAAGCATGCGCACCCACACCTCTATTTCCAGTCAGTGGGGTTGTCAGAGGGCCGTCGGCGCAAGAGATTAGCAGCTGTCATAGTTAAAAACACAGGGTCTGCAGCAACGTAGCTAAATACTAGCATGAAGGAATCCAGGCAACCCCCTACTGACCTCGCCGACCCCTAACACACTTGCACACATGCACAAGCACAAACACACCAGGCCTCGTTCCCACCTGCTGGGAGTGACTGTGTGTCGCCTCAGTAACCCTAAACCTGTTCGAGGCCTAGGTCTCCCTCTCATATCTCAAATTGTTTACCTTGTTGCCACCCATCAAAGAGACTTAAACAAGTGAGTGTTCAATGGCCACATGTCCCATGGATTTAAAAAAACAACTTCAAATGGAGGTCAATGACAGTTGACACTTTAATTTGCAGTTTGCAATGCCTTTTCACCATAAAAGAGCTCTGGATGTATCACATGCTTTATTTATATTTTATTTATTTTAGGGGTCGGGGTCGTGCTCGCAATGCGTACAGCTAGCATCTACTATATACGTTAGCTAGCAATGATTAGCAAAATCCTTACTACCATACCACAATTTGACAATATATAATAATGTTCAATGTATCAGTGAAAAATTAGGTTTCTGAGCATAGACAACACTTAATTGACATGCATGTTTGTGAAAGAAACTAGTTAGCTAATATGGCATAAAGTCTAATTTAATTATGCTGCCTTCAAATGGGCTCATGTTTACCATGTTCATAAAAAGACTCAATATACATACAACAAATATATATTAATATTTAAAAATTTCAATCGTAGAGAGTTTTTCTTCGGAATTGTATATGTCTGAAGATAATGTTGATACGACCAAAAGCTTAATCTTTTTCCTCTATCGTTAAGCCTTTGCATTTCCTGCATTATGCAAACCGATTTCTAGCCTGCAAAACCGTTAACCTCGGTGGCTTCTAGTAGCGTCCACGTTGCCATTGCCCAGCAGCCGTGTTCTCACGACTTAACTATCGTGTGCTAGCTAAACGACTTCACATGTCGTAACCACGAGTTCTTAAGTTTCATTTGATAACAGCATTAGACGTTTCCATATATTAAATAAAATTGCTTTCTCTGTCTCTCCCGCAGGCCAGTGGCGAAAGAGGCTGAGGTAAGCCCTCCACAGACGGAGGAAAACCACACAAGACAAACACACGTTTCCTCCCTGTCACACACAAAGCAAAAGCAATACAAAATAGTTGTTCGAAGATCATACACACACACACACACAGTCAAAAGTAATGGGCAGTATGGTAGCAAATAGCAACCTATATACTAAAAACAAACCAGAAACAGTTTTTCTAAATGCCAAAAATATCTCTCCAGGATAGAAAGCGTTTTTGTGAGCATTTCTATATGGAGGATAAAAAAAAGGCAAATCAGATAAATAACGTGTAAAATGTACCCTTTAAAAAAAAGAAAAGAAAAGAAGGTTCTTTATCATACCAAAGACCGAAAGGACTGTATCTTCTAGTACAACATTGAACCTTTCTTGGTCTTGGTGGAGAACAGGAAAAAGAGAAACAGAGAGGGAAATGAGAGCACTAAGGGGAAAGCCATGTGTTCTCCTTGACTGCCGATGCACTGATAAGGACTGAATGGATGCGGTGTTTGTTTTCTCGGAGAGTGGCTGAATTAACGGTGACGTGGTCGAGCCGTGAGAGCGCTCGACTGTGCGAACCAGCATGTGATGCACAGATCACAGACTTATTTCTCATCTGCCAAAATGGCTAATCAGTTGGCTCACAAGTGCGACTCAGTTGTCTCGGGAACATACACACCCAAATAAGACTCTTGACGTATCTGTTTTGGTCTCAAATTGACACACTGGCTTCTGCTTTTGATTTCCATCATAACACAGATTAAAATGCCGGCGCAAACTGCTGTGCGAGAATATTTTGATCAGGGCCTTATTAGAGACAGAGAGTCTTCACGTTAATTACTCACAAGGAGCATGCCCTCATTCCCAGCAGAAACTAAACACACTCCAGCTGATACCAGCGCTGTTGGCTGAGGGCAGAAGTGACGTTAACCCTGAGACCTCTGGAGGTCATGCCCTTGAAAGCCTCGGGTGGAGGGGTGGCAGGGGTCAAACTGATGGCTGTGCAGTCATACAACTTCTTTACATAGACACAGACACACACATACACACAGAAGGGGTAGGTAGGTGTGTGCGACCGACGCGACTGACAGATGTTTGCTACCTGGTTCCAGCTGTTATACTTGGCTCCTATGGCGAGGTGGGCGGTGTTTGGCACTAATGACACACACACACACACACACACACATACACAAACACACACACATGCTCACAAGCACTCATTTGCACACTCACCACCACAGTTATCATATCTCGCCTGACTCACCAGATTGATGTGCCATAAGCCAACACGCACAAACGGCAGTATCCCAGCGTCTGGGTGCGTGGGTGCGTGCGTGCAGGATGTGTTTACCATTCGGAGGAATGTACAGTATTTGGTAAAAAGCAGCCGTCGGGTGGTCAGGAGTCGTACAAACACAACTCTGGGCCTGAGATTTTTCTGTGTACACCCGGTGGGGCAAGAGCCAGGAATTCAAACGCTTTAACATGCTGTCTCACTGCTGGGGATCTGTTTTTTGTGTGTTTTGTGTGTTTTGGAAAGTCGTATTTGTCTGTCTTTATTAAAGCAATAAGCCATAATCTTCTTGAAATATTAACTATAATATTAACTATAATATTTAATATACTGTTTCCATGTCATGTGAGTGCTATGCGTACATTTCGACATGTGCACAGTTTCTGTGTGCAGAGTAAAGACTTGTGGTATTAGCGAGTCAATAACGAGTCAGCATTAGTGTGTGTGTGTGTGTGTGTGTGTGTGTGTGTGTGTGTGTGTGTGTGTGTGTGTGTGTGTGTGTGTGTGTGTGTGTGTGTGTGTGTGTGTGTGTGTGTGTGTGTGTGTGTGTGCGTGTGTGTGTGTTTAAGTGTGTCAGAGCCCAGTTGCATAGCACTGTGCTCGGACAAAGTCGGCCTTTGGTCTTAGTTAACCTGATGCAATGCAGCAACATGGCCACCTGTGTGCCTCATCATGTTACATACACGCATGTGAACACACAAAAACACACACACACACACACACACACACACACACACACAGAGTCATATTTACTTAAGAATCAAGGCCAGTGTTGCAACCATGAGTGGAGCAAGGCCGGAGTGAGACCCTGACATGACTTCCTGTTGCACCTCAGGCCGTCCAATCAGTATTTATGTTTAAAGTCCAGATTAAATGAAAAATGCCTTCTCAACCCTTTTAGCCCTTATCCCCGGTCATACCGTGCAACTATTTAATAGTATATTAGTAACTCAAAACAAAAAGTCTGAATGTATGGAAGTCTGTGAGTAATTGACCCTACTTCTCACTTGATTTATTACCTCAGTGAACATTTTAAACATGAGTGTATGGTCTCAATTGCTAATTTCTTCAATACAGCATGATGTTCACTTTGTAAATTATGGTCCCATTTTAAGGAAAATAGAGCATGCTTTTTTAGGGAATGCTTAAGGGCGGGGGTACCTTGTGATGGCCAGGTCGCTACCAGAGCTCACCAAATTTCCCCTTGGGGATTAATAAAGTATATATTCATTCATTCATGCTGCTTCTCTAAAGTGCTCCTTCACAGTCCAACCAGGCTCATTTAATTTAACTATTTGCACACAAAAAAGATGGCAACGGCCAAGAGAGGCCAAAATGCTGAACTGGAGGCTACAAAGCCATAGTCCACAAACTAATGGGTGATTTCACAACGACTACTCTATTTCTTAGACTGTATAGTCTATGGTTCTCTGTAGCTCCATATATCATGCTCAATTCTGAGTCTGCCCACTTTTTAGGCATCCAATCAAATGCAATGGATTTGATTTAATTCCCTCTTGGAACCGTTTCACTTGGGAACACGTCACAGCACATGAAGCTCAAGATGCTTTCTATTCACTGGGACCTTAAAGTTTTAGAGAGTTTGAGAGTTTCATTGTTTGGAAGGCTTGGGCTGTGGCAGAAACCACTGATTGTGTGGCTGTGCAAAGCCCATTGAGAAATATATGGGTTATTGAGATTTGCAAATACACTTGACTGCGGAGTGTGGTTAAGACAGAAAGTATAAAGCTGAGCGTTCTCTGTTAGATAAAGGTGTTGTTGTAGAGGGTTATTGCTTTGGGCAAAAAATATTTCCTGCAACGGTCCTTGTGACAGCGAAGCTGAATCAGTCTGTTGGAGAAAGTGCTCCGCTGTCTTTCTTGTTGACGTGGTGGAGAAGGGTGGTCAGGGTGGTTTGTTCTGTGTCCTCTTCTGCACCACAACTTCAAAGGCGTCTGGTTTGCAGCCAGCCTTCTTAATCGGTTTATTAAGTCTGTTGGTGTCACGGGCTCCAGCAGCCTACAGCGAAGTACAGTGCACTGGCGACAACAGACTGCTGCAAATATTAAACACATCTCAACTTCTTCGGGAAATAGGGTCTGCTTATCACAGTCTTATACACAGCCTCAGCATTGGTCTCCTAGTTCAGTCTGGTCGATGTGGTCAGTCAGGTACTTATAGTCCGCCACCATGTCGACATCCTCTCCCAGAAAAAAAAAAGTTTTGAAGTCAGTCACCATCTTCCTGGTGATGGTCACCATCTTCCTGGTTCAGAAGCAGATGGCCCATCACACATACACCCAACCACTGCCGTACCGTGATACAACTTCTACAAGTGTCCTGAAAGTTTGGGGTGCACAAGGTGGAAAGGAAGGTTCCAATATGTTCACCCACTAGTCATAAACTTTGTCCGTCTCCCATCTGGTGATTGGTAAGTATAGTATACAGTAGGTACTTTTTTGGGCTGAAAACATCCTGTTGTGGGTGGAGACAAAGTTGATGAGAGCTTGGAGATCCAACCAAAACCATGAGTTGAAAGATGCTGAAAAGCTATATAGTGTGGATGATAATTCTCTGAGCACAGAAATCTTTTTCCAGTGCCGGGATCACAATTACCTGAAACTCTGGAAACAACATTGTCATGCTCATATTTCGTCAATGTTGCACCAAATTTGGAAATGATGGTGAAAACTTTATATTATGTATCTTGCAAGAAGTTGTCGAAAGTTCTGGAAACTGTTGCAAAGTGAGTAACTAAAAGTTGTAACACATCTGTATGATGGAATCTGATGTGAAACTCAACCCAGTGGGAATTAATTACTAAAATGTTGCTTTGGTTGTCCCCTCTTCCCTTGCACAAGGTCTTCACACATTTTAGATCTTGGCCCTTAGTTGCTCGGACAACCTCACCTCTTCTGGAAAGACATTTACAGGGATGTAAAATAAACCGTCAGTAAATTTCAACCTCAGTGCTGGAAACTACTTTCATGAATATGACCAAGGAATGCCAAGGAATTAATGCAAAGCCCGAAAAGCGGCAAAAACACTCCAGTACACTGACTGGTAATGAATGACTTCATACACTACTCCGCGAGTGGGGAAAAAAAGGAAAACAACTTTCTTTTTCACAGTTTATCTAATGATCCTCTAATAAGCAGCAGCAGAGGCAAAGGACTTAAATTGGAAGTTCTGGCTCAGACGACGGCGCTGGGATACAAAAAGAGCGTGTAAACACATGGTGACAGGTTTGCCGCTTTTATCAGCCGAGAGATCTCAAACCTCTCATGTCCTCTGGAAAGCAAGAGTCCTTGAGGAATTTCTTTGTGGATATGAGGCGAGGAGTAAAGATGATCTCCCATCAATGTTATTTTTCAGAAACATGTGGTTAAGAACAGGCTGCTCATTTTGGACAGAGGTAGACGAAAGCTGATCAAGTGTAACTAGGCATAGCAGGCCTGTCATGCTTTGTATTTCTCCAAATGGAGTGGTGAGCATGGGGCACTATCAGGGCCTGTTAACACTTGAGAGGGGGGGTGTATTTCTTTTATCTTTTTCAAAAGCTAAAAAGAGAAAGAGATTAAAGAATAAACTGTGTCTATCTGCTTTGATGATAAACACACAGTTTAATGAAACGTATTTGCATTATCCCAAACATACATGGAATTCAACCTCTGACCCATCCTAAGCATTCAGGTCCATGGGCTAGAACTGCCAACCTTGTCCGACTAACTAGCAAATTAGCTTTCTGCTCTGCACTTCTTTTGAATTAAGTTTTGACTGCATCAACCCAATGCAGTGTTACCTGACATAACGCTACATTTTCAATACATGTTAGTTAGCCCCCATCCTAAAAGCTTTCTTTCCTGTAACGTAAACAAATGTTGAGGATGATAATATTTGATCCTGGGACGTGTATCTTTAGTCTTGTTCTTTTATTATGATGTAGCCAACCTGCACAAACACTTAGTTTAGTTTAGGAAAAACATCATGGTTGGATAAGTACGTAAACTAAGTCAAACATAGTCAACATAATATGAGTATGGAAAATACAACAAACATCACTAATGAGTAATGTAATGTAATGTAGTACGTAAAGTGTAGCATATTCATGCCTGTGTGTGTTTACATTGCAGTTGGTACAAACTGCATGGTGTACGATGACAAAGAGAAATCTACAATGCCGTTACTTTTGCACGCTAAATGACAAATTGTTCCGTCATTCATATGCTATTTGGTGAAATAGGGCAGATTCTCGAAAAAAAGAAGACAAAAATTAGGTGGAAACATTACAGTCCTTCTAAAACAGTGTTTCCAGCTCATGGAGCTAACATTGCCTTAATTTGCTAGCTAGCTTCAACTAATAAAGCCTGCTAGCTGTTAATACAGCCATCATAAATGACAGTTGCAGGCTAAAAACGAGAAATCTTGCTTTTGTCTACCTCTCCAAAATGAAGGACCCCTTGTTTGAACAATTACTAGGAATTTTGAGTGGTAAATGTTATTATTATAAACGGCATATGTGGTGTGAGAGTATAGAAAGCTTGAAAGGCCCTGCAGGTGGGCTTAGTTTACGGTTAATAAGAGAGCTAAGTGTGACTAGAGGGTTGACGGTTCAGTGGTAGGAGAGGAAATGCCCTCTTAAAATCAATGTACACTTTTGTAAATCATGATCACATAACTGCAAAAGGAGAAAAAAAAACAATTGATTCACTTTATTGAGTTTCTCTGATGAGACGCTTGTGACTTTGTGCAGGACTCGCCTTCAATAAATGGGGTTAAGGAGTATCCAAAATAATCTCGCTTGGTAATTAATGTTGGATAAGGTCTGGGTAAATAAGTGATGCATTGTGTTATTGTGACACACAAGCAGGAATGGCCGAGGTACGTTGTGATTTAAGGCTAAGCAGTGTAAACGCTTTAGGCCCTAATGACTCACCATCTGTCATTATGTTCAGTATTGCATCAGTTAGGGTTCAGACACGCACGCAGAATGTGTTGTTGTCACGCTGCGCTTGAACTCGCTATTCAAGTGACACTGGTTTCTGATAATATAATAGACTCAAGAAGCACAAAGTGGATATGGATGTGATTATTTAAAATGTTTAAATAAAATCCACTTTCCTTTGTTTTAGGATACATTTCTTCTTTAGTAACATCCACTTTCCGGTTTTGTTTGGACTCGTAGTGATTTAGGCCATTCGTGTGTTTGGTGACTCAACTTTTCAAACAAGAGATTATTCGATTTAGTGTGAACAGTGATGTACTTGGATGGTTATGATTCATCTTTTAAAACCTAATTTATTTATTATAAGAGTGAAATAAACCATTGAGAAATCTGTTGCCGGGTAAACTTCATGGGAAACAGCCAAAAAACAAAACTTCTGTACGGCTGTGTACACAAACCCAAGTTTGAGATTGATCATTAAAATATACACAAGTTTGTTTATAAAATGAAATATATCTTTATTTACAGTAAACAGAGGGGTGTGTGTGTGTGTGTGTGTGTGTGTGTGTGTGTGTGTGTGTGTGTGTGTGTGTGTGTGTGTGTGTGTGTGTGTGTGTGTCCCCAATGCAAAACAGACACAGATGCACATATGGAGTTTGCAAATGAGTGCAGGAGGTGTGTTTTCTCGCTCCCCGATGGTGTTTGAGCAAGCAAGTACACATACAATCTTTGCTCAGTGTTTGTGTGTTTGCTTGGTGTGTGTGTGTGTGTGTGTGTGTGTGTGTGTGTGTGTGTGTGTGTGTGTGTGTGTGTGTGTGTGTGTGTGTGTGTGTGTGTGTGCGTGTGTGTCTGCGTGTGTGTGTGTGTGTGTTGCTGCAGATAGCTCCCCCTCTCTGGTGTATGAATGAGTGTCCTGAGAGTGCTAGATAAAGGTGGTCTGTGCTGCAGCCACTGCTCCACTGACCCTTAAAGGAGGCATTGATGGGAGGACGAGCCCGGCTGCTGCAGGTCCAGGGCCTGTGTCCCCCAGGTTAGACCCGGTCGAGGATGGACAGAGAGGGTCGGGTGTGGTGGGTACAGGAGGTTGGCAGCAGGTCTGAGATCTGTAAAGTAATAATCCCAGCGGCGTGTTTGCAAAAATTGCCTGTGTCTGCCAAATATCAGTTCCATCAGTGCACAAACACGGCCGAGACCTCCGGTGTGTGAAGCCACCTTCACTTGGCCTGCAAAAGAATGTGTTTTTAATGACCAATACAGGCCCATTTCCACTGCCCTGCACATAGTCTCTCCTGCTATAGATCATTGGTAACATAATCTGTGCACGGTCACAAATGCATCACTCACTGAATCATAGGACAGAATTTGACTCAACCCAGAATGTCTATCATCACGCGAGTATGATGAAACTCTCCAGCCAAAGCAGAATACATGTGTGGCTATGTTGAGAAATGAACGGAGTAATCTAATGAGCTCAGTGGAAAAAACTGGATCGCATTAGAAAGAGAAATAGAAACATCCTTGGTGAGCACACGAACACTCATTTCCTCCGGCTGGCCGGCAGATTGTGTCAACATACGGCTTTTGTTTGAAAGCTGCAGATATGAAATATGGACGTGAAGTAATTAATGAAGGTAATGTTAGCTCCATGAGCTGCAACTAGGCCGAGGAATATTAACCGACACCCCTCTTCCCCTGCGAGCACACACACACACACACACGCTCATGGCCTTTGCCAAGCGCCACATCCTGGACTAGGTGACCCTTGGTCCGCTTTAACTTTCCTGCCAGATGCAGGTCAAACCTCAAAGGCGCTCTGAACTCTCCACCTCTTGAGAGCCAGAGACGATATTATTTCAGATGTGCTAATGAGCATTCATAATGTATTCATACTGCCTTATGGACACGTCTTACTGGTGGATTGCATCCATACAGCCTGTAGTGCCAAATTCTGACCAAACTAAACTGTAGCAAGGTTTATTCGCTCCATAACAGTTGATGGAAAGTGCCTAATTTGCATTTCAAAAGTTTGCAGTTGAATGGAAACATAGCTACTGACACTAAACGCTTGTCGCACGAGAAACAATAGTCTACAGCCATGCTAGTAGCTGTTTGATTTGCCTGAAGAACAACAGTGCTTTTAACTAAATGCTAACATCACCATGCTAACATGCTCACAATGATATAGTAACATGTTGAGGTTTAGGTCTAATACTTCACCCTCTTAGTTTAGCATGCTAACATTAGCGAATAACCAATAAATATGAAACACAGCTTGGGCTGACGGGAATGTCTTTAGTTTGGTACAAAGACCAAGGACTGGACAACTTGAAATGTTGACCTGCTTTACATGAAAAGTGTAAAAAGAGTATTAGTTTACAGCAGTGGCGGGCCGTCAGGGCCTGCTAAGCCTTCTCTGCTGGCCTCAACAGAATCACAAAGTTTAAATTTAAATTTAAATTTTTTCAAATCTATTTTTTAAATATAATTTCTTTTTTTTTATAATTAAAGGTTATAGCTATTTTATAGTTTAATTGTTTTTCACAAATGCACTACTTATATTATAATTTGTTTTCCCTATAAGCTTATTTTCTCATTGCACAGCGATGTGTTCCTCTGTTGCTCTGCCTTCAGCCTTCAGCCTGCTGCATGGTGCGGCGCGGCCGCTGTTTAATGATCTGGTTAACATCGCTCATCCAATCATATTTCACTCCTGTTTCTCTATGGACTCGAGAGCTGATTAAACTATATCATCTGTTTTGCCACCCGCGTGACCATTAACGTGCGCTGTGATTGGTCAGTGTGTCACACAAACTGGAACTGAAGCGCACTTTTTTTTAAGGAGACCGGATGGACTTTGTCTTTAATGAATAGCATCTGGTAAGATTCCTGCTTTTTGTGTTTTTTCATCTGCGGTGGCGTTGTGTTGATGTGCCTATGGTGCTGTTTTTACGGGGTTGGGCTGGTCAGGTGTGGTCATGACCAGTGGCGGCTGGTGAACTTTTTTTGGGGGGGGCGCAGTTGGGCGGCGCGGTTTAAATAGCACTCCACAATGAGAAGAAAAGAGGTTTTGAGTAGAATATTCTAAAAAAACAAAGCTTTATTTCAAGAAAACACAGTGCTCAACACTGTCCAATAACAACTATCAACAAACTGTAACTTTGGGCATGAGAGGTTCAGAGCAGAATAGTTTAAGAAACATTCAATGTGGTGGCCAGAGCAACTTCAGGGAATACATTGACGTAGCATTCAAACTGGGGGCCCTGCAGTAAGGTGGCACTGGTGAGGTGGTCTTTGAAGGCAGAGCGTTCCCTGGTGTGTCCAAGTATGGTGTCACAAACCTACAGATAAATATATATAGAGAGAGAGAGACAGTAAGATAAGTTGGGAAATATCTACTACAAACAGGCTTCATACTACAGACAAAAAACTATGTTTTGTGTGTCTTGATGGCTCAGCAACATAGACAAAAGGCCAGGAGCCACCTTGATGGCTGTAGCTATGACACACACACACACACACACACACACACACACACACACACACACACACACACACACACACACACACACACACACACACACACACACACACACACACACACACACACACTCTAACTTGTTGGGGGTTGAATTGGTATTTTAGATAAAGTTATAGCCTGATATGATATCCACCCAAATCTAACAATGTCCAACATGTGTTCTGCTGTGGGAAAGATAAAACATTAAACTCTAACACAGGCATCTGCTGATTTTGACACTCACCTCTGCAGCAATCCTTCAAGCTCATCTTCCTTCATAGCCCGGCGCTTCCTCGGCTGCTCAGAGCCACTGCTTTGCTCCACACTGAGAAGAAAAGCTCCGGTTAGCATGTAGCTCCGGTTAGCATGTAGCTCCGGTTAGCATGTAGCTTGAGGAGAAGCTCCGGGTGTACGTCCATATTTAAATCCGGACATTCGGGTCCCAACTCTTTCAGCCTCTTCTTGTCAACATCTGATCGTGGATTGAAAGGTGTTTCGCGTAGAGATACCACAGAGTTTTCAGTCGCCATACTAACATAATCAAAGTCTCTGCTAGCTGTGTTGCTCGCGTAGCTACGTGGGAGCTATATGGGATGTGAGGGAATGATAAAGGTCTCTGATTGGACGAATAGTCCAACCACGTTGCAATAAGAAACGATGTCATTGGCTAGGGCGCAGATTTGTGCGCCCGAAGATTCACGTTTCATCCGCCAATGAGAAGCTGTCCTTGCCGTCACGAGGGTGAAATGTTTGTTCGCTGCCATAGACTCACATTGGGCCGGCGCCCCGAGAGGGGAGGGGCTTTTCTCAGTGATGATGAATGCCGATATATTATATTTGGTATATCTTAAGTGGTTGTTGACAGGGGCTTACGGTCTCCCACACACATTTAGTGCGTCAACACGGTATATTTCTTATTTAAGTTATTTGATATATAATGTTTTTTGACAGTATATATTATATTTGTTTCTTCTTCTTTTTTTTTTTTCATCGCAAAATTTTAGGAGGGGCGGCGCCCTAGCGCCCTCTATTGACGCACCGCCACTGGTCATGACGCACAACATCGCTGAGGCGAGGTTGGAGGCGTCCGACCGAGAGGCGATGCGTAACTGTGTGTTGCTCGGCGGGGGTGTCCACTGGTGGTTAAAGTGGCTTCGTGGGTCAGTCCACGCGCCCCGTGTGAGCGTTACCCGAGCCCAGAATGGCGCTCCGTAAAAGCGCATTGCTGAACGGGAGCGTCGGCTGTCTCTTTTTTTTTCTCTCAAAGTGCTGGAGTGACTCCGCGGGTCGGTCCCCACGCCCCATGTGACCTCCCTCCATCCTCGTGGTGGTGCCGTTTGGCGGAGTGGGTGTCTGCTGTCCACACATGGTGGTCATAATTATCGTTGTTGTGCCTTTGTACACAGCTCTTACGTTGGTTTTGGGAATTTAATTTATCAATACATTTGAAATCATCAGTCAAGTGCAGGACTATCTTTCAGAAGGGTATGCGACATGATTTACAGTATATATATATATATATATATATATATATGGCCCGACCCAAAAAAATTGCCACCAGCCGCTACTGCATAATTATGATTTGGTAAGTGTGTATCAAAGCCACGTTTCATAAAAAGCACGGGTTAAACAACTGGATTAGGTTGCAGAATGTGACTGGTCTAATTGGAAACACAGCTGCTGTGGTAAGAGCTCGACAGGGCACAGATATTAATGTGGTATGAACATAAGAGATTTCCTTTCTCCGGCCTCTGACATGGCCATGAGGCATGGTGGATACAATATACCGCCGGACTTTATGTCACATATGTTACATAGTGCGGTACGGACACGGCGGTTGTAAGGAGTGTTAGCAGGCCCCTGCTGTGCAACTTCATGACAATCTGAGCCTGGACCTGAGCCTGGGTAATCACCAGGGCGGCCGGGCTCATTTGCAGCGGCAGCTATGCCCGTCCCATGCAGCCACTCACTCAGCATAGTGAGGCTATTTGTACAGTATAAACATTTTGGATGATTATATGTAATTACCCGGTGCAGCTCGGGTGCATGGACACTCACATTGACTCATAAACTACACACCCATGGACGGACGGACGGACGGACGGACGGACGGACGGACGCACACCGGCCTTCGGGGATTCTCCTCCATGCTGAAACGTGTTCCTGAGTAATACTAGTAATAATCACTGCCAAGATCCTCTCCAAACAAACACCCCCGTTAAATATGTTCATGTCGCTCTCCCCACTTATTGCCATCATTTCACTCCCTTCTCTCTTGCTCTCTCAAACCGCAACGGCCGACCGTGAAGCTTCATTCATTGCGGCCCGAAGCCTCATGTGTGGCTCTCTCTGTCTCCAACGCCATTGGTCAGAACGTGTAAGTAGGGCAAACGCACGCAGTGTCAACAAGGCATTCACTCCTCCGGGGGCGGTATCCAGCCCTCTCGCCATACAGATACCTCCTTATCGTCCTCCCGGCTCGGCTGCCAATTAAGTGTTCGGAGGCCGCGCCTGGTCTAAGTAAAGCCCCCTTACTGAACTAGATAGGACATGCTAAATTTTACAACTGCGTCTCTCAAACACCCAGGCCGGAGACTTTTACGCCCGCCCCTCCATCTCTTCCTCCTCACCTTGTGTGAGTTTCTGACCGCCGCCGTGTGGGGCTGTGAAAGCAGAGCGGGCCAACTGAACGACACATTTAACACAGAGATAGCGATTGTTATTTCCAGGTCCCTCTCTTGCGTCGGCACTTGAACTGTTTGCTGATCATATCTGCTTTTGGAAGCCGCCGACTGACAAGTTGATGCTATAGATACTCTATAGATACTATAAATACTGTAGATACTGTAGACTGTAGACTGGCCTACTTTTTTCAAAGGTGTCATATCTTCAACTTAATGTGAGACTGCGTACGTTTTAAAGAGCAACAAAACGCACCTTTGCTCAGTTCAGTAGACTGAGCTGCTACAGCCTTTATACACCGGGAATGTGATGAATAAATATGAAAATGTGAAATACTCAAAAAGTTTGCCGTCTTGGTTTCGGACCATGGCGCTAGTGTCTTTTACGTGAACGTATAGAATGTGTCCGTCCCGCACAACGTGATTGGTTGATGCGTTTGTTTGCGGGGTAAAAGCTCCAAGAAATCCTAGAAAAGTAACACATTCTTCCTCCTTTACACATGAAAGGCTAAATTCATAAGCGAGAGAAATCACCCTAGCATGGTTCAGTGCACTCAGAGGTGTTGCAGCTACAGTCTCGCTTGGTCGGGTCTGAGAAATATTTTGCCACTAATTAGTGAGCCCTGCATTGGAAGCCTTTGGCACGTTTCTTCGTTCATTTATTCAGGTATTTTTCTGTAGTTTGTCACCTTTCTGTGCTTGTTTTTACAACCTTCATTTGTCAAGGGACGATCAGCTTTTTGTGCATGTTTTTGGGAGGTTTTTGTAACAGTGTCTTATCCTGGATTGTTAGTTTATCATGGTCTTTATTGCAGATCAAAGGACAGCCCAGAATATTCTGACCTCGAAGGTACAGGGCAGCCAGAGGAAAAAGGCCAGGTTAGCACGTGTGTGTGTGCATCACAGACCACACCACAGTAAAACTTCCGCGGTCTGGGCTGCATGAATCTGCAAGCAACCTTATACAGACCTCCTTGCCTAAAAAACGGCCTGGCCGGGGCCCTTAATGGTATTTACACCCTCCGTATTATTTACATTGGAAAAAGGAGTAACGAAAACATGTTTTATAAGACTTTTCCACCCGTGAAGACGTGATGTCAGCGCCACCGGCTCGTATACAGGGTGGGGCGAGGTAAACAAACATGTCTCCCATCTTTCTCTCTCTCTCTCTCTCTCTCTCTGTCATTTGCAGGGGTCAGAGAATGGCGCATAAGTAAGGTGCCTCTCTGCTCGCCGGCTCTCACTGTTGATTCACAGATGGAGCTCAGAGCCGAGCACTGAACAAGCGCCAGGAGGCTGGTTGTTAGTAAACTGTGGAGAGTCCGAGGGAAGTACCTCATCCGACACACACACACACACACACACACACACACTGAGGAGCCACAACCATTGGCGGTAAACACACACGCCTCTCACAAGATACTCTGTAAATATTTACAGCTCGGCAGACGTCGAGGAGAGAGGAACATGGCGGACCGAGCAGCGCCGGCCGAACGTGACCGGACTCGGCCAACTCCCTCCAGCCCGCACATCTACGCCCCCCCCGCCTTGCATCGCTTTTGACCATCAAAAGTGCAAACAACATTTCCTTATTCAGCATCTGTGCCCCTGTGGCTTACCTTGGCTTACCTTGCGGCAGCTGAGGGAAGGGGGGGTCAACCTCAGCTGAGCGTGGGGCCAGAGGCTGCTTTGGAAAAATAAAGCGAAGATTATGTTTTCAGCTCCTCACAATGAGAGAGGCAGTGGCGAGCTGAGCACTAATGTGAACTGTGACCTCTTGTCAGAGTTTCATACCACTGATGTATGAAATGGGCTCATAACTTTATAAACTGTTCTGTGCTGAGGCAAAGAGACATGTTTTTGTTATCAACAAACTCTTTTGGTATTTTCCACAGATAAATAATACAAAAGGGCCCTGTATTGTATGATGTGATTATGTATATAGTTTATTTTTTCATGACTGAAGGGTGGAAACTGTCTGTATGTGGGGAGATAACAGCAGCAATAATTAAACCAGATATCGCTCCACATTCTCTAACCAATTTTCTTTTTTGAGAATTGAACTTTAATCAAGACTGAACAGCACTTTGGCCACAATTGGAAAAAAACATGTTAACAGCTGGTTGAATTCTTCTTTATTTTTGAATTACAATAAAATGTGTGAAGATGTGAAGATGTAAGATAAAACACAGACCTGTCAATCACAAGGTCTCTCCACCCTAAAGCATACATTGCTTTATGGTCTATTTGACATAATTTACTAAATGAACATCATGCTGTATTGAAGAAGACTTGAAACTAGAGATCGAGACCATAAACTCATGTTTACAATGTTTACCGAGGGAATAAATCAAGAGAGAAGTAGTCATTTCCTCATAGACTTCTATAGAAGAAGACGTCTTTTTGCAACCAGTGGAGGGGGCGTGGCTATCTTGCGATTGACAGGTCAATCCACGGCTTTGTCTGTTCTGGGTGATGTCCACATTTTCGTCCCACAACTTGAACCCTTTCACAGTGTGTTTTCAGCTCATGAAAGTTAAATGTTCCCCTTTGGTCACCTAAAAATGTCTGGTTTAGCATTTGGTTGTACTTAGCTTCCCCCTTCCGCGTCACTTCTGGTTCCAAAAAGCCAAGATTGACAAAATGACAAAATGACAAACAGCAAAACAGCATTTCACGAATCCATGAATGACGTCACTTGTATATTATGGCTATGGGGATCTTGTTAGCAAACAGTTATCTATTTACACATTCTGCAATCACAGAGAAACATAAACTTTTATTTGGAGCATTGTTTCTGTCCAATATTCTCAAAAATGTTTGCCCTGTTCAGTCTCCACCAGCTTCCGAGGGAATAATCTGTATCTTTAGCTGCAGAATGCTCCAATAGCTTCACCAGCTAATCTCTAACTGTGTGCTGGGTAGGCTGCGTATATGGTGAATACATCTGAGTTTTTGTCGCTGAAAACAGCCGCCTACTGCTGTTGAAAACCAGGTTAATGAGAGTCAGTCAATGACAGAACCAGTAAAGTCGTGGGCCACAACAGACTCAAGCAGAAGAATGTTACAGGCCCCATATGACTCCTGCCTAGAAGGCTAGGACTCAGATATCACTTGTCTTTTTAATTACCTAAGTTACAACAGCACTCAAATAAGCAACGCAGCTCAGAAGTCAACACAGAAGTCAACATTAAGATTTAACATTTTGAATTGACTGAGAAAGTATGACAGATGTACATGTTTGTTTGAACATAAACACACACATATTACATATTGTTTTACTGTGAAGCCATAATAGTGTCACATGAGGTTTGACAATCACAGATAAACAAACAAAGGGGACATTGATGGGTTCTTCAGTGATTTATGAAACCATATGGGCCCTGGAAACAAAACAGGAGGGCTCTTTAAAAGGGGCTTTCCCTACTAAAATAAGAAATAGTTTCCTTTCACTTTTAATACAAGCAGCAACTATACCCCATTAAAGAAAGATTGATTTCCCTTAGAACTCTGTAATAGTCTACATCATTACTTAATCAACAAAAACAAAACCTCTACCTGGGATTGGATCAAATGGAAGGAAAAATGTAGGGTTTTGTGACACAAAAAAAGATGAACAACTTCTACTCTCCACTCCCTATTTGGCTGAACGCCACCCATCTGGCACCCGTGGGGGCTGAAAACAAAGTCTACTGTAGCTGTTACTACTTGACCCCGGGGTCTGGGCTTAGGGGGCCAAAACAATACCAGGACGAGCCGAGCGACAGAGGAACACAAATAGTAACTTCTCGAAAGCCGCCACTACAGAGAAGAAGGGAAACTGAAGGAGGAGGGAAAAACAGCAGGATGAAGAAGAGGTGGAAATGGGTGGTGGCCAGGAAGCGGGACTCTTCCTGCCCTAATCACAAGTCAGAGAGTGTTTCCTTTCATTGTAGGAGCTCCAGATCCATTAACCAGCTAGACCCCTTCATGCACACACACACACACGAACAATACTACACACACATCCCTATATAAAAAAAAGTTTTATAGACATAACTTGTACAGACATAACATATATGAACGGTAACACAATCAAACATTATATGTGGGTTTGTTGAATGACACACATACTCATGTGTCGTCCCCCCCCAAACACACACACACACACACTGAGTCACAGGATCGCAGATCCTACTTGGCAGGGCCTGGCGCATTGTGCGGCCCTTTGGCTCTGCTCTGATAAACACTTCATTATGAAACCCTGAGGACACAGTAAATATTTGCCGAGGGCCCTTATCAGCCTGCCTTATCTTGGCGTGAACTCTCAGGCACCGCATGACTCCTGGGCCCTTTATTTTCTTAAAGCCTTTGCCACTGCTGTCAACTTCGCAGAATAGCCTGCAGAAAACAGTTCCCCTTTGAAAGGGCCCTGGAAGATTGCGGCAGCACAACAACAGGAAAATGCAGGCCATGGGCTTTTTATTTGGTCTGGACGTGGCCGACCATAGCACCCATGAGGGCCGTGTTTTCCCTGTTTTACGCGCTCAAGTGACACATTTACAGCTTTGGAGTTAATCAGTTATGGGTCAATGTCTGGTTCCCAGACGGACACATCCATCTCCGCCCAGTCTGACCTCGGAGCGCAGCGATATGGCTCGCCATAGCAGCTTCTGAAGGGTTCACTGTGAAAGATGAATCAGTGAAGCGGCATAGAGGATGGGATTGAAGCTCATCGATTCTGTCACGCCAAAGAGCAATCACTCCAGCTGTCAATCCAACAGCTGGAGCAATCAAGACAATACGACACACAGCTGAGTGTCATCATTCCCTCCTTCATCTCATGTCAAGAACTCAAGAAATGTACTGAAGTGGAATTTTGAGGTACTTCACTTGAGTATTTACATTTTCAGCTTCTTTAGGTCTGAGTGTCTGCCAATGCTAAAGACTAAAAAAACTATCAGAACAAAGTCACATCCACTCATCTCTAATAATATATTCTACCACAAAAGGGACAGCATGGGGAGTGATTATTTATAGATTAATGGCTGATTGATCTAATTATTCAACTCCTGTGTCTGACTGGAAAGTAGTTGGAAACAACTGGTGTGTGTGTGTGTGTCTTTCTCTTTGAGGCAATTCATAGGCTACTGCTATTTTTCGGTTATATTTTAAGCAAAGTGTATAGAAACAGTGTATGTTTCTACACAGTAAGTATTATTCCTATAATCGTAGGCAGATGCCAGATCCCAATATCAGAAATGGGTCGTTTAGTGTTTCCTAATAGCACACTTTCATACAAGCTGAGTTATATTATAATTATTAATGAATTAAAAACAATATAAATATAAATGAAAGATAATTAATCAGTGCAAATACCCACTTTTTCTTTTCGTTTAATTCCCTCAATAACTTTTATTATGGATACAGGTATAGTGTCGGGTTTGATGAGTTATGTCATTTCAATTTCCCACAAAACATTGAGCCTAATACATTTATTCCAGTGTTCAAGAGAAACCATAATCATATTCTGGGTTATTTAATAATGACATCACAATCAGAATTTCAAAACACACAAACACAAATAATTAATAAATAAGACAAACGCATTCCGCCGGTAGAAATGGGTGCTGCGGCATATAAGCAGGACACAGAACACAGTATAAATACACAATGCAGTGTGTTAAACAAATAACAGGTTACAGAGAGAAAACATATCTAATGTGGCAGTGATGATACCTGTGTCTTTGTTAGTACAGTGATGATCTGTGTCTTTATTAGTATAAGTACAGTGATCAAAATGCTCTCCAGCTGTTAAAGCTGACTGACAGCTGATCCAGCTGTGATCAGCTGGTCTGTCGTCAACAGAAACAGACGTTGCTTTACGTGACGCTTTAGAGGAAAGGACTTCTCATTTATCTTAAAACATATTTCCGACTTCCTCTAAACTTTGACGTTTTTTTTGACGTTTTTTTTACATCAACATGACAAAAACAATGTGCCTTTTTCTATGACTTATTTATGATTTATTCAACATACTATCCTATGACTTTGTTGTTACTTTTTTTTTTATACTACACTATGACTTGTTCATGTTTTTTATCAACATCCGACCTATACTATGACTTTTTTCAACATTACATTTTTATAATAATACAAATAATATCATGGCTTTTTGACATGCTATGACTTTATTTGTGACTTTTTCAACATGCTCAACTATGATGTTTTTAAGACTTTTTTTTTCAACATGCAAAAAAAGTGATAATATATTATCACTTTTTTTGTATTTCTATCGACATACTTCACGAGGACTTTTTCATTACTTTAGGCCAAATTACAAAAGACATTTTCAGAACAGAGAAACGTTTTCATGGTTCATGGTGGCCCATTTTTATGTGTGTTGTATAGATTTGAGTCCGACTTGATCTCGACTTCCTCTGGTGTCGCGCACACGTGGGCAACGACAACCTCGTGAGATCGAGGGCGGCCACAGATTTTAGAGCCAGGAACGCCTGGCTGTCGCCTGATCAAATAACTGATTGGCTCCTTGTTTTGACAACAATTCAATGCTAGTTTCTATACTATTATTCTATCCTTGCTGTGCAGTGAAGGTTTAATTACCCAGCATGTTCGTGGTTGATCATAACAAAAATACTTGTCGCTTTCCATTGAGGGCTCCGGTGTGAGCCTTTTCAGAAGCGTTGTAATTCAGCTTGGGATAACTGTTTTTAATTGTACAAAACTAATAAAAACCAACAGTGAATGTTTTTTGTGATTTAACCGTATTGACAGCAGTTGCTGTGGATGTAAACCGTTAGCTGAGGCCCAACAAGGGCCGTAGCGGCTAATGTGTAAGACCCAATCCCAATAAGGCCTTAAACCCTGAACCCTCAGGGACTTACTGACGTCACCTGTCAAGTGGTTGAGTGTGAGGGCTTGAGATGGTGTAAATATGAATGGGACTGCACTTTGCTGCAATATATCATGTGACCATGACAACATCAAAAATATTATTATTATTATTAATATTATTATCTAAAATTATTATTATCTATTTTGTGGAGATTGTTGGCGCTGTTTCAGAGCACCAGAGTGTCTTTAGAAAAACATTTTAAAACCACACACTGCGACATTTTAAAACCACACACTGCGACATGATCTCTGTCTTCCCCGCACGATTCTGGTTTTCCCCAGCAGAGTGGCGTTTGATCTGCGACAATGTTTATTTATTTCACCCCCCTGATCACCAAGGCCTAGAAGAACACATTTGAAAAGCCAAAAGTATTGTTCACTATTGTGCGGAGTACAGATGTTATTGTTGGTAGATCTACAAAAGTAGGAAAATACTATATATATAATAGTATTCTGGTGATCTCCAGGGTGGTTTCATTCTGCACCTTTTCCACCTACATATGTATTGAAACATTTTCTGAATCAACATGTTTTACCTTCTACCTGAGGCCTGTACTAGTAACTGTGTCCCACCCCTCACCACCACCTATGAAAATCAACATACAGCCACTCCTCCAGACCGACTCAGCCTGAGCTACCGACCATCCAAGCGACTTTCCAGTGGATCTGGGCTCCTAAACGATTTTCATTTTAAAACGTCAGGCATCATTCCCTCAGATGGTGCTGACGCATCGCTCATCGGTTTACAGCAGAACATCACAGATTGTGTAATACTCCGTAGTTTATTCAGGGCTGCAGGCCAGTGCTTTTATACCATATGCTGAGGACGGGCCCCTTCTGAGGGCCCCATGCCAAGTAGTGCCACAAGGCAGCTGGGGCTCCTCTGTGCGCACACACACACACACACACACACACACACACACACACCCCGTCCATCCAGGCTTTTTTTTTTTCACTGGAGGAGAGCTGTGTTGTAACATCTGATGAGTTTACTGTGAGCAACACGACCAGAACAATGTGTTTTGGGTCCGGACATCTCGGCCCAACACCTGCTGCATCTTCACGGTGTAGGAAATCATAGCCCGACAGTCTGAAGATATTTATTTTTTTTGAAAATGATTTTTATTGGGAGAACTACAAAATAAAATGTACAGTACAAAGTTAACAGTCTCACACTCAATTTGTAGTGAACCGACTCCCCAAAAGAAATACCACAACTCTCGTTGTCTTTTTTTGTCCGTTTTGTTACATTCAAAAAGCTTTACTTCTGATAAAGTAGTCAAAAGTACATAGTGCGCATCCCCCTGTACCTACTATGTACAAAACCAAACGTGTTCATCCACTTCCCTCTCCAGCAAACTCAAGACCCTAAACTAGATTTCAATATAGAAAAAAATAAAAGAGCAAAGAGAAATCTAAGAGGAATGGGGATTTAGGGTTGCGGTTGTTTTTGTCAGAGGGTCTGAGTGGTAACAACCTTAAACAAAAAGTTTCAGAATCCAACACTACATTCAGTTCAACCGGTGTATAAAAGATGCCATGTAGGAAAAATACTTTATTTGGTTAATTTTAAGGCATTTCAAGATGGTGAACCCCATATAGGCACTACACAATAATACTGGGGCACAAGGGATTGCTACATTCTTTAGCACGTGGCTGGAATCACACCTCGTGCAAACAGAGGAAAAATAAAATAAAATACTTTTTGGTTAATTTATTGACTTGGGTTCTTTGTCACTGAAGTCTGATCTAGATCAACAAAAAGAAGTAAGGTTTGGACGGTCTGTACAACCACATTGTTTATACATTCTACGGAAACATCTAAATAGGGATCCTCCACACAAAAAAACCTTCTACAGCACTGACAACCTCAGGAGCAAACAGCAATCACGCAAACCTTTTTTTAATAAACGTAAACAAGGAAACAAAATTAATGAAATAAATATCATACGTTCTCTTAAATTAAGATTTTTTTTTTACTCATTTACAATAAAAATAACAGAGTGAAGTTACAAAAAGAAAAAAAAGAGAAAAAACGAAATATATATATTACTGTGAAAAGAACATACACTCCACTTTATGCAGATTAATAATGGCGACCATAATTTAAACATAAAAGAATATAGATCTATTGCTTCATCATACTTGATAAATACAGTATGGACACAAATTACCAATGTAGCCTATACTTTTTTCACAAGATAATAAATAAGTTAAATAGTCCATAGCCAGTTATGCACAGCTATGTATATCACTCAAAAAAACAGCTAAAAAAATATATATATATATATATATATTCAACCATCAGCAGTGATTTCCCCAAACAAACCCAACTCAAGAGTGCTTTTTATCCAAGCAACGAACTAGACTAACCAAACGAACCACTGGGTGGCGCTAGGAGAAGACAGGTCTGGAATGAAAGTTGAAGCTTAACAGAGAAGAAAAAGAAAAACACTTTAATAAAAAAAAGGGGGAAAAAATGTTACTTTGAGTCAAGGCATATTCTTGGCAGGATGGGAGGAAATCTGAAAACCGCTTACTGTCTCTTCTTCTTGTCAAGTCATGTTAACCCACACATCTAATCCCAGGAAAAAGTGTGGCTTGCCTGATAGAGCAAAAAAGGGAGAGAGGGGGCTGCCATGAAGCCCTTGGGCAAGGCACTGATGGAATGCCTACTGTTTCTATCTAAGTTTTAATACAGCTATATTACATACAAGGAGAGAAAGAAAAACAAACTAAACTAATGCCAGGTCAAGGACACTTAAATGTTTGAAGCTTGATTGATCCCTGTGGGTGAACTGCTTTACTCTTGCCCCCCTCCAGGGAGGTCAGAGCAGGGTCAGCACCCCTGGAGCTGGTAGGGATTCAATGTCTTACTCAAAGGCACTTCGGCAGGGTGGTTGCTGCTGAAATTGGGGTGGAGGGCCCGGGGCAAAGTTGGGCTTAACCGGGATCCTCTGCTTGAAGGACAGTCAACCTCACTCACACTGAACACCCGTGGCTCCTCAAAATCACCCTGCCTGACCAGTTCATAAATCCATATGAAGAAAAAAACACGAAAAAAAAAAAAAAAAACGATTAGTCATCTGAAATCGACAGCCTGCTGAAGATTGGCAAACGCCTTGCAGCGTCCAGACTCGGGGACTCGGAGCCGCTGAGGCTCCCGGAAGAGCTGAGGGACCCGCTCGCATAGCTTTCCCGGTCAGAGAGCGAGTCTGGCGGGCTGCGAGGAGGCTCGAACACCGGCGACTCGTTGAGGCGGCGCAGCGCCTGCAAGTGGCTCATGTTGTACGTCGGAGGGGAGGGCGGGCACGCGCTGCTCTGCATGTTCCCGTAGTAGGCACTGGTGGAGTGGTTGTTGACGTACCCGCTCGGAGTGTGCACAACAAGCGGGGCCAGTAAGGCTTTTAAGTCCTGTCCAGGAAAGTTGAAGGCACTGTTGATGCAGGACATAGAGTTGGGAGAGAGCACGTCCTCGTAGAAGCTCGACGTGGAGGTGCAGGAGGAGGCGGTGGTGGGCGGCGGCGGGGTCCGGGACATGGGGCTGTCGAGCAGGGGAGACTCTAGCCCGTGGTGGGTGGAGAAGCCGGAGAAGCTGAGGCTGTGGTGAAGCTTTGGTCTGTCCCTCTGGTTGTAGCAGAGCTGCTGCGGCAGGATCTCCCTCTGGCTGTAGCCGCACAGGTCGCGAGCCGACCTGGACTCGCCCGCCTGCATGTTCGCGTTGGCGGCCGGAGACGGCCGGCGCTCGTCGGCGTTGTGGATAAAGTGACACCGGGGACCGTACGGACAGAACCCGATGGTGTGGAAGGTGCGGCACGGCTCCGTTTTGTACTTCGGGTGGCGGGACAAGCTCCTCAACTCGTGGTAGCCGTGAGCGAACTGACATTTCTCCCCGTACTTGCACGACCCGTTCTCCTCGAAGGGCCGGCAGAGCTCGGTCTTGTAGCGGGTGGAGTTGATCTGAGAGCCGGGCTTCTGCTGCAACACCCCTCGGTCTCCGCTGTCGCTGTAAGCGCGGTCGCGGAACTTGTTCTCCTTGTTCATAAGGGCTGTGGGGCTGCTGTTGCAGGACGGTGTGTTCTCCTTCAGGCTGCCGTAGGAGCCCATTGAGTACTTGTTGCCGTTGTTCAACGCCTCCAAGTTGCTGGTCGAGTTTCTGCGGAAAAATCCTGGCGTGAAGGGGCCACCGGAGCCCGGAGTCGTGACCGGAGCCCCGACCGCCTTCTTGTCCAGCATGCTGTTGATGTGGAGGGTGTTCATGTTCATGCTTTTATCTTGCTGTAGGAGAGAAAAGACACGAGTTAGCGATGCACGTCTGGCACACATTTACTTACTATTTGGACAACATGGCACGTTTAAGGCGGCGTTTGCCTGCAACGTGACAACTTGTTGCATGCTCACAAGTCGGAGCGCGCTCGTTCAGCTCACGTTATCTTGTCAAACTTTTACCTTGTAAAGCATGTCCATGTCGTAGAACGCAGACAAGACGGTCGCAGACATCTCGTTTCCCCAAGTTTGCTGCCGCACTCCCTCTTTCATGGAGGACCGACCAGGATCCTTGAACGCGACGTGGGGAAGCGTTAGTTTGTGCCACGACTGGTTTTGGTTGAGGGAAAAGTTGCCTTTAAAAGTTTGTGAGCAGTTTTAAGTCCGCAGGAGGAGGAGAGACAGACAGGGGAAAAAGTGTGGGCGGTGGTGTGGAGGGGGGTCGGTTTTGTATTGTTGAGTCGTAGGTGGCTTTATATCCTCCCCTCGAGAAGCGCTGAGCCAGAGTGCTGCACTGTGCGCTCGAGCCTTTTTGCATGGGTATAAATGCCTGGCGGTGGCCAGGGAGGGGCGAGCTGAAGTTTAGCGAGGAGCCGCCTCCTCCCCTCCCGGAGACAACTTCCATTCACCGGTTGGCCGCCTATTCTCTAACACCACGCCTTGAAATCCAACCCCAGCAAACCAACCTCCTCCTCCTCCTCCTCACAACCCTCTAAACTTTTTTTTTTTTTTTAAATCACACAACCAATTTTGTGGAAGTTGGTTTTGCTGCTTCTTTTTTTTTTTAGGTTGACTCTTGCTGAGAAAGAATGTAGAAACACATCAGGGTGACGTCTACTACGCATGGGCGCTGTTCTCCATGAAGAGTCGTCATACACGCATCCCCACCTGGGTCACACGTTGAAGAGACCAGTGACAAGGCCACCCTTCTCCACCGCCACACTTGGAAGCTGACACATGTATTTGTAATGGAAGGAAACTGCCTCCCTCTCTTTCTCGGGCAGAGACACGCAAGTCCAATTTTTTAGCAGCAACCCGGTTGCATAATCGACTTCCACGGCGCAACAAGCAGCCTGTTGCTGGTCCACTACACATGCTCATCCACCGCGCTGACACGACCTACTTTATTGTATTGTCTCACAACTACACATTAATATGTTTGACTCCACCTCGAGATTAAGAAATCGCTCCCGACGAACACGTAGAGTGTTTTTAACCGCAAAGCGGATTTGCTTTGGTTAAATCTTTTTGAGCCACTCTGAGTTCCAACCGATCTCAGCCCAGACTGCAGGAATGTGGTCTTCAGTCTGGCGCCGCAGAGCAACACTGCCCCCATGAGGGCAAGAGGAGAACTGCGCGGGGGGGAAAGACTGAGAGGCCCCCTGCTGGGCGGAGCTGGAGCAAAATTTCAAGGCCTATTCAGATCCCATTTAGCTGTCACACTTATGGTAGAGAAAGGGTATTTTTTTTTATGTCTAGTTGTTTTTTTGTTTTTGTTTTTAAAGTAAAGCTCCAGACACAGGAACATCAGTGTTTAGGGATGCTTTTGGTCATTTAAGTCGCCACAGTCCCCCCCCTGTGAAGTCGATGAGTGCGGCTACAATAAACTGCCCCAGGGGCGTTTCTAGCATCGAAAGAAAGGGGGGGCTTAGCCCCAAGGGAATTGGCATGTTTGCGCAATTTTTTTTAGGGCCCATTTGGGGCCGTGGATATTACATTACATTTCATTTAGCTGACGCTTTTATCCAAAGAGACTTACAATAAGTGCATTCGACCATGAGTACAAACTCAGAACAACAAGAATCAAGAAAGTACAATTTCTTCAATAAAGTTAAACTACAAAGTGCTATCAGTAAGAGACATTTAAGTGCTACTAAAGTGCTACTTATTCAAGGTGTAGTCGAAAAATATGTGTTTTTAGTTTGCGACGGAAGATGTAGAGACTTTCTGCTGTCCTGATGTCAACGGGGAGCTCATTCCACCATTGAGGAGCCAGGACAGCAAACAGTCGTGACTTTGTTGAGTGTTTAGCTCTCAGTGACGGAGCTACAAGCCGATTGGCAGAAGCGGAGCAAACGAGCTGGGGTGTACGGTTTTACCATGTCCTGGATGTAGATTGGACCCGATCTGGTCGTAGCACGGTATGAACTTTTCTCAAATAACGAGAGAAATACTTTTCCTGCTTGTAAAGGAAAGACGGATGAACTAGCTTTCATATCCAATGGATGGAGAATGGACCGGACAGTGTCAACTTTTGAGTTGTTTACTTGTTTTATTTTGAGCAGAAGGGAATAAGATTTTGATCAACATTTACATCTATTTTGTTGTCTGTGTAGTTTTTACATACCAGTGATATTTTTTGCTCATTTGGACACTATTACTGAGATAAAGATGAACTAGTTCAGTGTCAAATATACCATTCAATAGAGAGAAAAAAAAACTAATTTCATCTTAATTATCGAATGATACATATTGTATGATGGTACTCCTAGGTATAGTTTACTTTGAGATAAACTCCTTGGTATAATCCTGCTGTGGTTGATGAGAGACGTTACTTGGCAGAGTGAGAAAGCCAGCGCAGCAGCCTCCCCAAGGTCCTAGTGCCCTAAAGTGAAGTAGGCTATTGGATTGTAATTTGAAGGGGAGAAATCATACAAACCAGAACACACGCACATATGTATAATTTTAGAGTTATAAATAATTTTCCCATGTGAGAAACAATAGTTTAATTTAATGACATCACCAAAATAAAAAAAATAAAAAGATTTCTTTTTTTTTCAAGCCAAATTATTTGGGGGGGCTGATGAACATTTTAGGGGGGCTTCAGCCCCCCTAAAACGGGCCTAACGACGCCCCTGAGCTGCCCTGTCTCAGTGTGACGTAACCTTCTCAGGACGGCAGAATGTTCACATGAAAATGTCAAACTACTCTGCTACGCTCTTGGAGTTATGTCAAGTTTAAAAGAATTATAAATAATAAAACACAGTGGAAAGATTGTAGTGTTGGCAGCAAAGGACAAGACGCTATATGTGTGTGTGTGTATGTATATATATATATATATATATATATATATATATATATATATATATATATATATATATATATATATATATATATATATATATATATATATATATCAGCGCTCCAACGAGACAGGAGGGTGTAAAAAAACCCGCTCTGCGACAGAAATTGCTGGTTTCTGCGACACTGGTAACCATTAAGCCTTTTCCACACGTGATCATAATTGGAAGAGTGGTTATAAAAAAAAAATGTTTCTCTCTGACATGATTCAATATTTTCTACTGTAGGTTGGAGAAGTGGTGATTGGAGGTTAAAAAAAAAAAAAAGATGGGAGGGGAAATAGCAACAAGCAAAAAAACAAGTGACATAAGAGTTTGGAATCTACTACTACCAACCCTAAAATTAGTCTGAGGGCTGCCCCAAGACTATTTGCGCTTTGCCAGTCGTGATAAATAGTTTAATGTGAAGGACAGACACGGCGAGGCTCCTGAGAAATCCCTTGAACATGTCCTCGTCCATCACACGGCTGGCTTTATTTATTTTTTGTTATTGGGGAATGTTGAGTTGTTCCAAAACATTACATCAGTTTTACTGTAACAGGTCTACCAGGGAGGGAGAAGGGTCCAGCTGTATGAGGGCAACACACACACCCCCCCCCATTGTGCCGTCCTCCTAATTACATAACCAGGAAAAGTAGAGGGAAGCATAAAAACACAGTCCAATGGGAAGAATCGTGCAGTAAATGAAATATCGCAGGAAAATAACACCTCGTATAAACATACAGTAGAAGTCTGGAACACGACTTTGGTGACGTGTCAAGAGAAGACAAACACTTGCCTTCACAATTCCGCTCCCGGGTTGTGAAGCTCACGCTGACCCGCACAAAGTGTCATTGACGCTCAAATGTTGTATGTTTTAATGTTGCTGACCCTTTAAATCCCTGATGGACGTAGAGGAAGTGGAACGCTCAATTCTGACACTGTTGGAAGGGGTTTTGTCGCGTGTTGCGTGACGCCCCCGGCTCCGTACTGAGAGGAGCACAGGGACCCGAGCTCCGGCAACAAGTTGTTGTTCTGGCATCCCCAACGCACACGGTGCAAGATGTAATTGTTGACATGCAGCGGGGGAAAAATTGGGAATCGAAAGTGCAGTAAGTTTAGACACAATGTTTAATTAAAAAAAGACGACATCGAGAAACGGTAATCGTACAAATTTAAAACGCATCTGGTAATCAATGAACATATGCAAGACAAAGTGAGAGATAAGCAAAGAGTAAAAAAAATAAAAAGTAAAAAAAGAATCGTGTTTCCTTCATTCGTTGGTTCATTGAAGCATTTATCTGATACTTTTCTTCTATTTCAATATTAGGAACCTTGACTTTAACAAATTCCTACCCTAAAATAATAATATATATAAAAAAAAAAAAGCAAACGCCGCTACGTCCTCTACCTCAGCCTCTCCAGTACATCTAGAGCCAGAGTGGCCCTCTGGTGCTGCAGCACCAGCCGGGCGTGCTCCATGGTGGAGGAGAACTGGGGCAGGACAGGGAGGGAGTCCAGCGCCCGCTGGGAGCTGAGGGCCTGGGCTCGGGCCCGAGTTGCCAGTGCACTGATTCGGCGGACCTGGTCCAGCCCTGCGACCCCTAGGGCCCCGGTCTGCTTGGCGGCCGGGACGAGGGCGCTGATGTGTTCGTGAAGCAGCTTCACCCACTGGACCGGCTCGGCCCACAGGTTCAGATCCCCCTTCTCGAACAGGAAATCTTCTTCGTCCTGGTCACGAGCAAAATGGGAGTCTGGTTACTGAGATGTTGATTCAAATCAGCGTTATTTGTATTTTTTGTGGTTTGGCAACAGAACAAGCTGTAAACAAAACAATTTTAAATTTGATAGGACAAGAATTTTAGCAAACCGTTAACTATTTACACATCAAACAGACACAGAGCAACATGCATTTGTTTGTAGTTTTTCTGGCCATCTGAAAACCAAAACGATCAGTTCAAAAACAGAACTGAGGTGACGTACGGTTGTGTTTCCATTCAAGTGTAAAGCTGATTTTAAACAAACTTTTGAAATGTCGACTGTTTAGTCGGAGCAAACCCATTTGGCTACAGCGTAGTTTGGTCCGACGATGGTGCTACATGCTACATATAGCTATAGGAAAAGTTATCGAACTGTCTATGACAGAAAAAAAGGGACGTCTTCAGTTGAATTTGTTTCAATTTGTGTAATTGTTCTTTCATGTCGGCGAGTATTGGCCAATGTTTCATGTTGTCCGGAGACGAAGACAAAACATCAAACAAGCCACAATTATCTGTTACTTTGCTCACCGTTACTTTAAAAGGCCTCCCAGCGGTTTAACATCGGCGCCTTGAGTAGAAACGAGCAGCTACACAACGAGTGGCTGGAGAGAAGAAACCGTGACGGCTCAAAGCTCTCAGTCGTTTTGACTACTGCGCTGCTGTGAGCAGAATAAAATGAGGGCTGAGGAAAATAAAATAAAGGGCCTTCCGTCCCTGTTATCCCACAGACGCAGAGTTCAGACCAACCCCGAATTACAGGCCAAGTGCCCCGAGTGGGGATTTTGCACTCGGTGCATAAATGTCCTATTTGTTGCACACCGGCAGCTAAGGAACAATCCGGGATGCAGCCACAGAAAATGGCGCCGACGGTGGAAAACCTCGCAGTGTTCCTGCACACTATTTGCGATGTCAGTCGAGGTTGTTGAGGCGGCTTCTCACCAGACCAGGGGCGTCGTCCGCAACCGCCTCCTCGCCGGCTTCTTTGTCTCCCAGCAGCCACTCCGACAGAGCGAGGACACCCGCCACCGTCTGGCCCCGCAGCTCGAAGAGGCGACACAGGAGCCCCACGCCCGAGTCCAGGGCCACGGGAGGACACACGGACGCACTGGTCACATCTGAAGGGGCAGAAGAATAGACACGTGTTTGAACAAGCGTGTTCAAAGAGCGTGTTCAAAGAGCGTGTTCAAAGAGCGTGTTCGCGCCAACAGCAAGTTTTTTTTGGGTGCATGTGACTGAGTTTTCCCACCCATAGCCAGCTTCTGTTGTCATTAGATGTCCGCTGAGTGGTGGTTGGACTTCTGATTTGTTTCACCTTTAGTCTGAAGTTCAGCTTCGAAGTGACCTGAGGACCTCTGCCCTGGGATCTAAGGTGGTGCTCAAGCTCATAATGAGGTAAGGGGGCAGAGAAACAACCGAGAAAGATTAAAAAAATATATACTACTAAGCTAGCTACCAAGCTAGCTACCAAGAGCTACTAGCTCTTAGTAGCCTCAGAGGGCTTTACAATCTGTACACGACATCCTCACATCGGTTTAGGTAAAACTCCCAACAGCTCACATATTAGCAAGCTTAACGTTTCATTTTGTCATTAAACTAAACCGACTGTCATATCTAACAAATACTATGTAACTATTTCTGAAAATCCCATCTCTTAAAAAAAATAAAAAATGTTTTGTAAGATCTAGTGTGAATCTCCTCTTAGTCATATCACAGTATGCTATAAACCTTTTTTTCTTGATAGTATATTTATCAATAGTACTAGTATGACTCACTTGTGAAAATGATTAGGATGGTTACAGGATGGGAATGTGAGCCGTAATCAATAGAATATTTGTATTTCCCAAATTGAAACAGCACAATGCCTTTGCTGGGTTTTGAAGAGGTGGACACATGTAACAGATAGAGTAAGAAGTAAGTAGACAGGGCCAAGAACGCTGCACCAACCAAGTTTGTTTTCTGACACTCCACAACCAACTGATGTTAAAAAAAGAGAAAAAAACGGGTTAAGGAGCGCCTGGTTTCTTCCACCAACTTAACTGTTGAAGTCAAACGTGGTTGGTTACCTTGCCGAGATCCCAACAGGAGAAACCCCATTTCTCTGCCAATGTACGGCACACTTGCGCACGCACCGGTTTCTAACTGGGTTTTCTACAGGAGTGGATGTGCATGTCGAAGCGGACCCAGCCAGCAGAGTATCGTGCGATGTGGTGGCATGAAAGGAAAAACCATTACCCGTAGTGGCAAGACCCTGTATCCAAAATAATGAAATCCAAGTAAATGTGATGTGCGTCTCCTCTGGGCTTGGAGGGCCTTCAGGGAAACAAAACGATAACTCACACAGCCGACCACCATCAGGGCGTGTTCGAGTGGATTCAGAAGGATCCTGCTCGTCGCACAACGTGCACGCGCCTTTTCCTGTTTACGCGCTAGTTAACAGATGTTGGGATGGATCGCCCGTGTGTGAGTATGACGTTCACGTGGTTCTTGCATTTAGTGTCTAAATAAATGATGTTTATTTTTTTTAAGAAGGCTATTTGTAGCCCTCTACAAATAGCCCTCTGTTGCCATAATGCCTCTACACATATTCGGAGGCTCGTCATGAGACCACGCTCGCTGTGTGCTATACGAGAGTCGAGGAAGTGCGAGGACACACACTTAAAACGGCAGGAAAAACACAACGTATGACTTCATTTAATGACTCCAGTTGTCCATGCAGCGACAGAGGTTGTTTGTGTTTGTGCGTGTTGGTTTCCCACCTTGACCATCCTCACCACACCTGACACCCAGATAACACCAGAGACTTCAAAGGGCTAGCCAAAGACACTAGCCAAAACACTACCACTATGGGAAGAGAGGAGGGAGGTATACAGACCCCACATCAGCACATATACAGCATCACACACACACACACACACACACACACACACACACAAAGAGGGTAGGGAACCCAGATTGTTTTTCCTCTTTAGAGAGGAGGCGTAAAATCAGAGCAGAGCCTGAAGTCTGAGCGGCGAGGGAAACCCGCTCTGTGAACATTAGAGGCTGCTGATTGTACCGCATTAGAGGAGGTTTAGGAGCTTGAGTGACAAATTCCTTTCTTTACCAAGAAGCCGCCTTACTCTCTCTGGGACAGCCCAGCCTCTGATGTCAAACCTTTACAGTCCCCCCCTCCCATACAAGTATGGGTCCATGCCCTCCCCTTGCGAACATTAAAGGGGACATAATAGGAAATTTTAGCTGTATTCAATTTATCTGCTTTTCTACGGCGGCTTCACACGTCGCTTAATGCGATTTCCCCCTCCGCAAGCTTTTGGCGCAAAATGTTCAGTTTCTCAAGGGGATTGTCTTTCACGTTGTTGCTGGTGTGTGTGAGTGTGTGCACACTGGCACAAGTTTAGTCCTGTGTAGGTATTGTTTGAGTTTATGTAAGACAATCTTGTCAATATCAGTGCCAGTTGGTGGATGAATGGGTTTGATGTACAATGGGGTGAGGCTGTGTGTGTGTATGTGTGTGTGTGTGTGTAATTGGCATCCACTGGCACACACTCCGTCCGCTGGCACCCTTTTAGTACATTTGAGCTGGGCAGGGCTCTGTGTAAGGGGAAAACTTAACCTTGTGCCACTTGTGGAAACAGTACAACAGTTGTACCATTCTGAGCTCCTTTTTTTTCTCCTCCTTAAACTGAACGAAGAGCTTCTTTTTTAAGAAAGAAGTTTTTAGAAATTGCTTCATATTTAAATTTCCAGGAACCATCACAAGTCTTTCATCGTTTGATTCACATACAACAACAAATACAGTACACTCTTACAATTACTGCACACAGTATACAATCAGTACTGTTTGTAGTATGAAACTGCAACACAGAAATATACTTTTTCTTTTTTCAAAAGGCTAGAAACGTTGATAGCTAATTCCCGACAATTTGAAAGAAAACTGGAGCCTGGAGCTAATTCAAAACCCTTTTGATACCGAGAAGAGGCGCCGCAGTGGTTTTCTAGAGGTGTGGGGCACCAACATCAGAGGTTCGAGTGTCGCAGAAGACCACTGCTGCCTTAGCTCGCTCACTTGTTATTTCTCATCATCTCTCTACTGTCAGATCTCTAAGAAAAAAAAGATGCTCTCTCACACAAAACTAAAGCTACTAATCTTGCATTGTACCGATTCACTCCCTTCCCTGAATAGAAATAGAAATCCTTTTTATTCGTCATAGTACATACATACATGAAATGTGTCCTCTGCATTTAACCCATCCTTAATATCTTAGGGAGCAGTGGGCAGCCCTGTGAGGCGCCCGGGGAGCAATTTAGGGTTCAGTGTCTTGCTCAGGGACACTTCGACGTGTGAGCTATGGGGGGACTGGGGATCCAACCGGCTACCTTGTGGTTGCGGGACGACCACACAGCCCCCTGAGCTACAGCTGTAATGCACTAAGTATTGTGTAGTTAAGTTGACATTAGTTCTTTTTTATTTTCCTATACTCGGGATGTGTCCATGCAAAACTACATTTATAAACAACCCTTGGTGAAAATAAATAAATAGGACAGATGAAGCAAATACATATTATTTGCTTCATCTTTGTGCGACCAAATGTGCTGAATTGTGGGTAACTGATAATAAACTCCAATAGTACAACACAGGATTGGTTCTTAAACATCAAGGTCTCGCACACCACCATCGCAGCAGCAGCCTCACTGTGTCCGATCAACAGTTGTGTCATTTAAGTCACTGAATTAAATCAAGAGAGTGAAGAGACTTCGCTGTTCAGTAAATCCTTCCTGAGCCTTTGCAGCTGAGGGAGGGGGTGTCAGATGTCCCATTGAGTGGGGGGGTGTAAAGGGTGGGCGTTTCGATGGGCTGTCGGACAAGTGAAATGAGAGGAAGCTCTTCCCGCCCCACACTCCTCCACCCGCTAGTGTCATCATGTCCACTGTACTGGGAAGTTCATTCCTCTGCTCAGCCACCCACGTCTAAGGGATTTGGGTTTTGGGTTTGATCACGCTTGTGAGTGCATCATGGTAGTGTAAAAGACAAAGACTCTCGGGTGAAAATGTGTTTGCTGTCAGTTTTTTTATGCAACTGACAATGTCAACCTTCTCGAAAGCTTAAAGAAGCACTCTTTCATCCTCACGCAGACTCCTGGAGCCGAGACACCAGGAAGCAGAGGTGTGAGATAGAGAGGTGCGAAATAAAAACACACACTTTACAGCTCCGACTTCCTCTGGTGCTTGGCGAGAAAACGGCACGGAGAACAACAGCAGGAGCAGCAGCAGCACCATCAGGAAACATTACCATGAAAATAACAGTACAAAACTCAGTGTATGGTGAGCATTACCATATAAATAATGGAGCAGGGATTGTCATGAAGCACTGTCAGTGGTTAGTTCGGTCAAAGGATCAAATACAAGTCAATGGCTGCCAAACAGAGGCCGTCTCTCTCACGGGAACACCAGCGTCCTTCGTGGTTGTCACAGATCCTATGAGACACAATTCAAAGACACCCGACAGGTGATGTAATGTTTTGACTGGTAAAAAAAAAGTTTTTGGCCTGTAAACTCTCCGCAGAATGTTCAAATTTGCTTGTGTTTATTGATCAGGTCCAAGCAGCAAGAAAGAGATTATACAAGAAACGGCAGAAAAATGCAGATTCTGTGCCTCACAGACAACTGACTGCCGCTTTTTCCAGACATGGATTATGTAACAGGTAGAAAAATAAATAAAAAATAAACTAATTGTCAAAGTTGAAGCACCAAAGGCCGAGATATCAGGACTTTTAACGCTCCGTTCAAGACACCTAGGATGACAGAATTTTCCCAGTTGGATTTTTCCGACCTCAAGGGTTCCAGGAGCACGACGCAAAAACATTGCCGACCTGACAAACGGCCTCCTCAATTTTCTAATATTTCCCTTTTTTTTTTTTTTTTACATTTTAACGAATAACTTTGGAGTCGAGTGGATAACCGTCACATAACCAGCTACCTAATAACATATACATATTTGAACATCAATTTAAATGTAGATTAGGTTTAACTATATGATAAGTGTGTATTACTTAAATTCTTAAATTCTGTACAGCTTAATATACTTAACGTTGCCTTTGAGATGATGGCTCACTATTTACAATGTCACACAACTCTTCTTCACAAGTAGACTTTGAGTGGGGTTCTAGTGTACTTCTTTTTACTGGGCGGTTGGAAGTTTTCAGGTACAGAGTTGTCTAGCCCGTAGTTTGGGTCAAGCTACAACAATACTGGAACCTACAATTCCCACGATGCAGCACAATAGCTTTTTTTTTCTATTAGGGAAACCCCTGATAACATAATCAAGGTTACATTTTGCCAAACATCATGCCAATAAAAGGTTAGATTTATTGGTCGTTCATACTGTTTTATGGTTGACCAAAAGATTTGTAATCTCTTTGTACAAAGGATGGGATGATTGAGCGACACATTGCGACAGTGGTCCTAAAAAGACCAATACGTTTAATTTATTTCTGTTCAAGCCTGTTTATCCATGTGGAAAACGATACAGAAATGTTACTAGGTTCGGTCCAGGTCGGGTTGCACCGGCACATTCAGTCCGACTGTTCTGCTTCCCTGACCTTAACCCTGATTAATTCAACTCCATAACGTATAAAGTGAGCATTCAAACGGCCCGACTACTATCAGATCTCGGTCTGATTACAACGGATGCGTAATGCGGTTACAAAATAGCCCCGCCAAGACCCTCTGTGCTCCAGTTTTATCTTCAAGTGTTACAACTAGCTGGAGACTAATGAATACAATGTGCACAAACACTCCGTGACCGCCTGCAGACATCAGTCATTACTGCGGGCATGTGACTTTATTTCACACCGCACTAATTCATTAAAATCTCCTTTCCAGCTGAACATTGTGAAAGCAGCAGAGACACACATTTCTGCTTGTGTGTTTCCACTGGACTGGAAAATATCTCAAGATCAATACAACTGATGGGAAGTTTGCAAAAAAAAATGGACTGAAACAAAACACGTTTTTGGCAGGAGTGCCTACACGCTGCCATGCACTCTGGCTCCAATCACTACTACGGCTGAATATCAGAGTCAGCCACATTTTTGATATGTACCCCTCGTCCATAACATTCTCTGCACTCGTGTTTTGGGATGCCATTTTTACCGTTGGAACAGGTAGTTTGTAATACAAGCAGAGAGAAGTATGGAGGAAGAACTACGGATTTTGCGGCTGCGAACTCAGCTTTGTGGGTCAACATGACACGCACTGAAGAATTTAAGGTTTCAATCGATCACATTTAGTGTCAATGTTTAGACATCCACATGAAAGGTGAAGGATTTCCCATTAAAGGTCAGTTTTACACGGGCCTCATTGTTCAAACAGTAAATTAATGTTAAGAAAGATCAATAACTCATGTCCAACATACGTAACTTTTATTCTCTGCTTTTCTCGCCTTGTCAACTTCACGTTTTGTAGGATACATTTCCTGCATGAATTATTTGAAAAAACGTGAAGCTGAAGAATGACGGTTTAGCTCTGCTTTTGTTTCCCTTTTTGTATTCCCAATCACAATTCTAATCAGTGACCTCTTACACACTGCCGTCCAATCCAAATTCCTCTTTGCGAGAGAGAGATATATATATATATAGATATAAAATGAACCCTCTGTTCCTGCCCCGAGTCCGTCACAGTGCTGGAAGGCCAGTGAGGGTGAGTGGGGTTTGATTTCAGACCCAATTAGCCTGGAGGTATTTGGGTGTTGGAGGGTGGGATGGGGTTAAATTAGATTTTCTCTTCCCGTCCAGGACAATGGCTCCACTGTAGTTCACAGAAGAGAATTCGACGAACCTGATGTGAATCTGAACTAAACTTCTCTCCCACACGCCGAACAGGTTTATTTGGATTTCACCTGGCTTAAAATCCGAGGTTGCCTTTTAGGTGAAACAAAAAAAGTTGCTTAGCATTCACACACACTTTATCAAAAAGGCAAGGATTGGTCCTACTCTTACTTAATTATGAAAAAAGACCTTTTTTTATTTTAAGTCACATTACTTGAGAAAAACAGTACAAAAAACAACAACAATGTACTGAATGCCTCAAAGTCATTTTAGAGCTTTCACAAATTTTTTGAAAGAATGGTTCAATATTCTGGGAAGTATGCTCATTTGCTTTCTTTCTGAGCGTTAGAAAAGATTGATATACTGGACAGTGCCAGGCTAATCAATTAAACAGAGTAAAAACGATCCAATTATATGTATTTCCTTCCTGGAGGGGGGCGTGGTTAACTTTTGTTGTTGTGTGTGTGTTGCAGAACCCGTCTCTGTTCCCATATCCCTGCCTGTCCTCCATATCAAAGGGCTAAGAGTCGTCGCCTCCATCTGAAGCAGGTAACACCCTCTGATACTTGACTCGGCAACGGCAGGTCATAAAACACAAACACACACACACACACACACACAATGGGCAGACTAGCTGTCTGGCCTGCAGGGTATGGGACACACACACAGAGTTGTTTTTCCATCGGCGCAGTGTCGCACTATGTAGCTCTGGTGTTGAGTACCATGACAGGCTATCCCATTTCTATTTCCTATTTGAGAAATTGTGCAGGTCACCAAGCCAAAAGCTATCAAATGCAGGACTTTGCCATGGCAGACCAGAACTTCACCACGTGTCACTCGTGTGTGAAAAAAAAAACAAAAACAAAAAACACGTTCCAGAATTTAATATTGGTGCAAACGGTAAAAATAAAATCATGCAATAAAGAAAAAAACCTTGAACTTAACTCTTTAACACAATCAGACAAGTTCTCCTAAAGAAAAAAAGTGAGTTGGTTATGCACTCGTGATGACTTTATGAAATGCCGTAGCTCTCCAAGCACCAACATGTCCTCCCAGCTCACTGTCGCATTTCTAACTTTAGAAACATCACTTATTGAGCTCTCAAAGCTGAACGATGACATATTTTTCAATTGAAGGTTTTTGTTGTTGTTGTTACTTTAACACTCGTGTGATTTCTTTCTGGGTTTTTCTGTCGCTTTTCATTTACATGAGGATAATTTTGCCCCGAGTTTGCCAGTTTGCTGTCTCGTTTTCGTCTTCCCGTGTTGTGCGCTACATTCCTATTGTGCGTCTGGAAATAAAGTCAGGAATTCGGGGCGGTTTCCATGAATTTCCATAAAAAGCAGGGGTTTTTGAGTGCCGTGGCTGGAGAGTGAAGTCACTCAGAAGAATCCTTTTTTTCTCGGCAGTGTGAATGTGTGCCAGTAACACACTCCCTGCCTCCCAAACACACACACACACACAAAACTGTAATCTCCAAAACAAGCAATAAATATGGATGGACAAAAGAGGATGCCCGACTCTTATTTCCCCACAAACACACACACACTTAGAGAAAACCTCTCTACCATGGTCATGTTGTTAAGCTCCTATCAGATTTTTAACTGACATCTTATCTGGCCTTAAGTACATAAGCACATATAGAACACATGAGGTAAAATCCTCGCCTCTACACACTTTAAAATACGTTTCCTGGGCCTTCAGCTCTGCTTTTAAAAAGGAAAAGTTTGGCTTTTCTTTTTTCTCTCACGGTAAAAGATTTTTCCCCATGACTCTGCGAACGATGTAGCCGCGAGGGGCTGGGGACGCTCCTGAGGAGATGTGTTTCTGTCTCGTGTTGCGCTCCGAGATGCTATCTGTGGCGGCGACAGACAACAGGGCTGGCTCCTGCAGGAAGGCTGGGGGGGGGGAGGAAATACAGGAAGCGAGCATCGTCGAGGACGGGAAGACGCACCGCGGTGGTTTGCGAGGGGCATTTGAGAACAGGCAGCTGTCGGCCCTCTGATAGTGTGTGTGTGTGTGTAAGAGAGAAAATTGTGAGGGTGGGGATCAGATACTTCAGGTATAGTTGTGAACACACTTTTTCACTCTTACAGCTCTAATCAGCAACTTTCATTCCAGGAATGCTCCCCATCCCTCAGCACAAAATGAGGTCATCGACCCTTTTTAACATCGCCATGTGTTTGTGTGTTGGTGTGTGTCCGTTAACACATACTTGTGTGTGTGTGTGTATTTCAGTAATTATCAGTCATCTTACACTGCTTTGGAGGTGTGGGTGAGCATGTAAGTCGATGTGAATATCATGTGTAGAACCATGCTTGTGTATATGTTAGTTAGTATGTCATGATTCTGTGCAGGTGTGTGTGCGAGTACCTGTACTGAGCAGAGGTGCTGGTACATTAGGGATGAAGTCAGAAGCCGAATCTCGCACATCCTGGTCTTCGTCTTGGAGCAGCATAAACAGACTCCTCCACAGAGACAGTGAGGTGGACAGACCTGACACACAGACACACACAAACACACACACACAGTTTTGCCCTTTTGACTTTATTTTTTGTGACATTTCTTTGTTCTCTTCCAGGTATTGGTCTCGACTCACCCAGGGGCAGATGGGTGCTGGTCAGCACGGTGGCTGTACAGCTGACCAGTACCTCGGCGGCCGCCAGCTTCACCTCCACCGGCTGCTCCTCGCCACAGCTTGAGCACACCAGCGTCGCCCACTCGGCTAAACAAGCAACCGCACTCGCACCCTAGATGGTGGATTGATCGGAATAACAGGCACTTTTTTGTTAAGCGGTTAAATCTGAATTTGTTCTTTTTTTTTGGTTGATAAATCTCAACGAACAGGGAAGAAAATTGGCTTAACTACTACATAACTATTGCTACAATGGTTGGTTGGTTTTTAAAATTCAATAGCCAATATGTTTTAAACACAATTACAGTCGTATTGAATCATTAAAATGAAAAGTGTGATATGCTGTATGCTAGCTAAGGCTACATTCATGTGAATACATGAATAGGTTTTCCTTTTAAAGTGCCGTTTTCAAAGCGAGAACGACCAACGAATGTTGGTGTGCACTACGCACAGCAACATGCATATTATGTGCATATCACATGACCATTCACGTACACTGGGCATGCACATATCATCATTTTCAAAAGTCTACGTTTTAGGGGTTCACTAGGCATACACGTAGCAAAAGTATCAGTGGGGATGTAGCCTAAGCTACCACAAACGATTTCAACCAACAGCAGGGAATTGTGAATTTCAACAAAGGCCGCCAACACATCCTTCAATGCCGTATAAGAGATTAGTAGTAGTAGTATTTACCTGAGGGTTAGAGTTCACCAGTTGGACCACCAGCTGAGAGACCAGGGTCAGGGCAGCACAGTGGAGCTCCACACTGAAACACAACATCCAACACCTGATACCAGCTTCCAAATGTCTAAGAATAACTTTGGTAAGATTATTTTTAACGTCTGGCCTGGAAAAGGGATCTCTGCTCTGTGGCTCTAACTGATGGGGGGTCATTTAAAGCAAATTCTTGTAATGTAGGGTTAATTTCGGTGTATGCACACACACACACACACACACACACACACACACACACACACACACACACACACACACACACACACACACACACGACTTTCAAATCCACTTCACTTCAATACAACGGTTTAGTTTGACATATTAGTGCAGGGAGATGGGTGCGACTACAATAGTGCGCTCCTCAGGTCGTTCAGTGGAAACTAACCATTAACTACTACGCGCACATCGCTCAACTGTATTGACTTACAACCCGCAAAAAGAAGTGTGCTGGTACTCGCCACTGCACTATGGATCACATTAGCCCGGGTGCCATTCAATCGTGCGGCAGACGAGGGTGGCCAGCAACCCAATCCCGTCTCTCCGTGGCTCTAATCAAAACCCTGGGGCCGCTCCAGGGGGAAAGTGGATCCCGGGGTCCAGAGATTGTGGTCAGGAAAAGACTTTACGGGGCTAAAAGCCTTTGTAATCCGATTCTTATTCAAGCCTGTATTCTCTTGTCGGGGTGAGAAAAGTACAACGGCGGCCTGTCAAGGAAGGCGTGTGCGTCTGTCAATGCGTGTCAAAGGCGGTGCGCGCGCCTTTGACACGCATTGACAGACATGCGTGTCAAAGGCGCGCACACACGCACGCACACACACACACACACGCCAAATCAGTTTTGCGGTAAGAGGAGAATGGAGTCTCTCGAACTCTCACAAAAATATATGGCTTCAGCATGACAGGTGTGAATAATCTAAAGTAGAAATAATGCTCTAATGACAGCACAAATATCGTCTTTCATCTGTTTTTTGTTGTTGTCATTTTAAACTTCCCATCTCTGTTGCTGGCTGACAATTGGGTTCACTGAATACCACAATGACAGACGAGCACCCATGCAGAAAGGGGCCAGTAAGCTCCAGGTGTGCCCAGGTGCAGGGTTAAGGTGCAGCCAGCGTTACTTGGATGTCCCTCCTCCATGGACTGAAGGCTGAACAGCCAGCCTGCCACAGTCAAGTGAGGGCTCTTTCACAGGCGGAGGGAGCCAGAAACAACAACAGGTGTGGGTTGCATCTCGCCATGTAGCGCATTCATGTCTCTTTCGTCCAGCACAGCTAAAAAGCCGGTCTAGATTTGTTTCGGCGCCGTTATTACAGCGAGTTTTCACCACATGTTTTAGAGTCAGGCGGTTAGCTGTCCGTTTCCTGCATTTACCTTGAAATGAATTGGAAGTTGCAGGTTTTTGGTCTGTTGAGTTTCATGCAGCACAGGGCCTACCGTACCGTACACTATATGTCATTTAGGACTCAGAAAACTCAATCCAAATGTTTGCTCAACACAATCACATGCGTAGACATAATCAAAATGATCTTAAGAACTTGTGGTTGTACCCCCCCTGCCAAACAGTCATGTTGCTGTTGCATCCATGTCTGTCCAAAATGTCATCGCTTCACCATTTTATCCTTCTTAGACATTTGGATGAAATTGTCATAATTAGTGTATGAATTATTGAGTTATGGCCGAAAATGTGGCCAAATTAAATACATTTTTATATAACAGAATAGGGCAAACATTTCTGGAAACACAAATATTTCAGTTACTCTCTCCCCCTGCCCCCAACCATCTCGTGAAATGATCCCATAACCAGCTAGCCTCGGCCCGTCCTGTAATGCCGCTTGTACCCGGAGAGGCGATAGGGAGTCTGCTCCGAGGGCTTATCAATCACACTTAAGTACAGTATCAGTGTGCGTGTTTGTTTGTTTGTCCTCCCCTTCACTGAGCTAACATGTAAAATGAAATGGTTGCTTCACCCAAATGTGCTGGGAAAAAAAAGCATCTCAAATGAAATTCCATTCACCCCCAAATCACAAACCACTCATTTGAAACGATAAAGACTATTTGCACGTGTTTGCCTTCTCCACCTGTGAGCAGAATCCTGAGCCAGAGCCAGAAGGCGCAGCAGGGCCTCCTCCTGGGACAAGATCTTTGCGCCGTCCCTCCACTCGAGGACTCTGCTGAAGCTCAACACACGCAATACCGTGAGGACCTGTGAGGAGGGGGATGAGGAGACAAAGACATTGTCAGGAGGAAAAAATAAGTAAATAATGTACACACACACACACACACACACACACACACACACACAAACACACACACCCCCTGCTGGTGAGGGAAGTTGCTCAGGGTCATCCGACAACACACCTTGGTGTCCTCTCTCTCTTTCTCTGTGTGTGCAGCACGGCTGGCACGTTGCCTCGACGGTAATTTTAACCCCACCGGTTCAGATCCTCCTTACGCACACCCTAACCACGCTGCCTCGCTCTCCCCTTCACACCCACTGTACACAAATACAACATGGATGAAGATGTGCAGAATTCATTCAGGAAGTAATACGCTCCTCGTCTTTTAGCGTAACCGCCTACACTTGACCTCCTGCCTCCTCCACCCTCCGCACACCTTTGTAATTTTTTGGCTTAGTCACTTCTTCAGCGAGGGAGGCAGCCGACAGAGTCGGGAGGAGGTGGAAAAAACACCATACACACGCATCCAGCCGGGAACACATGTTGACATTCCCGCTGCACATCTCAACGATTATTACTTCTTTCGAGGCCCCCAGCCTGTTATTAGAGCTTTAAAATAAAGCTTGCTGTATAGGATCGGTGTGGCATGCAATGTCTGGGTGTAAACATCTGCGTATATTTGTGCAGTCAAAAAAAAAAAAAAGGTATCGAGGTAGACCTCCTACCTGCTCGTCTCTTGTTCTGACTGACTCGGGTTTAAAATAATACATCAGTGTTTCCCCTACCATTATATTAGGGGGGAGCCCCGCCCCTCCAACGGCACCTTCCGCCCCCCTTGGGGGTCTAATTTAAATTAAATATTCTCTATAGTGCCAGATCACAAGAGAAGTCATTTAAGGTTCCCTTTCCTATAGAGCAGGTCTACACCTTGTTCTTTTATTAAACAAACTAAACGGCCTTACGTTATTTATCTTATCTACACGACGGCATGTCATTTCTGTCTCTACATGGTCGCACGTTTACAACTCCTCTGCTCTCTGTATCGCGCACGGTGGAGCTCTGCCCCGATGCGCACAGATACGTGCGCGCACACACACAGATGAGCCACTCCCACCAGCGGACAGGGAGAGAGACAGAGAGCGTCGAAAAATATGTTGCGTGAAAAGCAGACAGCTATATCTGCGTTTTTGAAACGCTCCCAGCAACGGTTACTGTATTTTGCAGGTCAAGACGAACATCCTCGATAATTGGGTTTCTGACTCTGGAAATGTTCTTTCAAAAGCCCCGAAAAATACACTGCAGTGACAAAACCTGTACACTTTGTGGTGGTCATTAAAAGAAATGAACACCATGTTTCCTTTAAGTCACTGTTTCTCAAACTGGGTGAGACAATCGCTGCAACGCTGCACACCCGATTGATTTTGATAAACAGGAAGTGGATGTTGCCGCTCTCTCACAGCCCAAAAGCGAACTTGCTAGCTAGCTCGTACCACGTCTACTGGTGCCAACAGGAAGTTGGTGGCACAGTAGCTCTTGATTTCATGGGCTGCCTGGCGTGTCGTTGACGAGCGGTGACTTTTATGTATAAAACAGAAAAGTGTGCTGCGCCACGGGAAAACAGCGGTTTTGCAGGTGATGCGTTGCGGTGTGATCGGAGCTTTATGGCATTTTTTTATTTGTTTCTTTGATATGCAGTGAATCATTTCTACCTTTTGGGAATGACGAGGCTACCATCTGTCCTATGTCCTCTAATGCAGCCGATTCCTTTAACACATGTGTCTTGCATAACGCCTGAAGATGACAGACTTCCTCAGACTTTGGAAGCGTGATCTCTGGGCAGGGTAGCGGACCAGCACGATGTCCTTGGCCCACCGCTGCTCCTCTCCCAGAATGCTTCATTGGAGTCCCGGTTGAGCCATGGAAACCGGCCCGTTTTGAGCTGGCGTGTCCTTGGCGCGGGCCAGGCCTCCACTTAACGGGGCCCTGCACTTTAAACATTAACGGCTGGCCTGTAAAGCAGCGCCTGGCAGAGAATGCACGACCAAACGCATGCCTACAAAGAAGTGGAAAGCTGAAACACGACGTGTATGACTCTCTCTCTGTCACACACACACAGTGTTAAAGGCGAGGAGTAACGGCGCAGATCGCGTTATGGACGTGCTGAAATACCGCCTTCTGTCCCCAAACAGAAAACGGGCCGCATTTAAACTTGTTAAAGGGTGGAAGCCTCCCAAACGTGTGTGTAAGTGAGCGAGCGGACAGGCGTGCGGGTCAGCCAGTGCACTTGGCGTGTCCCCCGGCAACTGATTAGCCTCTCACGCAAGTCTCTGCGAGATGATTTGGACATTTAATCAATTTGCGTGCAAATGTCCTTGTGGTTCCCTGAAACTGGAGCTAGCTAGCTTTCTCCCACCCTCTCTCTCTCTCTCTTTCTGGTAATGTTGTTTCGTGTGTGGTATCACCTTAGCCAGACACTGGGGGTGTGTCTCGTGAAGAGACAGGCCAGTCAGGTTTAACAGGGTGGCCTCGTCCAGCCACTCAGGTCTCCTCTTCTCTTCCTCTTCTTCCTCTTCCTCTTCCTCTTGGAGCCTCCTCAGGACTCCCTCCAGGGCCAGCTCCCTCACCTCGTACTGGGGGCACTGCAGCAGACACCACAGGAGCTGGCTCGCGGGCCGAGAGCCCTCCCAGAGCTCGGGGATCTCCACGCTGGCGCTGAGGGCCATGCGGGCCAGGCTGAGCAGGTACTGGGTGCTGCCGAGCACAGGGGTGCTGGAGGAAGACTCGGAGGTGACGAGTTCCGAGGCCATCAGGACGGACAGAGCTTCCTGACGCAGAGCACCAACCTCTGAATCTGAAAACAGACAAATCTTTGTGTTAGCTGGTGTGTGGTTATTCTTTTAGTACTACTTTGGCAGTTTTTTATTTGGGTAAAGTAAAACAAAAAAAAGAGGCAGTATTAAGTAAAAAAAGAAAGAAAAAAGAACACAGTACAGAAGTCCCGAGAGGCAAGTGAGAAAAACTAAAGAATTCTGGTCCGTTTTGTATTTTAACAGGTGGCAAAAAAGTATTTTACATTATTGCTAACACACATTACCTCATATTTGGAGTTCATAGAAATTAACCTTGATGGGAATATCCTATTTAGAACATGTGGTAGTGGTGCACTCTGCCTCTTGTGGCCACAATGAGTGTTACAACAACAAGCAAAAAGGATTGATTATGTTCTCTTAGCGTTATATCATACTGCATGTCTTTTAAATCTTGGGTTTGGTTTGAATGAGCCCGAGTCACACTGCAGTCCTAACTCAGTCGGCCTGGATGTGTAACTTCTCCCCGACACTTCAGGCTCATGACTGAACTAAATGGCATCACAGTAATGTAAAGCTTCAGCAGAGCGAGCTTATACAGAGATTGTTGTTTTGTGTGCCTTGCCTTCAAGGAAAACTGCAATAAATCGTCCCCACAAAAAAAAAATCTGGCGTGTCTAATGAAATATTCCCTGTGCCTTAACTTCCACACACACACACCTTTGTGAAACAAACAGATGCAGACAACAGGCCAGACTGATGAAGCCAGTCCCCTCTGTTCCTTTCTATTTTTACTTTTATAGGAAAGGCAGCGTCAGTGTCTGTTTGGAAATGCCCATGGCTGTGTCAACGCACCCACCTGTGAACATACACCCTTGGGGAGTGATGGGTGCACAAATACACACACACACACACACACACACACACACACACACACACATTTCCTCTGAAATATAAGTATAATCCAGAGGCAGGGCAACTATGGAGGAACCCGATGCCGTTCTAAAGCTGTGCTCCTCCCTACAGTATTGCTCCAAGACTCCACACAGACTCCGCTTTGACAGCCAACTCAATTAGTTTAACGGGCACACACACACACACACACACACACACACACACACACACACACACACACACACACACACACACCCCTTATGAAACCCGGTGCAACACAATCCGTCCCTGTAGCGCCGCTCAAAACTAGGGCCTGACAAAAGAGCGGGAAATGCAGCATTCCTCAAGAGATGGGCCGGGTTACCGTGGAGACAGGGCCAGGTTACCATGGAACCTGATCCTCAAAGGGGGTTCGGGGCCAAACAAGCATACCCTAATGGTTATAATAGGGGGGGCGGGGGGGGCACAGTAATGACACCGATGATGAAGGGAGGAGAGAGAGGAGGAGAAAGATGACTGGAGAATGGGAGCGTGTCAAAGAGAAAACGTCTGTCTGTCACGGTGGAGAAAAGAGGGAAACGCCGGGTGTGTGTGGGATTGTGTGTGTGTGTGTGTGTGTGTGAGATTTGTGTGTGTGTGTGTGTGTGTGTGTCTCAAAGGGTTGAAGAAACAGCATGCTCCCATTAGATTGTCACACACTGATGCATTCAAATAACGCCCTGGTCCCGATTCATACCTCATGATTGTGTGCATCTCGCAAAAAAAATTAACAAAAATACACGAAATCCTCACAAAGCCGCTCAAAAGAAAAGAAAAACAGTAAAAAGGAAGAAAATAATGCAAGAAGCCCCAACAAATACTTTGTCAACTGACTACAAATGCACTCGATACAGATGGAAAAAAGGAAAGGTAGAGCGAAAGAAAAAAGAAAAGGCTGAGACAAAAACTTGAAAAAAAAAAAAGCAAATGAGGGAGGAAATAAGAGTAAAAAAGAGAAAGAAAAATGTCATTAGTCGGGATGCAAAGCTGTTTTTTTATGATAGCCTCTATTAAAATAGTGTGTGTGTGTAAGAGGTTGGGGGTGGGTGTGTGTCAGGCATTCCCTCCGCAAATGAAAGGAGTTCCTGTGAATGTGATTTTTAATGCCCATTGTTCCCCCCCCACAGCTGTGTTGATTTAAATCGGCATCTACTGTGTCTCTTAATGCTGCACCTGGACCATGGAGACTCCATTAAGTCACGGTCACTATTCCATATTTCGGGGATACTCTGGGATGAGGCCCGGCTCAGTGCCCGAAAAGCATTGAGGAGCGCTAATACACACTGGTGTGGGTGTAGGTCTCAGTGGAGAAGTTTACATACAGTATATATACTGGTCTGAATACGGTTTCAGAGATTCCTAGGCCGCTAAAAAAACAAAAAAACACAGCTGATCTCAGACTTTTTCGTCGTCAGCTTTGAATCTTTTGGCGCAGACTGAAATTCAAATTTGGAGCAGGCAGTCATGCTCCAATGAGGATGAACTGTAAAATAGTTGGCTTAGCCCCACCTTTTATAAGAAATACATGTTTTTGTTCATTACTGACTAGTTTCGTTGCCAGTTTGGTGAGTGGCCCCTTCGGAGAGAGTTGCCATTCAGGAACGGGCCGAGTGAGGCCATGTCCCCACTACTACGTTTCCATTTGAAAACGTTGACACTGACACATTACGCCAGAGTTTTAGAGCACCGAAAACAGAGGAGTTTGGAAACGCTCCCAGGGACAGATACGTTTGAAAATTTCGGGGTTATGTTCTAGTGTGGACGGGCATAAACGAAGAAGTTTGCAAACGATGACTTAGACGCCCCACGTTTGCTGCTTGATTGGGTCTTAACAGTCACGACGTGTCCTTCCCTGATTCGTCACGCCCCTATCACATGACTGAGCAACGGTTCGACTTCGTCGTCGGTCTTTTCGCCATTGTCGTTCTTCCTCCGCTGTATGTCCTGCAACTAAACCAACTGCAGTGTGTAGAAAATCTGCTTCCCAGTGTAGAGGAACGGTCATGTGATATGCGTTTTCAAAGGTTGCCGTGTGGACGGAGATCGTTACGAAAACGATGCGATCGTTTTTGTTTTAAAACCTAAGCTTAAGTGAGAATCGCTCATCCGATCAACTTCGAACTCGACACAACGCGCCCCCCCCCCCGCCAAGTGTGTGAAGTAAACGGATGAATGGTTGTCGAGATATGTGAAAAGAATCGCGCGCACACACACCCCTCGCTCTCAGCTAGATACATCGGCATATTTTCTTCCAGTAATCCACTGATTCAGTTGATAATGCCAAATCACACAATTAGCAAACTATATATATATATATATATAAATATTTTTGGGGTTAATCAATTTCAGCATCGGTTTACGTCATCAGCGTGTCGATGTTGGCATCAGCAGCTGTTAGCATCAGTTACTAGCTCACAGCGCCGCTCCGCACTGCACTGACTGAATCTTCGCACCCGCCCTCCGTTTCCCCCCTCAGGTAAACACTGTTAGCCCTGTCACTGTTGTCGTAGTTTGCACTGTTAGCACTGCTTTAGGAACTTTAGCTGCTGGCTCAGCCATTGCCATGTGGCGAGCGATGCGATTTGATCAAAGCACCGATATGGTTGGCAGGAGCCTGATTTGCCGAATATAAAGATTTTGCGTGCCTGATTGAGAGTCACATTCACGCCTAGAGGGATGTGTGGCAATAAGCGAGAGAGTAAGAGTGGGTAAACTGATGCATGAAATCTAGCTTCATTGTTAATAATTAATACCACTGCTCTCGAGCGCAAACACAAACAATACAAACACATTTTCCAGGAATCAGAACACGGAAAGAAGTCAGCGGCCTGCAGCTGATTTCCGTCATACAGTTGTCATGTTTTAGTCAAGAAACTTGAGACTTTAAAGAACCGGCCCATAACCCGGTGTTATTAGCCCGCGTGGACGCCCAAAATGAAAATACAGTAGGACTTTGAAGTCTGTGAAAACAACCCAACAGATGGGATGTGGAAAAATGGAGAAACCCAATAAAGGGATGCTTTAAAGATCTAGATTCATATCCTCACTTGTGGATCATGTGTTGTTGGAGATTCAAGCTAACCCGCGTCTTAGAGCTTTGCTCAAACAGCTAAACCAAACGTAGCTTGTACATCTGGTTTAAATGAACCTGGCCAGTTTGCGGGCACTGCAGTACCTTTGGATAGAGGACAGAGGGTAAGCGCGCCAAACTAAACTGCTTTTCAAGAAGTGGCCCTCAGAAACACAGAGAAGAAGGCCACGCATGTTCTTTGACCAGATCATGTGGTTTAAGGTGTCATTGTGTTGTATTGAGTAAACTAAGAGTTTTGATGGTGACGCACCACAAAAACTAAGGTGTGCTGGATGAAGGTGTGTGTCACTGGTTCCCCATTAGTGGCGTCCGCGGCCCGCTGAAAGGCCGGCAGTAAAAACGCCTCGCTGCGTCAAGCTGGGACGTTGGCGGGACACTCGCACGTGCTCTCCCACGCAAGCACACAGCTGGATTTCACATCAGCTTCCACCTTCATTACCCGAACTGTGAAAAACAAACCCCAGACGCTACGTGTGTATGTGTCTGTGTGTGACACAGTGAGAGACAGCTGACCTCCTTCTCATGCTGATGGAGCTTTACAATCTGCCGAGGTCCCTCCCTCTAATTACCCTAAAAGCCACACACACACACACACACACTCCTAAAAGTGATAGAATTAGCAGCTCGCTAAGAAATAACAAAAAAATTACGTCTTTGTCTCCCAGTAGCTGTTGGATTCCTAAATTCATGGGAAAGGTTTACTACCTTGCTGCCCGCATCACTGCTGATTGTCTGCCAAAGAATTATAACAATGGCAGTGTATCTTCAGGAGGGAAAATGAAGTGCAAATGAAAATGAATGATTAAGTGTTTTAGTGGACAACTCCTTTTTTTTTATGCTAGAATATTAATAATGCATCAATATCAATCATAAGTGTTAGAAATCCTTTTGTCTGATGTGTTTTAAAGGCTCAAGTGGTTTGGGCCCAATGCGTCTATGAGCTGTGAGGTCAACTAAAGAGACGTTGCCCTCAGTTTCCTTTGAATAGTAGAGTTCTGATCATGTGAAGCGGCTCAGAATGTATGGAGAAAAGTAAGAGAAGAACATTTAAAAAAAAAAAAAATCAACAATTTGCTCTTTTTTTTTAAACTTACCGACCTTCTAAATGTATCCCATCAGGGGGGCCTTGACCCCTGTGTTGGGACCTGATTTTTCATGTAGTATTTCATAGGTGGAGTACAGAGTTCCTTCAGTGCATCCTGGAGGCCTCACAATAGTATTAAATGCATGATTTTCTTTTATAAATATTTGAAGTAATGCTTTGTTTACATCCATGTTTGCTGGCTTACAGTCTTCTTCTTGACCCTGCTGGGGCTTTGTTGTGTACAAACGCTGCTTCTCAGTGCTCCCACAAAAACCTTTAAAGCACCTTTAAGATGAACAAGGACTGTGGACCGATTTTGCCTTTGCAGAAGCTACGTGACAATTACGCAGAGGAGGAAGGATTAAAGCAACCAATAACTCTCTCGACTTAACACGTGGCATCCGTGTAACCAGATCTATCCTTTAAAAAAGAGACCGCCACCAATTTAGCATAGCACCGATCCGGGGGTGCTGTGCTCAGGCGGCAACCTCCGGTTCTGAAAAATGAAGCCAAGTTTCATAAACCTTTTTTTCTCATGGTTCATCAAAAGTCAGATTGTATAGAAGTCTATGAGAAAATTACTCTAATTTTCACTTGATTTCTTACCTCAGTAAATATTGAAAACATGAGTTTATGTTCTCAATTTCTAGTTTCAAGTCTTCTTCAAAACAAGGGCCGAACTGGACTCAAAACAGCAGTCCACAAACCAACAGGTGATGGCATGACGACTTGCCACTTCCAGTCTGTGGCTCTGCTTCGGAAGCAGCGGCTAACCCCCAGTCTAATTTTTGAACTAGCAGTCCTCAGTCTGAAACCAACGCCGACTCAAGTGGCATCACTCGGAGTATGATATTCATTTATTGAAGCATACTTTTAGTCTTCTTCAGCAGACGTACAAAAAAAATGATTTACCAGAAAATGGAGGCTTACGAACAGATTCTCAGTCAGTGTGCAGAGGAAAAGTGACTCATTTCACATCATATTTTAAGTAGGATTACAGAAAAGTACTTTTTTTTCCTTCCCTACTTTCCCCTACCTCCCTCACACCAAACAGTTTACCTCTTCTTTTTTTTTTACTGGCACAGCTGAAAAGCAAAAGAAACAGAAGACTGTTGAGATGAAGCAGCGGACTGAGGGGGCTTTTTTTAATGAGTCTGCGTGGATCAAAGGGCCGACACACACACACACACACACACACACACACACACACACACACACACACACACACACACACACACACACACACACACACACACAGCTGAGAGGAATTGGCTGGTAAATTCAAAGTTCCTACTTCATGCAGGGTGCCAATGAAGAAAAAAAAAGGGGGGGGGGGGGGGGGGGACTGATTGTTCACCTCCTTTACCCCTGGTGCTGCTTTTCGGATGAACTTGCCCAACCTGTGGCTTTTTTCTTTTTTTTTTTTTTTACTCTGATTTGTTTGAAAAGTGCAGTGCGGGAAAGAAGGGGAGGAATTTAGGAAATGAGGAGAAGAAGGAAAGACAAAATGGAAAGGCAGAACAACGAAGGAGGGTGAGAGGCCAAAGAGCTACTTGATAATAATAGAGAGGCATTGGAGGTGTGTGTGTGTGTGTGTGTGTTTCAGGGTGCTTATTTAGTTATGTAAGGGGCAGAAGCAAGCGCTCAATCAACGGGCTTGTTTTGAGAAATTTTCGGTATTTCCACTGTCAAGACCGACATGTGTTCAGCACATGGCCGGCCCAAAACATAAATGCCTTCTTCTCCCTTTCCTTTTTTCTTCTCCTCATAAACTGGGTCACAGGCACAATCACAATCCCACCATCTGTCAGAGATCGCTCTCCTTCGGTTTCACATTCCTCCGCAGTGGAGAGACCTCCAGCCGGTCCACACACACACACACACACACACACACGGCGGGAGCTGACTTCTGTCAACAATCAGTCTAAATGGAGAGCGCGGTGGACAGCCTCGCCGGCAAACGTCGTCTGTTATTAAGACCTTAAAGTATTCACGGTCCGGTTCACAGCAAAAGGGGAGAACGGGACAGTTGCCGTTTGCTGAGCGGATCAACTTTCCAGCAAGCGGCTGACATCAGCGAAAATATCATCAAATCCCAATGAAGTCTAAAACGAGAGTGGACACAAATGCGACCATGTTCAAGACCACCATTCAACTGGTTTACACTCAATGTGAGACATAAAACTTGAAGTAAATTAAGTAATATGTTATTAATTATGTATATTAGTATTATATTTGGAGGATTTAAGTGCTATGGTCAATTATTACCATAAAATCCTATCTAATGATATTTTTTCTATCTACTCAATTCCCTATTATTATTATCATTACTATTTGTTTTACTTAATGTTAATGTCATATTTGTAAGATTTCCATTCTGATCTGTTTGGTCTAAAACTCCACACATTAAACTCTCTGCTCACTCCACGGGTTGTTTTCAGAGGAAGTAACTTCTGTCAGGTTAGCCAGAGAGTGAGCTCGTAGCGGGCAATTCTCTTGACAAATAGACGACAACAAAAATACGGTTAAACGTAAACTAAGCTGGCTCGCGACTAGGACTGCACCTAAAAGAATATTTGTTGTTGTTGATGAATCTAATGGCTAATTTAATAGATTATTATAGATGAATTTAATCTCTGTATGTTTTAGTAACCCTGTGCCTGAACTGGAAACTATTTTTAAAGAAGTACTTAATCTAAAAATTATTATGACGGATTGATTTCATCGAAGGAGTAATATCAGTTATGATAATCAGTGCGAGGCAGGGGAAATAATTTTGTATGTAATTGTTTTGCCTTGAAATTAGAGATTGAGTCCATAAACTCATGTTTACAATATTTACTGAGGTAATATACCAAGTGAGAAGTAGAGTCATGTTCTTATAGACATTATACAACCAGACTTTTTTGCAACCGGAGGAGTCACCCCATGCTGGTCAGTGGAGAGGAAGTGAGTTTAAACCACTTCCGCATTGGCATTTTTGTATCTTGCCACCAGGTTGAAACCCGAGCGAAACATAGTGACCCCCAAGTTGACCACTCACCGTCCAGAAGACTGATCTTTGGCCCGCACAGGCACACCAACACATCTAGAAAGGCTCCTCTGGTCACCTCACAGGGATTTTGTCTACAAAGAAAGAAAGAAAGAAATACATATATATGCCATTTCATAGACCACATTTGGGAAAAACCACATCTTGAGAAATTTATTTTTCCTTCCAACTAGCACAGTGCGTTGAAGAAAGGCCCTTTTATAATGAAAGCCCCTAAAAAAATGTTCCCAAACAATTAATCAAGTTGAAGACCTAACACTGCATTCATTGATTATCCATTTTCCATCAAATCAAATTTCTCCAGAAAGAGGCTCATGTCTTACCACAAGTCGCTGAATTAGGTCATCGGACATTTGCAACTCAAAGGAATCTATTAGTTTGTGATTCGGTGTGATCTCAGGTAATTTCCCCTCATCCTGATCAGACCTCTTATTGTCGTTTCCCGTCTGTGCGACCAAATCGCTTTTGAACGCGAGCCTTATTTATTAGCCTCTTTCCGGTGCTTTTGCCCCACAATTGGTCTTGTGGTTCCACAAGACCCGGTCTTTAGTGTGCAAGTTAGTGAGTTTAACTCAACTGTATCGATTCCTAAACCCAGACGGATAGAATACATCCCCCTGTGAGTTTCCATAAATGTCCTTATTTATGAATGTATTACATATATGATTGAGTCAGACGAGGCCATCTCCGCCAAAGATGTTGGGTTGACGAGTGCTGGAAGTAAGCTGACGGTAGGCCCATTTACTTTTTGTTGTCATCACCATTCACATCTTTACAACTGATGTGTCTACGATTCAATTGTTTACAAGAACACGCAAACAAAATTGTGTATCTAGCCTCTTAATTTTGCTCTAAAAGTGCACCACAATGATGCATTTAAGTTAAAAAAAAATTAGCCAGGGTGAATGTTCAGTTTTTCTTCTTCATATAGCAATACATACGTATATATATTTTTCCCAATATGGTGCAGCCCCAATATGTATATGAACAAGAATGTAGTGCAACATGGAAGGGAAAGCCGTGCTCTGTGTATTTAAATTTAAAAGTTCCTGACAAATAATCACAATCTAAATATTGATCAAAATAATTATGATAATAAAATCTGGTTTTATACATAAAATCTGTTATTATACATACAAAAATGTTTGTAAAAATTGTATATGTTGATAAAGTAAATAATGCTTTCAGCATGATTCCTGTTAGTTGGGGCATGTGGCCGTATTTGACTGACAGATGAGTCAATAACAAACAAGTCGCGGGTATTACTGGGTCAACAGCTCGCAGGAGACAACGACGATGTGTGTTTGTATTTTGTGGCGATCCTCGGAGCCCAGAATGTGGGACCATCACATGAGATGCCCCCAGCTGTTCGCAGACTTGCAAAGGCTTGAAGAAAAAAAAAAGGAACAGACTGGGACAGATTTACTCCGCATTCGTAAATATAATAACTGATTTACTAAGTAGCCTAACTCTTTGGACAGTTTCTACAGTCAAAATGTAGAATTATCCAAATCATATTATTTGTGATTGTTGACATTAATGTGTTGTATCTACTTATGGCTTAAGTGGAGAAGCGTGTGTCTGGGCTGTGTGAACTGTGTGTTCAGTGCATTCAATCAAGGGTATGATCACAGCACTGTGAAAACCCACAAAAAAGAGAGAGAGAGAGAGAGAGAGAGAGAGAGAGAGAGAGAGAGAGAGAGAGAGAGAGAGAGAGAGAGAGAGAGAGAGAGAGAGAGTGTGTGTGTGTGTGTGTGAAAACAAGGGAGACAGTGTGTGCGCTTGACGTCACATTTTCATCACTCGGATATTAATAAAGACACACACTCCCACACACACACACACACACAATACACGTGATGGAGCATGGAAAGAGGGCAGGGAGAGAGTGTGTGTCTGTGTGGGTGGCCAAAGTGAGAACCTAGTTGGGCAGGGAAGAGTCCTGTGAAGTGGGCTGAGTGTGTTCCTGTGTGTATGAACGTGAGGTAACATGATAAAAACAGGCTGAATCATTTGATCACAGTCAGGACGGCACACTGGAGAAGTTCTGAGAGGTTGGTACAGGGAGAGGTGGGCAATTATGACGGGTTATCGCTCAATGGTGACGAGACCGTATGAGAGCAGTTGATCCATCAGATAATAAATGTTTTCTATCTCAACATGCTCTTGTTTAAAATAGCACTTACTGCCTAAAGATTGTGGCCACATGGATATTGCAACATAAGCATCTCCGATCCATACATATTCATGTCTATGTCCGCCGCTCTCTTGGATGATAATTTCGTATACATTTGGTTTTCTTAACCCTCTGAGGTCGGCGCCCGCGTCGAAGCGTTACACCAGGTGTCTAAATGTTTAATAAAATTATATCATCACAATAATACGTCACATAAATATGGTTAAAAATCTGGCGGATAGATATGGTTTCCACTTCCGCGTCTGAGCATCTAAACATGGACATGAGGCGTGCAAAGCTTCACTGTGAGTAAGAAGGTGCCAAGCAAAGAGTCCTGAGCAGAGCTATATTGGAGGGGACAGACGGAGCAGCTTCAGAGCCTGAAGGATTCACTAACAAGGAGCTAGCCGGAGCTAACGGGCCAGATAGCTGGCCACAGCGTTTCTGTGAGACTGAACGGTGAGTAATCAATTGTTGAATCTATCACGTTAACTTGTTACAGTGAACATAGTACGACCAGTAGTGCTGGACCTCCATTATATGTTTGTAAGACAGTAAATAACGTGTGTTGACGAGAGCTACGAGCGATTAGCACGTCGGTAAATAGTTCCGTGTTGGCTGTTATCATCCGTATATATGACTAAACGGGGCATAATCAGTTGTTGTCTCTATCACCGTTAACTTTCTTACAGTGAACATAGTACGACCAGTAGTGTTGGACCTCCATTATATGTTTGTAAGACAGTAAATAACGTGTGTTGACGAGAGCTACGAGCGATTAGCACGTCAGTACACAGTGCCGTTTTGGCTGTTATCATCCGTATATATGACTAAACGGGGCATAATCAATTGTGTCTCTATCACCGTTAACTTTCTTACAGTGAACATAGTACGACCAGTAGTGTTGGACCTCCATTATATGTTTGTAAGACAGTAAATAACGTGTGTTGACGAGAGCTACGTAGCGGTTAGCACGTCAGTACACAGTGCCGTTTTGGCTGTTATCATCCGTATATATGACTAAACGGGGCATAATCAATTGTGTCTCTATCACCGTTAACTTTCTTACAGTGAACATAGTACGACCAGTAGTGTTGGACCTCCATTATATGTTTGTAAGACAGTAAATAACGTGTGTTGACGAGAGCTACGAGCGATTAGCACGTCGGTAAATAGTTCCGTGTTGGCTGTTATCATCCGTATATATGACTAAACGGGGCATAATCAATTGTTGTCTCTATCACCGTTAACTTTCTTACAGTGAACATAGTACGACCAGTAGTATTGGACCTCCATTATATGTTTGTAAGACAGTAAATAACGTGTGTTGACGAGAGCTACGTAGCGGTTAGCACGTCAGTACACAGTGCCGTTTTGGCTGTTATCTTCCGTATATATGACTAAACGCGGCATAATCAATTGTGTCTCTATCACCGTTAACTTTCTTACAGTGAACATAGTACGACCAGTAGTGTTGGACCTCCATTATATGTTTGTAAGACAGTAAATAACGTGTGTTGACGAGAGCTACGTAGCGGTTAGCACGTCAGTACACAGTGCCGTTTTGGCTGTTATCATCCGTATATATGACTAAACGGGGCATAATCAATTGTGTCTCTATCACCGTTAACTTTCTTACAGTGAACATAGTACGACCAGTAGTGTTGGACCTCCATTATATGTTTGTAAAACAGTAAATAACGTGTGTTGACGAGAGCTACGTAGCGGTTAGCACGTCAGTACACAGTGCCGTTTTGGCTGTTATCATCCGTATATATGACTAAACGGGGCATAATCAGTTGTTGTCTCTATCACCGTTAACTTTCTTACAGTGAACACAGTACGACCAGTAGTGTTGGACCTCCATTATATGTTTGTAAGACAGTAAATAACGTGTGTTGACGAGAGCTACGAGCGATTAGCACGTCGGTAAATAGTTCCGTGTTGGCTGTTATCTTCCGTGTCTATGACTGAACGGTGCATAATCAACTGTTGTCTCTATCACGTTAACTTTCTTACAGTGAACTCATACTGACTGTATTAATGTATTTTACAGAGTGGATTCAGAGCTGTGAGGGTCCAGAGGACAACATGCAGCATCGCTGCAGCAGCCTCCCTGTCCGTCTGCCTGCCTGAACACATCACCTAGCAGGCCGCAAAGCCAGCCACAGCTCATCATCCCCACCATATAATAATAAAAAATTTTAGACATTAAATTACATGTGTTTACCATTTTATTCATATATTCCACTGCTTTTGTGAACCTAAGACCTTTTGGTAAACCAATTTCCATCACCAAAACCGCTATCCCACATGAGTAAAGTTATGTTTTCACAACAAATATGAGACATTTCCAAAATCAAGATTCAATTTTTCAGCTTTAGTCATATTTTCATATTTACACTTGTGCCTTTGGGACAATGGTGCCTCATTATATAGATAGCTGAGATTGTTCTGTATTTTTTGATATACAACACATGATTTTGTATCATATGCTAGTGACTTTAAAAAGGGGAATTTAAAAAGTATGTAAAATCAAGAAAAATCAAGAAATTGACCACCAGACCTCCAAGTGTTAAAGCAATATGGGGAATTTCTATACCGCTCAACTCCCAGCCGCCACAAAGCCAAAGTCAACTGCAGTGAGCGACATGAGTCTGCAGTCATCGCTACAACGCTGTCACCCTCTTGGAGCCAGAAAGAGACCAAAATGACACAACACAGAGACGGTGTGAGGTCAAAACTCAACGCTGACTAACAAAAACACGAACAATGCATTCTGTCCCTTTTGGAAATTAGTGGTGTTCTGGAAAGGAAAAGGAGTGTTTTTTTTCCCTCTTTTCCAAAAACAGAGATTGGTCTGACCTGTGCAGTCCTTAGATCTGGGCGCCGGGCTTTGCATGATCAAACGGACGGGCGGGTGGGCACGCTCTGGCGAGCAAGAATCTGCCTCGTCATCTTAATAAAGGCTCATCAGTGTAACCAAGCGCGGCTAGCAGGGCTAGTGTTGCTAACCCGGCGACCCTGGCGCTATCTGCCGTGAGGCCGCAGCACAGGGAGACACTGGAGACCCGGGCCTGACCTCAGCCGAGCAGGAGGGGGCCGATGGAGTAATCTGTGCCACATCTTGAGCCCTCGATCTCGGGCGAGAGAGGGCCAGAGGTAGAAGAGGGGGGACGGGGGAAGGGAGACGGGGGTCTGCGGATGGGACAGCAGGCGGTCGCTTTGAAATGGAAGCCTGGGCAGGACATGAAGCGGACACGGTCGGGGAGGGGATGAACGGAGAGACAAGGAGCTATTCTTCTGGTGAGCTGAGTTGGGAGTCCGGGAGGGATGCTTATCTCTCTCTGTGTGTGTGTGTGTGTGTGTGTGTGTGTGTGTGTGTGTGTGTGTGTGTGTGTGTGTGTGTGTGTGTGTGTGATTACCGAGAGGCGAGCCACATACGCCGACAGAGGCCTTCGGTGATGCCACTTCCTGCTGGCAGGGGTCTGTGCGAGTCGGTCTGGAAGGAGCGCAGCAGAAACAGCACCTGCGTACAAACAAATACACACACACACACTCCTGAACCAACGTACACGTGAGAGCTATCATCTATAACATTTATACACAAGCCGATGTTAGCACCATTTGTGGTTGTGTGATCGTCCATAAACATTTTTTGGGGAAAAAAGTGTGTAACAGGGCATGTTGACGATCCTACAGCATGTGTATTGGTTTGGCAAAATCACGGCAAAATCACGGCAAAAAGGCCCATGGATCAGCTGGGGCCTTATATTGTGGAGGATGTTCTCCCTATGGATTCCTTCTGGATCGAAACTCTAAATCGCCAGTAGGTGTGAATATGTTTGCCTGTCTACATCTTTTTACCACCAAAATCTAAATGCAGAGGGAAGCAAGGGGAGTTGGATATCTTCCTGGATTGTACCATGTACCTTTTTTGTGGTTCAGATCTCCTGCCATTGGCAGTTATAAGCGTCAAACTCAGATTTCAGTCTGAGCGAGCCTTGACCGCTTTATCGAGACAAGGACTAAGTGGATATGTGGCATTATATCTTGACATTATCACCACTTTAACTGCCGTTGTTTGATAGCCTAGCATTGCCACTTTGCTTTTTATGATCTATTTGGACTAATATCCATTTATTTTACATTGTTATTTCACCATGAGCACCAAACGATGGATGTCAGACATCCACAGCTGTAACGTCAGAGCGAAATAAGGCGTACGGTAAGAAAAGCACAACGCTCACCAGCAACATTCAGTGTTTGCTCCCGCAAATGTGCGGTTCGCTCTTTATTGGGATTGTATCTGTCCGAAATATAAAGTTTGAGATTGACAGCCGCGACCAAAACAAGTTTCCCCTCAGTTTACCGCAGTGACCGTCACCAGCGTTTCCCTAAAAAGAAGTGCTCTAGGCGGCCACATAACGCTCTCTCCTCATTGGGAACAATTGAAAAGAAACAGAAAGGTGCTAAGTGGATACAGCCCCTAACCGTGTGGTGTGTAACGGTGACAGGAAAATGTTAAAGAATTCCTTAAAAAAAGAATGTATTCCCCGTTGAAGATGGAATTATTGTATTTTTTTCCCGTGGCGGCTGATGTGACAGTGTGTGACGGAGCCAGTTCGTAGCAGGTGAACTGGTGGTTGGGAGTGTTCAGAGGCCAGGACGCGCAGGCTGGCTGGCTGGCTGGGGTGTGTATTCTGGGCCTTGGTAAGTATACTCTTTAAGCCGGGGCCACGGCCACAGACCAGTAGGAAGCCATTCATTACGCAGTGCAGGGAAGGAAACGTGGGGGAAAAACCAGGCCGACCACGTAGCACCAAGACTGGCCACCGGGTCCTGGCTGGCGCTCTCTCTCTCTCTCTTTCTTACCCAGACGACACCCACTGGGTCATACAAACAGCCTCCAGACCCTCTGAGGGCTTTTCCCGCCTTTGGGGCTGCAGCCGATTCCCAAACAAAATATTGCACCTTTCCAAGTGACTCTGCAGTCAAAAACAAAACTGGTGCTTAAGGATGGTCACACTTGAACTATTCCATGCAAATATTTGCCAAGCTTCACATTGTACAAATCTCATGTGTACAACGGTTTTGGCAGATTCCCAGGTAAATGGACCTGTAATTGTATAGTGCTTTTCTAGTCTTCTGACCACTCAAAGCACTTTAACACTCCTTGTCATCATTCACCCATTCATACACTGATGGCAGTGGCTTAGATGCCACATACCCATCAGGAGTAACTAACATTCACACACTGTAGGCACAGCTACAGGAGCATTTTGGGGTTAAGTGTCTTGCCCATGGACACATCGACATGGACTAGCGGAGCCGTGGATCGATCCATAATGTCCTGTTTGGTCGTGTACCGGCAAACAGAACGTGAAGGCTGTCCATTTTTGACCATGGTGGTCAACAAATCAGTCTGACGTGGCGTTAAACTCAACAACGATGGTGTTTGAGGTGACATGGAAGATTCTCGGTGGTTATGTTCAGTTTTATTTCATCCAGTTATGAAATTGGTTAAGTCATTGAGAAGCAAAGAGCACTGTTGCCAGCACTGGCTTCCAGTGTCAGTCCGTCTTCATTCCCTCTCCCTCCGTTCCTTCTCCACAGCTACACCTCATCCACCGGGTGGGGAAGTCCCTGCTCGGGATGCTCAACCGGCTCAATCCAGCCCAGCATGAAGAAACAAGGCATATTTATAGAAAAAAGGCTGCCTCCCTATTCCTCCTACCGAAAGACAGAGCAGAACTACACCCCATGTGGGATGAGACGCTGGGATTGGATCGAACTCAAATGAATGGGAGACGTTGAGACTGCAGTACAGAGACCTGGTGTAGGCTAATTTTTGTTCAATAACTGTTAATCATACATGTATTAACTGAGGCACGATGCCTCCTTTAGTATGGCTACAACTACTACCGCTGTAGGAAATGTATCATGTGAATTATTACCCTTTCAAACCTACAGTCAGGTCCATAAATATTTGGACATTGACACATTTTTCATTATTTTGTCTCTGTACACCACAACAATGAAGTTGAAATAAAACAATCAAGATGTGCTTTAAGTGCAGACTTTCAGCTTTAATTTGAGGGTATCTACATCCATATCAGGTGAACGGTGTAGGAACTACAACACATTCAAATGTGGCCACTCCGTTTTTAAAAAGGGACCAAAAGTAATTGGACAAATTAATATAAATCATAAATCTAATTGTCACTTTTAATACTTTGTTGAAAATCCTTTGCAGTCAATGACAGCCTGAAGTCTGGATTCCATAGACATCACCAGATGCTGAGTTTCGTCCCTGGTGATGCTCTGCCAGGCCTAAAAAAAACTCCTTTTGGTGTTTCTAAGCTCACCAAGGAGTTTTTTAAGGCAAAGAAGTGGAATGTTCTGCAATGGCCAAGTCAATCACCTGACCTGAATCCAATTGAGCATGCGTTTCACTTGCTGAAGACAAAACTGAAGGGAAAATGCCCCAAGAACCAGCAGGAACTGAAGACGGTTGCAGTAGAGGCCTGGCAGAGCATCACCAGGGACGAAACCCAGCGTCTGGTGATGTCTATGGAATCCAGACTTCAGGCTGTCATTGACTGCAAAGGATTTTCAACAAAGTATTAAAAGTGACAATTAGATTTATGATTATATTCATTTGTCCAATTACTTTTGGTCCCTTAAAAACGGGATGGCCACATTTGAATTTGTCAACTGATTTGGATGTAAATACCCTCAAATTAAAGCTGAAAGTCTGCACTTAAAGCACATCTTGATTTTTTCCATTTCAACTCCATTGTTGTGGTGTACAGAGCCAAAATAATGAAAAATGTGTCAATGTCCAAATATTTATGGACCTGACTAACTGCAGCTCAGGTATTAAGTGAATTTAATTAAGAGGGTTTCAGACATGTCAGACATTTAAAAAGGTGCCCTGTGTTGTCTGAGCTTTCTGGTAAACAAACAGCATGTATGGGCATTCTCATGAGTTTGCACCCAGACAAATAAAATCAGCACCCATACATAAAAACACTGCCCTATAGAGACAGTCATTAACAACTCTACAGGGTACCTTTAAAATAAGTTTCAATGGCATATCTTAAGTTCCAGGTAAACATTTTAAAAAACACATCCTTCTGTAGGTGGTGAAGACCTTGTAGGTAGGTTTATCTGTATTGTACTGTAAAAATACAGTTTTAAAATAATTGTTTGTTATTAACTAAGTTAATTAATTAACTTTATGTAAACTCATTCTCACCAAACTATTTGTTATTCATTTCAGCTTTAAGACAGCATTCAAATCTAATATATGGCTCTAAATGCGCCACTGTGTTCAAAAGCTAATTGCTAACTTTGCCGTTTCATACTGGGCAGGTGCAGGTGGTGTGCAGTGGGTTACAGTGTACAGAGGTTTACAGTGGGTTATAGTGTGCAGTGAGTTAGGGTGTACAGTGGGTTACAGTGTACAGAGGTTTACAGTGTGTTACAGTGTGCAGTGGGTTACAGTGTACAGTGTACAGCTGAGACGACTGCCTGCTGCTGGATATGGATGAAAGCAACGGTAAAGCTAGCAAGATTTAGATCACTTTTAAAAGCCAACTCTTTTCCGATGAAAGTAGCCAGCAGCACTAGCTCCAAAAGTCGCTAAATCTAACGCCGACAGTCCGTCCCCTTCGGGCCTCTTCAAAAACCATTCCTTTAAAATTATTGTTAAGAACATAAACGAAGATGGCTACGGTAAGCACTCACAGCTGCTAGCAGCTTGTGGAAGACTGCAGTGACGGGCAGGTAGACAGGCAGCAATGGGTTATTACAGTTTTTGCGACAGCCACATATACCATCAGAGCATTTGATTTACTGATTGCTGTGGGGATGTAATGAGAACTTCAACAAATATAACAAAAGAGGTTTTTGAAGATTATCAACCCCACCTTTAATATAAAGATATTAATTAATGCAGCTTTAATTCTCTTATAGCCTTTCTAGTTTAAGACCATAGTAGCACAAGCAACCCCCCTTTAGAGCTTTGGGTTGAAACTTTGAGCAAAAAAATAAAAACTTTGGTGTGGCAGTGCTAAATATGAAAAATATCCTATTTGTACGCCTTGTTTTCAAGTGAGGCTTTTAACTGCTTGTGTGTGTGTATTGCTCTGTGTGAGTGCGTGTTGCAAGAAGCCTCATTCCTCTTTTAGGTTCGGTAAAAATAGTGGTGGTGGATGTGAGGTCCCTTCAGACTCTGTTATCAGCCTGCCCTGCTGTCCCTCCCACTGCCGCAGCCACAGACTGACCACACGCTGAACCGAGTACAGACACAGGCGCACACATGCACACACAGCAAGTGCAAATAATTGCACGCCAATTCATGGCTCAGTCCAGTAAAACGCATGCACAAAGAAACATATAAATCGGAATTCACATAAAACCAGATAGAGGTTGGGCGAAGTGTGGACGCACCCAAATAGGCAAAAAGAAATCCCAATAAAGACGGGCTAAATATAAAAAAGGAAATAAACACACTCTCTTGCTCTATATAGCCGTATCCCTGCGCAAACAAAGCTTGCACATGCACCCTAGACACCGAGTCACACTCTCTCAGACATGAATGTACACACTGGCGCGACGACCAACTTATTTGGTTGCTCGTGCGTGTGCATGTGTGTGCTAATGAATGTGTTACTACGCATTCGTCAGAAGTTACATCTCAAATAGCCGCAAGGGACATAATGTTGTTTCCATTATGTCCGGGGACGCGTATGTTTTCATTGCTGGCAGCAGGAGCTGTGTGCATACGCATGATTGTTTGTGTGGAAGGGTGACGCTCAGTTTAGCCAACTTGCCATTACCCCCGTAAGTGGCTCCTAAAGCAGTAAAATGTGAACCACTTCAATCACACCGCTAGAAACCAGGAGTGACTCTACTCTCAGTTCCTTCATCACGACGGAGCCTTTGTACCATTGTTTTTCCTTCACACTTGACACAAGAAAAACATGATGTGTGTGAATTAGTGACAAAAGAAAATTCAGCTTAATCATTTTCTTTCTTTTTTTGGGGTGGAGGGAATCTATAGTTCATTAATCATACTTTTAAGATTTTATACCCAGTGCCAGATACTACTACTACTACAACAGACTCTGGGCTAGTTAAAGATTATGTTGATGAACATCTTCAAAATTTTAGTGAGTAAAATGTATTCTTGACCTCATAAATGGTAATTACCATTTCTTCATTCATGCTCAAAATGCTAATTCAATAAAACAATTTTACCTCAAAGTCCACTTACTAGGCTTGTCTGGGAGCTTTCAACTGAATGTAACAGCGTTCATCTGAAGATAGAATTTCAAAGTATGGAACTTTGCAAGCCAGCTAAGATAAAAGCAATGAAATGCAGTCAAAAGCTCTGGAAAAAGTGGACCTTGAGTTAAGATTTTGTTGTGAATCGACTAAATTTGTTAAATCGGGAAACCCTTATGCCGTGTTCACACCGGAAGTTTACTCGCGCGAGTGAAACCAGGGTGTTCACACCAAACTCGAAACATCGCACCGCGAAAGGGGCGTGGCTTATCTCAGTCGCTTGTCTCTGTGAAAGGAGCTTTCATTTCCGCTATCGACCATGGAATAAATAACCACTAGTTCTGCGTTATACTTGTTGTGGAAGTCCCAAACATGTCGGAACATGAAACGCCCTCGTGTTTGGGTTCATAACACCATCCGTAGCCGCACACAGCTCGGTGAGTTTCACCGACTCCTCCAGGAACTGCGTCTGCTTATCTCCGTAAAACGGATACCGATTCCTTCATCCACCATGGAAATAACCACTAGTTCTGCTTTATACTTGTTGTGTAAACTCCACATACGTCGGAACCTCAAACTCCATGGTGTCTGGGTTCATAATATTATCCGTAGTCCCACAACAGCATCTCAATGACGGCCGCTGCCAGCGCTGGTTCTGGCGGAGCAGCAGCAGTTTCATTCAGGACCGGCAAGACGGCGGTGATGACGGGCAGAGCTTCTCAACGCTGATTGGCTGACGCAACTTTGCGTCACGCGATTTCTCCGCTGGAGTTGGGATAATTCAACTCACGCGAATTCGCGCCGCGTCCTTCGCTCTGTTCGCGCCACCTCAAACGCTCCTATCGCGCCGCGAAAAAAATTGCCTTTTCGCGGGGAGGCGCGTCTGTGGATTGATTTTGCATGTAATCTGGTCGCGCCGCACCCTAAAGTCGTCTTAACTGTGGATCCCTGTCCGTAAACGCATTGCATGGCAGACTTCCTGATGTGGCCCCACCGGCTTATAATGTCACAACTTCAGTATCAAACACCTGTGATTCCTTCAGGGTTAGACGCATCTCGTGTCACTAAAATCAAGCTGACTAGGTTTTTTGTTACATTCTTTAACTGGTTCAACCTTGAGGGTTTTTTCTCAGAAAGAGAATCCTGACCGAAGTCAGCCGTTGAAACAGGAGACCAAAAGGGACGTTTTTTGGAGTAAAACAACAGCGTCATCGCTGCTGGCAGAGGAGAGGAGACTGCGATACTCCTAGTTCTCAGGCCTCCTCCTCCTCCTCCCCGGCTTCTTTGAGCAGCTGTTGTGGAAATACACAAAGGATTACATCCGTCAAGTTGGCCACAGCTTTAATACTTCTGGCCAGTACCAGGCATTGTGGGCCTGGGCTGTTGCCGGCACGTGTCGAGAGTAGAGTCCGGTGTCGGGTTGTGTTAGTGCCGGCCCGTCCGATGGGCTTGTTAAGCTCGCTTCTGGTTGTGTCAACAGAGGTTTGGGGCACGCTGGAGCGATTGAAGTGACACCAGCGCGCTTTAAGATGCTTTATCAAAGACGAGGTCTTTGGCTCAGGCCATCCACTGGACTGGCTCAATTTAAACCAATGAATCAGGCTTTCATTCAAAATCAGATAGTCAGTTGTGTCTTATCTGATTATTACTTGAATATGTTATTATTAACTTGTGTTTGACAGAATCAACAGTAACTGTTATATTGCCAAATATTGTCTTTTCCTCCCCGAGCAACAATGCAAGATCTGTGTCCGTAAATGACGTATAAAAATAATTTATCCGTGGCGACAAATTAAACGCATGTGATTCTTTCACATCCAAGCCTGTTAGCATCACTTTTATAGAATTGTCCTCTTGGCAGAATACAAACTGCCACACAGATAGATAATCTCTATTAACACATATCTGCAGGTGATAGGACAAGATGTTGGTATCAGAAGCAGGCTCTGGTTTGCAAACCAAGTAGTATTGATCGAATGCTTTTGAGTGGGATTTGGTGGCCAAAACCGAATCAAACAAACCGAAAACTTAACTTCCTTTGCGGAAGTTAATGGACGTAGTCCAAGTAGTGCTGCATGTATCTGTAGTGGCCATCTGTAACAGGGCTATAGATAGCATGCGTAAGGTGGGGGCATTAGCTGCATGCAGGTGAAGTGGTCTAAACATAGTAAAGCAGAGATAGTGGCCTTCAGTGGGCGAGAATCACGCACACTGATAGAGATAGTGGCCATGCAGTCTCAGGAGAGAGTGTGTGTGTGTGTGTGTGTGTGTGTGTGTGTGTGTGTGTGCGTGTGTGTGTGCGTGTGCGTGTGCGACGTGTGTGTGTGTGTGTGTGTGTGTGTGTGTGTGTGTGTGTGTGTGTGTGTGTGTGTGTGTGTGTGTGTGTGTAACATATTGTGCTCTCGCGCGTAAAACAGGGCTCAGATGTTTAGACTCCAGAAAAGACTGAACGGACAGAGCGCAAAAGGGAGAGTGTGTGTGTGTGTGTGTACCACTACTGTGTGTAGTGGTAGATTGAGTTAGGCCTTGGGAGATGCCTAATGTATGTAATGTGCTTCATCGTGCGTGTGTGTTTGTGTGCGTGTGCGTGTGTAACAGGTAGCAGAAGTTTTTGCTCGAGGCAGGAATGACTTCCTCTGTTATTGTGAAAGAACAACTGTTAGTGCGCCAAGTGTGGAGCTGGGAACCATCACAGCTACTGGGGCTTGCTGTACCACCCGGCGGACTTTCACACACATACAGTGAAGAGGTCTGATGACCACACAAGTGAATCTTTCCGGCCCAGTCGGTTCTTCCTAATGTTGCACTTCTTCCATGCCGTTGAGGATAAGAATTTAAGTTGTACGCTGAATTGAGCAGATTTGGCTGACTTTATATTTATAGCAGGCGGCAACCTCCGGTTCCTGGAAAGTGACACAGATGCTTAAGTGCCTTAAACTTGCATTCTTTATACCGGCCATCAGGGGTAATTCCTCTGGTTTCAAAAAGTCAGAGTCTATAGAAGTCTATTAGGAAACTTCTATGTAGAAATACACATACATATTTATTTTTTACAATAGCATTGGTCGGAAACTTGTAGCCAAGAGTGGTGCAGGTATGGTCCAAAAAGCTGGATGTGTGAGCATTTTTTGCACTTTTTTTTTTAAATGGCCATTTGGTTAGATACCTGAAATACGGTCTGTGTTCAACATAAGCTAAAGAGTTTTAAACTTTTTGTTCCACGATGTAAAATACCCCTCTCTGTAACTTTGAAGCTTTAACGTGGCGGTTGCTAACAAGTAGCTAAATGAGACTACAAAAACGTCAAGCCTAGTCCACCTTTACAGCCTTGTGTTTACACTCTCACTCATGCGACTGTTTATAGCCTAGCGTTAGCCTTCTACTGCTGCCACACCTTTGATCTCTCTTCTGGATAGAGGAGAGAAAGCTTTTATTTATTTTTTAAATTGTGTGAATTCATGTAGATGTGAAACTGCCAAATAGTTGTAAAGACATGTCTACAATTACTGAATACATATATTAATATATTGATGAATACATACAGTGAGAGCACCACTCTTGTCCTGAGAATGTGGACATGTGTTGGTTTTATTCCATTTTCAAAGAAAAAAAACAAAAGACTCATCATATTGTTGACCAAGCAACGGCTGAAGTAGCTAAAGGGGGCGTGGCTTGGAATGTGCCAATTGTGGCAGGTATGGTCTTCAGGGTGCACTTCACGGAATGAAATACTCTGACCCAAAATGTTGTACGAATGAAAAGACAGAAAAGAGGAAGCCAGTGATCCAGTACACGCACAACGCATGATGAGACAAACGGCGACGATGAAACACAGAACACATGACGGGACTCTGAAGACGCTGTAGGACTACATTACACAGCATGATCTCACCCTTTTCGTATGGGACAGGGAGACCGAAAGAGCGAATGGAGAACAGGGAGGAGAAGACGTGGGTAGATTCTAAAAAAGGAGAGACACAGGAATCAAAGGAGCGCGTAGACGGAGGCGGAAGTAGATGGAGGCGGGAGCTGAAGAGACCGACCAGGAGACATCTGGGGAAGCTCCGCACGCGGCGGCCATGACAGGAGGGCAAAATAAAAATCTCTAAGCCTTCAAGAGGCCCCCCTCCCCATCCCACAGCAGACCTCCCCTTGCAGTACAAGCTGTTATCAAACCTTAAGCCGTGAAGAAATTTATGAGAAAGAAGTGTTCTTTCATTTCTTGAGTTGACCCTTCGGACCCGGTTGTTTCCGCACCGCTCCGCACCCTGCTACCACAGCGACCTCCATAAGTGGAGCTCAATAAAAGGCTTGGGGGGGGAACTCCCTCTCCGTCGCCTCAGCGTGTGTTGATATTACCAGCAGACTGTTTGGTTGTGTTTGTCAGAGTGTGATGACAGAACTAAACACTGGTATTTACCCTGCGATAAGCGCCTTGCCTGGACATGCTGTGTGTGTGTGTGTGTGTGTGTGTGTGTGTGTGTGTGTGTGTGTGTGTGTGTGTGTGTGTGTGTGTGTGTGTGTGTGTGTGTGTGTGTGTGTGTGTGTGTCTATAATCACCGTGTGGGTGTGCACATACGCATGTTATGATAAGCGCTTTGGTGATTGCGTTTTATATTTTGTCTTTGTTGAAGTGAAAACCACTCAAGTCCAATTGTGGAGAGTTTCATGTTTGAACTTGAATTGAAAGATTATTAAGAGTCATTTCTAAACTTTCGTCGCTCAACTGAACTTTGGAAATTGCAGAGGAGGAGGGGGGGGGCAGTTTAGCGCAAAGTTGTGTGCATCAGTACGATCTGGCATGTCCCGAAAACGACAAAGTAAGAAAACCCATACATAGGCCAGGGTCTCTGGAGACAGAGGAATTACTTTCAGGAATTGATTCAACTAATTATATTGTGCTTATGTATGTATGTGTGGACCTCAGGGGCCCCAAAACAGACGGGCACAGATACAGAGAGAGTCGACGAGGCCACAGCAGGACGAAGGGTGCCTCGGGCGGCATTCATTCAAAATATCCGGCGCCGTCTTCCAGCACGTTTGTGAGGAGGTGTGGATGCGTTTATTTGCGCTTTAGAAGGTAACCACGGTGAAGCAATCTGTTTTATTCTTCCGATTCGCAGCTTTGTTCTCACTAACTTCTCTTCACTCACTCTCGAGCTCGCTCATTGAGCAGGAGAGGAGGGGCCTATTTTTAATGCTGTGTTTAAAAACAGCAACCACAATTATGACTATATATTATACCTTCAATCTGTCAATTATTTTGGAAATGAATTATTGTAGTCTGAATGTCAGAAAAGTGTAAAAAGAAACGAACAAAAAACAAGAATTCCTGGCTGAAGGCAACGTCTTCTATATTAAATTTGCAAAACTGTGAAACACAGCAATTCCTCACATTTGAGAAGGTGTGTGTGTGTGTGTGTGTGTGTGTGTGTGTGTGTGTGTGTGTGTGTGTGTGTGTGTGTGTGTGTGTGTGTGTGTGTGTGTGTGTGTGTGTGTGTGTGTGTGTGTGTGTACACTATTTAAATGTGAGCAACATACATAGAGTCCTGCACACACAATCAGGGTTTGATTCCACTAAATAAACCCTTGTGATCATTTAAGGGACTTGTGATTACAGCCTCCCCACTGAGTGTTACAGCACACGCTGTGCACATACGAGCGCATAGGTTTCCGGTGATTGTGTGGCACAGACCTGCAGCAGAGTCCCGTGGATGTGGTTGTGCTGGATTCCTGGTCCGGGCTGTGCGGGGAGCTCCTGCAGCAACGCGTGGACGGTGGATGGGACCTGGGTGACGAGCACAAAGGGAACGAGGGCCCGGGCCGCCATCTCTCTGGTCCGGTACACAGCTGAGTGGCCGCATCTGCAGGAAACGGAAACACACACACACACGCATGTGGCTGCAGCATTAACGTTATGGAAAGTTATTAACATCACGGAATAAAGAATAGCTGCATTGTTGGCATAATGTTTTAGTATTGTATTATGTTGTATGTTTGAGTTAATGGCAGAAGTAATAAGGTTTTCGTTACGAAAACTAATTGAATTACTGTGTGTATTATCATTTTTTATTTTCATTATTATTTTGTACTACTGCCACGCCAGAGATAAACTACCTAAAGTGGATTTGGACAGTTGGTAGCCTTTTTTTCTGCATACATTATGTAACATCTCCCTTTCTCTCATATTACAAAGGATCAGAACCTAAAAAGCTCCCAGGCTCCAAATTCTAACTATGTATATATTAATCTATTCCATCTTGTTTTTTTGCCCCACATAGATTATCTGTCACCCTCTTTCTTCCTCACATACAAACTCGCACAACGCCATTTATTGTATCTACTGGCGAAGGCCAGCTACCCACGAGTGCAGGCTAAAATTAAACTTGTTTACAAGCTGATAGTCTTTCCTTATCCAATGTCATAACAGTGCCACAGCTGACACGAGGGAAAGGACACGGCCGAGACCTGAAGGAAGGAGGCGATCTCAGCAGAAGTGCCTTAAACATTTGCAAACGCACAGCGAGCTGCAGCTCAAGGTCAACTCCTCCGAATAACCTGAACCTGCATTATGGCTGTTACTGTACCACAGTGGTTCTCAAACCACAGACTGACATTGAATACAGATCACATGGGGGCAAAGACCATGCTCACATATGGGGAGGGGGGGGGGGGCATAAAGTCTAAAGGAGGACAAGGTTTGTGTTAGCAGACAAGAGGCTTGAAATCAATATGGACTTCAACAAAGAGAGGACTGTTTGGAGCAACAAGTCAACAAATGTTTTTCCACCTGCTGTGAGCGTGTCTCTCTCTCACACAACAGTTTGCATTCCTGAGCTCTGCGCGCCTGTACAAGTGAATTTATGCGCACAATCGTTCTCTCACACACAAACACACGCACGCCTAATGACCAAAAACTATGTCCATTCCTCGCCCTCCAACCCCTCCCAGCCCATTTGGGGCCCATATGTTAACTATCCGCGCTAATTTGTCCCCATTGAAACACTTTTGCAAAAGGAAATGACAGTTTGGAAGGGTGTAATTTTAGAAACAGGGCCGTCCCCTGTGGGGTCAGAGGGAGACTGACTTGGCTGGCATGGACCAGACTCATCTGCGCCTCATTTAGGGGCGGTGGAACCATTTCCACTGCAGAGGCAAGTATCGTAGCATGTTGGCTAAACGAGCCTGAGCAAAAAGTCTGTCACTGTGGAATGTTAGGAGGGGAAGTGGTGACGTAGTTAGTAATTTTTGCTTCATTCATTCATTTGGACAGAATGTAGCTGAGCAGGATAATTTCATTTAATGGTTTTGTTTACTGTCAAACAGCTATGTATATAATTTGAAAATGTTTTTGTCTGGGGGGGTAGTATAAAACATATGCAACTTAGCATTATTTTCAAGTCACGGCAATGGGGTCGCCCCCACCGGTTGCAAAAAGAAGTCTATGAGAAAAAAATGACTTCTCAATTGATATATTCCCCGACTAAACATTATAAACATAAGTTAATGGTCTCAATCTCTAATTTCAAGTATTCTTCAAAACAGCAGTTTATTTAGGAAATGATTGTCCATTTAAAGTAAAATAGACCATAAAGCGGAGTATGATAAATTGTGATTTACAGGGTTCTACAGAGACGAATACGGCGTCTCTATGCAACTCCTCCGCAGCCCAGATACCGTATTGTCACTTCTGTGAACTGGAGGCTTCAAAACCGCAGTCCACAATCCAATAGGTGCCGTCACGATGACCACTTCCACTTCTTATATACAGTCTTTGGTCCACAACCGCAAGGGGTCCACGTTGACATCTGCATACAGCCCCGAAATTGATGACAGTGGCCACTTGCACTCAAGCAGACACTCAATGTAATATATGTATAACATCCGTGTTAGTTTTCAGTACATTAGGTATAGAAATGACTTCACAAATTTTGACAGATTTATAGATCCTTAAATCTATAATAGTGAATAAAACATCCCGTTTAAAAGTACAAGGTACAACTTTGAGGCTACAATAACTTAGACTGGATGAGATTTCTTATTTAATAATACCGAGCTGAATTCTGTTAGTTATTCTAAATGCTGGTGGGCCCAGTTTGACACAATTTACATTTTGAAATGTTTACAATTTGTCCACTGTCAGTGTCCATGCAAAATGATAATATTGGGACGGAAACGTTGGGAAGGAAATGAAGCCTAACTTGGGTCTACGTGCACCACCGTGCCCTTTCACAAGAAATTAGATATGAGTCAGTGAGGACGGGAAATTAAAACGAAAGGAGTGAGTGAGGGAGGGAGGGCAAGGAGAGATGCCTGGACTGGATATCACAGGACGTAAATCTTATGAAACTCTCTCAACACTTTGAGGCTTCAGCGTCAAGGCAGAGAGAGAAGGAGGGAAAAGAAAGAAGCCGAATTAGAGACGTCGAGGTCTGGATTGAAGCAGATATCAATCATTAAAACAAATCTGTCTGCTCGCCGTCATCATCACCACTCTCTCCGTCATGATTCGTGCAGGTGTGACGCATGGCAGCGAAGAATGTCAAAGTCTTGTGAACCATGATCTAAAGATAAAATGCTGTGTGGCGTGATGGGAGTGTGATGGATATAGGGGGACGAATTATTAGGCATCATGCTCTGTCCTGTCACTGGAGGAGCTACATTTGATCCTTGGAGGTGGCGGGTCAGATCACATGAGGAGACAGAGGAGGAGGAGGAAGAAGAGGAGGAGGAGGAGGACGGGGGTGACGGTCGTCGGCACTCCTCATCAGACACGTCCGCACATGGGGGAAGATGTGCCGGGGGATGGGGGCTTGGTGAGAAGAAACGTGGATGGAGCCAAAGAAGTTCGAGCCTGGGTCTATATTTAACATGTTCAACATGTGGGCTTCATTTAGGTGGATGTGTGTGCGGCATACCTTCTCTGACAGTAAGAGTCAGCCAGCAAGTCGGAGCTCAAGCTATTGACCGGTGAGCTGCACACCCAAGTGATAGCTACTCACAAAGCACATACAATAATATGCTGATATACATTTACCAACCACAAACACATGCAGTAATAAATACATGGATGAACAAATACCTCAACAACTGCTGTTATCCAAAGCGTCAGTTGAGCATTCCAACCTCAAGGTCTTAGCGCACTCCGGGTGTAAAAACAACATACATGGAGCACTTTTTACACTCATGAAAGCTTTTTTCTGTTTTACCATACTGTATGTTAAATCAGATATTTGATCTATTAGTCTACAAAAGTATACAATATAAATTGCACAGATTGACTACGATATATATTTTTTTGCCCGTTTTAGATCTCCAGAGCTTTAGGGTTAAGGTGGAAATAAGTTGCGATGGTAAAGGTTTGAGTTTGCATTCGGCCAATGAAGGTCCTCTCCATGCAAGAGGTACAAGCTCCAGTTATTTTTGCAGGTGCAGCAGATGGACATGTACAAATAATATTTGTAGAATGTGAAAAATGCAACCTGTAACTTCCCATTCACTTGGAAGCTTTACTCCACAGCAAACAGCATATTCAGATAAAACAAGTCGCAATCTCATCCACCGCTGCGACACGGGACGGCAACAACAGAAACCCGCCGGGAGAGACTAAACTCGAGACTAGCGAGGTGTTTAGACTCAAGTGTGACAAAAAGTGTCTTGTTTGTAGTCCGTTTTACTATACAGTGATGCATGAACTGGACGTCAGAAAAACTGTACAGACAAATTCATGTAAAAGGCGCAGACACACCTGTGCAAACACCACCGCCCCCACCAGAAAAAAACACAGACAAATGTTTTGACTGCAGGTGTTTTGTCTTGGTGATTGCTCTATACTTAGAAGTTCTGGCTCAGAGAAACAATGTTTTGGGAGGTTTATCGTGGCTGGGAGAGCAGGTGTGTGACCCTCTCGGGTTTAATAGAACATTCTCCCGTGATAATGTTTCTTTTTAACCCTTATAAAAGCGCTGAAGCTGACCGCAAAAACATTCTCATCGATATCGATTACACGAGGTATGAGGCTTCTCGTACTGCTGCTCTCTTGGACCAGCTAGGAGATGAAATTCTTCCTCGAGGACCCTTCAACTCTTTAATGATGGAATGATGTATGTGTGTATGCGTGTACCCTTCTACGTGTGTGCAGCACTGACACCCACCTGATGATGAAGGGCATGAAAGGAGCGAGTCCAAGAGGCGAGGAGGATCCGTCCATGGGGGAAGGGTAGAGTCGGCTGAGAACCAGCAGCAGCAGGAACAGACTGGGGTGAAGCTTCACCTGACCGCTGTCACTAAATAGAGAGACAGACAGGCATCAACAGTGCAACACCAATGACGCCTTTTGTTGCATTATTTTTTGAAACGCCAGAGCGATTGTAATTAAATGTAAACTCATCTCATAATCATGGGCTATTTTATTACCCTTATAGAAGCCCCGTCAAGTAAGTCACGTATTAAGGTTGGATTAGCTCAGTGGTGGAAGACGTATGCAGATCCTTTTCTGAATACCACACTGTGAAAATACTCCCCTACGAGTTAAAGTCCTACATTCAAAACCTCACTCCGTAAAAGCATAAAAGGATTATCAGCTAAATGTCCTGAAAGTGTGAAAAGTAAAACTGTCAACACATCTGGAGATATGTGGTTTTCACTGGAAAGGAAGGAGATGGAAAACCGACATGTGAAAATGAAAGTGGAGTAAAAAGTACAATGTTTACCTTTGAAATGTAGTAGAGTAAAAACTACAATATTTAGTGTACAGAAAGAGTGTATTCCCCATAACTATCACGCATAATGAAATTTCCCAACGAAATAATAGCAGGACTGAATGTCATCTAAAGCCCACAAGTCATCTCCTCGTCCGTCCTTGAGCTCCACATCCAAACCGCATCGCTGCCAAATGATTCGCAATGGAAACCGGCCGTCTCTGCCAGAGGTTTCACAGTTTCACTCCGACACACTCGCAGTGAAGGGAGGGAAATGGAGAAGAAAAAAAGAAGTACAAACTACAGTACAAAGAAAGGAAAATGACGGTTTGAATATCAGGTATCTTATAGGGAGTAGAGCCAGTGCTTTGCCTTCAGATCTGTTTCACTCCTCCTTGTCCCGCTGTCAAGACTCCAGCTCTTTAAACGGATGAATGAAATAGAGATCAATTCCCCAAAAGGTTCAGTAAGTTTTATATCTGCTGGAGTACTTTATTTTATTGTTAATAAAACCCCACTCAGACATTAGCAGCATTAATTTAGCAGAGTGTACGGTAAAAATATAATCTTATAACGAGGGGAAAACACATCTGGGCCTCTCATTACGGCCACACACACACACACACACACACACACACCTCCCCCCCCCCGCCCGGACTGCCATATATCTCCAATTTGGGAAATGTAATCACAGCCCAATTAGTAAGTGGTCTGATGTGTTTAGCGTCAGTTTAGTCGAGCACAACGGGACAGGATGTGATGTCAGAGAAGCGGGGGCGAACATATTGGGATACAGCTGGAGGCAGCGAACATTTGAATTTAATGACTCAAATCCTATGCGGAGCTCTTTTGTGAATGTCTCTCCAAAAACTCCTCAATCGCCTCCAGTACCGGGTGTAAAGGCTATTTTTGCTTTACATCTTTTGAAAGAGAGTGGAAACAAAATGCCGACCTCAAGTGTTCGTGTTCCTCATTCAGAAAGTAGCGAAAGGGAAGAAGCCCTAAAGGTAAACCAGTAAATCAGCGGTTTTATTTCGGGAATTACAGAAAGGTACTTGGAATATGACGTGAGAAACCGTTTTCTTTGGAAGTGAAGGCAGTAGCAGATAAGACTGTTGGCGCTGCAGCAACTCACTGCACGGCAATATTAAATATGGGCACTGACCTGAGATTGTTTCAGAGATAAACCTGTTTACGTTTGCTACACTGAGATAAGAACAGTAGGAATCTGGAGTGTGCGAACAACAATAAGTCTCCTTAGCTGTATGCTACGAGGCCACAGAATGGAGTTTGAAAGTCAAAGTAAAGGAATGACACCAAAGATGAAACCCGAAACGATGATGACGGGAGCACTGCTTGTGTCCAAAGTTACAGCTCATAATACAGCAGGAAAGAGATGATTCAGAACTCGTACTGGTAGAAAATATAGCAAATGGACACCAATAAACATAACTATAGCAACAAGCAGGTATGGAGGAGGAGGGGAATGTGTGTGGTGTTCATTTAATTGATTGTCAATTGTTTTTCTTTTTTAAAATCACCAAAAATCAACTTTTTATCAAAGCCAAACAGTGTAAAAGCAGAACATATCGTCAGATTTTCAAATTCCCAATGGTCCTTGAAGGAATCGTGCGTGAGGAGTTCTTCTATTAGGAAACCTTAAAAGTTTGAAACAGTGATATTTCATCGAAACCACTTTATTGTACATGTCTCATTTTAAGTTTCGCCAAAATTAAACCGCTTGCACAAACCAGATCTCGTGAAAAAAAACATTAAATTATGCGTTCTTTGGTGCAACTGGGAAGCGGCGAATGGCTCAGCTGAGACCAACAGTCATGTGACAGAAATGAAGTGAAACGTCAACTGAACTGCAGGCTGCTGAACAAAGAGCAGTGAGAGGGGGGGAAGACAAGAGAGGCTCTTAAGTAGAGGTTGTAAAAATGTAAATAGTTTATGATGTATCGCATATTGGGAAAACGTCTGTATGTATAGATTCCATTATTTTCTGATTTTAGTATTTTCTTGAAATAGCTTTTTTTTTTTTTTTCCTCTCTAGTCATGACTGTGCGGTTTCAATAGCGCCGCAGGACTTCTAGTGAAAAACAAGGCCACAGTGAGTAAAATGTAACAGGAGCAAACCAGAATCACAAGTTAGATCGGTACCGGAGACAGAACACCTGTAAACATACCTAATGCTGCAAGTGACACAGAGGCAAAACATGTCCTAAAACTGCTTGGGGTTCAGAGGATAAATAGACTAGTTTTAGTTTAGAATACCAAGTATGAGCATTTTATTGTGACCCATTCCGGGAATGCACTTGTACTCTTGATTTCCATAAACAACCACTAACAGCAGCTCTTCTACCTCCTGTCCTGCTGCGTGTTGCTACAGTACGTTGCGGTCGGGCCGTTTGGGTGGCGCGATGCACCGAGATAATGTGGGAAGTCGGACAGCCGAGATCTGGTTCCGTGGGAAAAATCAAGCAAATGTTTTTTAACGAGGGGGTCAAAGGGAGTGAGGGGAATTGTCAGAGCCGGTCTCGGGGAGCGTTCAATTAATTGGATCCATATTAAGATAAGGCCGCTTGGGGAGCTGCTGGACGGGTGAAGGAGTTTGGGCCAAGCTGACAAAGATGAAGCCATGGGGGAAGAAGACAAATTAAATCTCGACGAGACATCTACTTTATTCAGTCGTAAAGTCTTATTCTTTGAGCAAATAGTTATGAAAGTGATACTTTAGTGAGTAAAAAAAAAGGCCCACACAATGCTACTCAATTAGAGAAGACAGTTCATAGTTCGCGTTCCCTTACAATCTGACGACAAGTTGCACCAACTCCCCCCCTCCCTACTCGTTACTCCTGCCAGCAGAAAAGCACCGCTGCTCAATCAGCTTAAAAAAACCAACAGAAAGCTGTCTAATGTGGCTTAAATGCAGGTAAAAAATAAATAAATAATCAAACCTATAATGAGACATGGGGTGGGAAAAGCCACGGCATTAGGCTAAAGTGGATAAAGAAGGACCACCTCACCTTTCCACCGTGGCTGCAGCCCCCTCCAGCTGGTTCAGGAGGAACGGATAGAGAGCCGGAAAGCGAGTGAAGAACTCTCGGCCCGTCATCCTGATGAGGAGAGATGGAAAGAATTATTAATTTATCAACAAACGGTAAGATAAGGATACAGAAATAAGGATGCTCAAATGGCCCTTTTTTAGCGTATTTTGGGACTTTGTAGTTTATGGTAGCGGTTCCACACTTAAGTTTTAAGGCTTAAAGAACTTTATAATAATTTAAAAAAAAATTGCAACCGGCTTTGTGAGGCTCTACGCTAAAAATGCTAACATGCTCATGAAGCAATGATGATATGCCATTTAGCAGGTACAATGTTTACTATGGTCACCATTTTAGTTAGCATGCTAACATTTTCTAATTAGCACGAAACACAGAACAGCTGAAGGGACTTTTCTTTTTTTTTACAGGAATTAAACCAAAGAAGATCATTTTAAATTTAGATCTGATGATGCCACCAAATTATCACATTATCCCCCTGAGGTGGACATGAATGGCTGCACCGCATTTCATAACAATCTATTTCCAAATATTTCACGCGAAAGCACAAATGTCGACCTCGTGGTGGCACTTGATCTTCAGAACAAAACCCACGAAAAGAGACATGAGATAATTTACTTGAATTTCAGCTAACGAAATGACGGACAGTCGAGAATCCTGATAAAGCATGCTCTTGTGCCAAAGACCTCTCTACATAAACAAACCCAGCCTCGGTTTGCTTCGCCTGCAAAAGCCGGAAATAATTTGTGTGTATGCACATACACTGGGCCGTAGTGTTACAGCCTTGCGTATTCATTCTCATACGCATGCCCAACAGTCAATAAAATGACAACTTTTGTATTTTTAACGCTGGCGGTCTTGCTGCAGCAACCGCCATTCAGCAACAGGGCCAGTAAAGTTTTGTATTTAACTCTGCGCCGTCTAGTCACTCCTGAAGGGAAGAGGTCTGGTCTGCCAAGCACATGATCACAAGCCTGGAGAGGTTGCATAAATGACTGACACACACCAAAAAATGTACTTCAGTAAATGCACAGTTACCTCCCTCCGCCACATTTTATTGAATCTACTTTTTTTTATTATTCTGAAAACTCACCTAGTGCAACAGCTAATCAAAAGTAATGCAGCGAGTGTGCACAAACAGACGCAGAGCTGCGAGCCCACAAACATGACTAGGCCTTTTCCCTTACACCTCGCTCCTCCTCTGTGACCCCTACCTCTTTTTACTCCATCTAGTCTGATCCGATACAACCTCCGACCTCCAGGCAGCAGAGTCTTGTCAGGCCGAGAGACTCCCATTAGAGAGAGCAGAGGGGCACACACACACTACACACAGATTTTGATTTCACTTCGATGCAGTGAGAACGTGTAGTTCACGTCACACTTTATATCTACGTGTGAGGTCACTCATCCGGTAGGAAAAAAAAAGAGTTTTCAAAACCTACACACAGCTCACTTCCTACCATGACAGTGCCTGCTGCTAACTTGAACCAGGTTGTGTGTGTGAGATAGAGAGAGAGTGGGGGTCTTCGCCTGAGCAAGAGGCCCGAGCGAACACACAGCCAAATATTGGAGCGGACAAGCTGTCACAATGCATTTTCTGCTGATGGAGATCACAGGCGTAACATCGTGGTAATAACAGAAACCGACTGTTGAGTAGACCAAAAGACACAGAAGCTTTACTTGCTCGAACGCGCATAGTTCTGTAATTAAAGTCGATACAATGCAATTTAGTGCCATGACAAAAGACATACAAGAGCATAAAATAATGACTCATGAACTAAAAATAAAGTAAAAAAAGTAAAGACACTCAAATGCAACTAAAAGTTGAAATGCCAATTTTCTTTTTGTCCTTTACCACAGTACACAAACCCTGTCACCCTGCAGCATGCATATAAAAAAAAAAAAACACAGTAATCATAACAAAGTGAGCAGCGGGAGGAAGGGGGCTATGGCTATACAAAAGGAGAGATGGCGGACTAAAAACACAAGTGAAAACAGACAAGATAAACAGGAGCAGCCTTGGCTTGGTAAAGAGTATTTGGGGGGCCTTCAGAGAAGCGGCCAATAGAAACACAGTAACGGGAGCCAGACGGAGCTTCCTGGAACAAGGCCCAAGCCCTGTGAAAACTTGACCATGCGGGTTAACAAATCACCTCTGGGCTCAATGTAGACCTCAATGCAACTACAGAACATGCACATTATTGTTCTTGTGCGTCTGAAAAATTAAGAAATCTTTTTCCTAAAATCATGAGAAAAATCATATCATGGACCCGGTATTGTGATTTGTATCAATTGCGAGTTGAGGTTATCGTCTATCGTTTATATGTCTATTAGCATGCTCACAGTGACAATGCTAACAGGCTGATGCAGGTACAACATTTAACATGTCCTATATTATAGTTACCACAAAACACTGAGCTGTAGCAGGGCCATAGTTAGCCTAGTTTAGCATATCATGTAGCATATCATGTAGCATGTCGTAGCAGAGATTTGGAGTTCATTGTAAATATCGTTCTGCTCGACCTCGAAGGCTTGGAGCTTGGATTCTTTTGAAAGGTCCGGTACAAGTTATCCCATTTGGCGCTCACTAATAAGGAAGTACCTGAAAACCCAAAAAAATTTGGACACCTCACATCAACCAAAGATCTTTCAATGTATTTCACCTCGATGTATAAGAATAAGAACACTGATCTGCAATACACACTGTAATCATGTAACCATCTTGTTTCTGGTATTTAACACTTTTGCTCATAAAATACATCAGGATATTTTACCACCTGCTGTCGATTGTGACTGTGGAATTTCAGGTTAAATTTCCCCCGAAAATTTAAAGAAATAAGTGCGCGGACGACGAAAAGGGATTCCTCTGACGAATGATGAACTGACTGATTTACTGTAAACTGATTATCTATCAGCCGACTATTCAAAGTTCCATCTTTGAGATGATTAGTTGAATGAACATCATGACCAGCATCAACCTTTCGTGCCGAATGGTCTGAATGCTGTTCCAACAACATTTGTAAATTGTACGACAAAGTACATCTTTGTACCCCGGACAATAATCCAATAAACAAACATTACCAGCCCTCATAAGAACAGGCATGTAGCTTTGTGCATTATACTTTTAATGACACATTTTTTAACAAATGTTGCTGTATTATACCCCCTTGCAAATTGCAGCCCACAGGTAAGAAACCAGGTACATGGTAAATGGACTGTACTTGCACAGTGCTTTCCTAGTCTTTCGACTACTCAAAGTGCTTTAACACTCATAATGTACACTCATTTATATACTGAGGGCAGGGGGTACCATGCAAGGTGCCACCGGCCCATCAGTACTATCTAACATTCATACACCGTAGGCACAGCAACGGGCCCAAGGACAAGCGCTCTTCACCAACCCTCTGATTGAAGGATGACCCTGCTCCATCACTGAGCTACAGTCACCCCAATACAATACAGCACCCATGGGATGGTCACAGGTGTTTCAGTAATGAGCATCGAGAGGTTTCTATTTATTTTTTCCATGTGAAAGTTACATTACATTACATTTCATTTAGCTGACGCTTTTATCCAAAGCGACTTACATTTTTGCTCTATACACCGTAGACACAGCAACGGGGAACAATTAGGGGTTAAGTGTCTTGCTCAGGGACACTTCGACGTGTGAGCTATGGGGGGGACTGGGGATCGAACCGGCTACCTTGTGGTTGCGGGACGACCACTCATCCCCCTGAGCTACAGCCGTTACCCTTTTTAGATTTCTATCCCTCCAGTGTTCTTTAATTACTGCCAGAATGCATACCCCCACAAGTACCGATCAGCTGTGGGTTTGAGAGTAACCTGTGTTTTAGCCGGAGGGATGTAGCGACAGTGACCCCCGCTGGTGTGAAACAACCACTGTCATACACATGCTCCTTTTACTTTGGCTTTAAGTCCTCTGAATTGTTTGCTTTCTTGGTAATTTTGCTGAGTGGGGACATACTACAAAAAAAACTAAGTTTACCTTCCATTTCCAGACGGGCAAAAATCTCAAAATCTCAAAGGTTTTTGATCCAAAATCTCAGCATTGATTTTTGCTACGGTCGTTCTTAAGGTATTGGTGACTTAATGTATTTTTCTTTTGTCAATTCTCTAGTGGTAAAAAAAAGAAAAAAAAGAAGAGAAATGGTTCAATTGAGCACAAAATCTGGGTAGCAAATGATAAACTGAAACAACTTATGAGAAAAAAGTGAGCCCGGCAATAATCATATACTTCAATAATGTTCTAAGCCCTTTTACACTATTTTAATTAATTACAAATTTATATTTAAAGAAAATGTAATGTTTGGGGGTCTCTAAGGGTTCATTTGAAAGGTCATTTCAGCTGGGCAACGGAGATCCTCAATACAGCAAAATATAGGTTTATGACATTATGAATTTTCAAAACCAAAAGTATTTTTTGCTTGTTGCCGAGAACTTATTTTTTTTCTCAACTAATAATTGTGACTTTTGGACCTTTTTTTGCACACACATAACCACCGACTTGCATTCAAATGGAAGCATCTCATTCTGCCCCAAAGCACATTAGAGTGAAGCTGATTTGGTGGAGAGCATTAGAGAGGGGAAAGCAGCCAACCTGTTCTTCTTCGAGTGCTCGTCCTTCCCCTTCTTCACCCCAAAGATCCTTGTGATCAGAGTGCTGAAGAGAAGAGTGGAGGAGTTCCTAACCTGGGAAACCGAAAACAGGAACAGAAGACCGTGAGCAAGAGACTGTACGCGTTTAGTCCTTCTGGTCAACCCTTATTGGTACAAATGCGGTGCAATCAGTCAGACAACAATAAAAAGGTAGAAAGCTTCCAAACTCACAGCCCAAACAGGAGAGGTGAAGCCCAGCACGGCAGCCTGCATTCCATCCGAGACAAAGGGAATGACGTTTTCCCCCAGACGCGTGTCCCTGTATAGTGCCCTGAGGATGTTCAGAGCGTGGACCTGCGGAGACGCACAACAGGCAACGTTTAACCATTTGGCAGTGTCATATTAAGAGCTCATTACACGGCAAATCCCACGATGACAAAAGGGGGCGACGATCTATTCCTCAAAAACATTAACGAGAATGTTTGAGAACACAACGTCTATCCGCGGGTCTTCAGAGAGGCACAACTTGATATGATTTTAAAAATGTAACATGACCTTCCAAAGATGACAAAAACTCACCAGCAGCATTACAAGTACAGCACCATTTGGATGCTATTCTTAGAGCCTACAGCTTAGAATAGCCCCCACTTGATCTGAGATTTATAATCATTTTCTTCTGCTGTTTGGTTACAGAAAACTTTTCACTTTCGGGATAAAAGAGCTCAGATGAGTCACAGCAGCCACGTGAACGCTAAATGCTCTCCCAGGTGAGATGTGACCAGGTGTGGGACCCGTGCGTGAAGCTGCCTGGTAGTCGAACCTGAGGGACGGTGGAGCTGTCCGCGGTCCTGTTGGCGGAGGGCACGGCCAAAGCGATCAGCTCTCTCATGGTCATTTTCAGCAAACAGCAACTGGACGACTTGGGCTCGGAGGAAAGCAGAGCCTGAGAAGGTAAAACAAATAAACAGCACAACAGACTTAGAAAGACAATAGAAAGTCACAACAGGTCAGAGATACCAACATCATTACTGTGGATTTGGAATTTTGTTCAAAGAGAACCAAAAGATTTTCAACCCAGGCCTCCTGCTTCCTTGTCCGGAAGCTACGTTACCCACACTGCATCTTGACCGCTGACAGTTCCATCGTAGATTCGTGTCATTTTTTGTCATTTCCAAACTCGTATTCTCAAGCCACAACCGCTGCTGCCTCAAAAATGATGTCATTTTCAGCAGTGGTTGAGGCCAAGATGGTTTTGTCTGGGGTTATTTTTTTCTCGTTTTGTGGTTTTTCCACCTTTTCAATAACAGGATAAGAAGGCACTACGAATAAGCGCTGCAGTAATGAGTATGCGCGATAGTTTTCAGCAGCAATTACATTTTTACATCATTGGATTCCATCCTGGTATTCATATTGTAAGATTATATACATTTGCTCAGATACTCAGTGAGAAGGCCAGAAAGATGTGTGCGGATGCATACTGTCACTGGTTTAAGTTCACATGTAGCAACGGTAAAAGGGGGTGTTTATGCGTGCAAAAAGATTCTAAAAACTACACTGTTTCTTTAAAGTCAATATAATGATGCAATATTATTTACCTGTCAAGATATTCTTAAAAAAAAGAGAACAAAGAGAAGTTACTGTATATCATCTACCCTCTGTTAAGTAGCTATTGAAATACACTGTATTGCGGTGTTTCCCAAAAGATTTCTTCTCTTGACCCACTTAAAAAACCCATTGCAGACCCAATTCCCAAGAGGCCTCATCTATAAATCCCGAGAAGAGTAAATTAACCTTCCTGACCATCTTTAATGCCATTTCCACATTATTATCTTGAATAGAACGGCAAAGTCCGGCCCCGTCTGGTGTCCCACATGTGACCTTATTTAGGGAAGAATATGTACAGTAGTCTGGTATCGCAGCTTCAACGAGATAAGTCACTTACGGCACTTTTGGGCCGTGTGGTCTTCCTAATTATATATTTTCAGTCTTATATTTCGGCAGTTTTACGACTAAATGTGATTTCCTTGATGTGAAAATCACCTTTTTAAATTGACAAACATCTGATGTGTAATTCATAGCACAGTCCAAACAGGATCAAATAATTATTTGTCTCTGGCCGCTGGCTGCCCTGCATGTTTCTTCAACCTTCTTGGTTGTCCACCAGGAGGAGTTGGACTTTGAACACACGGCTTTCCCATGTGGCTCAAACGTGAATTGCAGATCAATTTAATAAAGTTACATTTACTTGTTTTGTGGTAAAACTTGTTGCAGTAAAGCCTTCCCTGAACTCAAGGATGCCCATCACTGTATACAGCGGTATTATATCACATTAAGACACAGCTAAGCGTTAACACAAGTTTGCCAATATACCGATGGCTTCACCGAGTGACATCATGTGCATGTGCCAGGAGAGGGGTCGGGAATGTGGGAGCTGGGAGGTGACGGCAATTGGTTGCTGCGTGAGGAAGGACTTATCTTGCTGTGGGAGCTGATGGGAGCCAGCTGCGTGTCTGGCCTGGTTTCTTGGTTAGGAGTTAGGCCTGGGAGGGATGGAGAGATGGAGGGAGGAGGCACAGTCTGGCTCTTGTGAACTCTTGGCGGGATGATGGAGGGGAAGAGGAGGGCTAGCCCGGTTTCTGTGAAGTATGAGGGTAGCCTTCCCGGATCTGACTCGGTCTTTCCGTGTGAAAGGAATGCAGCCCAGCGCCGCTCTGCCAAGGTGTCGACTTCTGCTCCTCCCCGGACCTCCTCCGCTCTTCCTCCTTCATCTCGTCGTCTCCCTTCCTCATCATCTTAAACCACCCACTCCGACTTGAATACTCTTCCTCTTTTCTTGCACTCTCCCTATATCTTCACCATAAACTGCCGTGGTATTTAACGTGCCGGAGGGATTTTTTTTGGTGCAAAATTAGGAATCGAGTCGGGCTCAGAGGCGTGCCAGTGATGTCGGCGGTGCAGCGGTGCGCCTTGCCAGAGAAAAGAGCGGCCCCACTGAAATTACCGCTGTGATAAAAACATGAACTCTGTCATGTTTTGTTTTAATATCAGTAATCAAGAGGAAGTGGGGAGGCGAGCTGCGGCTGAATAACAGACTCAGAGTCAGTCAAGTGTTGAGGGAGGTTAGGCAAAGATTACGACGCGCTGTTAGAGGTGTGCAGGACCGGTGGCTACTACAAGGGGTCGACAAAAGGACAGTGAGTGAGTGAGTGAGTGTGTATTGTCTATGCGAGTGTGTCAGAGAAGAAAAAAAGGCAGATGGATTAAGAAACTCAATGTTCTTCCAGCATGAGTGCTCCAGTGGCATGCCAAGAACTGCTGATTGCACTACTTTGAGTAAACAGGAACCCAACAAAACAATCCCACACACACACAAGATGTTCTATAACCAAACCACTGTCCAACATTCATTCACTAACCATAACCTTCCATAAACATTCATTTTTGACCCAATTTTAACTTCAACCGTCACATGACCTCATGTAAGAATTGAGAAGATTGCAACTTGTATTTTTGCCAAATTGTCCATATTTCCAATATCTTATTTTTGCCAACTTTTAGCTTTCTTCTTTGTCTTACTTTCAGCCCATAATTTTGTTGAAGCTGTACAATTAGTTGTCCTGTGGAATACTTCCATTATTACGGCATTTATCATTTTTGATTTATACTTGTGTTATATATTGTACCATTATGTACATAATTTACATTTTATTTTTACATAGTCTTTTATTTAGAGAGGATTAGATCCACTAGCGATAGGTGTGACCATCCCCAGTGCACAGCAGTGAAATCAACATGAGAACGAGACTGCATTGACCTTTCTTTATTCAAATCTTAAATCAAAACCCACCTTTTCAGAACTGCTTTTAATGTGTGATTGTATGTTCTATATTGTTATTGTATAGGTCTTTTATGATGTTTTTAATGTTTGTAAAGTGTCTGAGTATTTTGAAAATCGCTATATAAATATAATGTATTATTATTATTGAGAGCGCGACAGAGACAGAGAGAGCGGTATGACATGTCAAAGGCTGGAATCGAACCCAGGACAATGCTGTAATGGTGCTCTCCACAGGCACCTTTTGATAATATATATCAAATAGCCCAGTTGTTGTGCTTACATTTTGAAACCCGTGCTTACACACCTGGATGTAGAAGGGTATCCCAGCGCTGCGTCGTGTGGCACACAGCTTGGACGACGGGTCACTGGATTTGACCTCCTCCAGAACCTCAGACAGCCAGCGGGCCGGAAGCTGCTGCAGGGCCGGACTTCCACTCCTTGTGCGCGCACACACAAACACACATAATTAATGGGGGGGGGGGGTTCCTCTTTTTGAGTGAGTATTTAAGATAGAAAGTTATGCTGCACACACACACACACTGCATGACTTTGATCTCATACAATAAATCAAGGTGAGTCTCTCACCCCCCTCCCCTCCAAAAAGTCCCCTGAGACACCAAATCAAGATGATGTGACTGCCGTCAGGCTGCATACGGTGCACCATCAATGATCGGGAGAAAAACAGGCGTTGTGACGAAATTCAGGGAGAAAGTACAAGCGGCAAAGGGACGACAACGTTTTTGGACATGTCACTGTATTTTTCACCGTGAGGCATTGTGTTACAAGTCGTTAAAAATGGATCACGTCATGAAAGTGGCGTCACAAAGCGAGGGAATCTGCAGAGGAGAGCCCAGGCAGATAAACAGTGGGCTGATGTCTGAATTTTTGGTCTTTATGTTTCTAGTTTATTGTAGAAAGACCTTAAAATAGGGTTTATCATCCAAAAACCTTCACCAATGATTTAAAACAGAGAAATATTGTTGTTATGGTCTGGCCCACTCTGGCCCCTTAACTAAAATGAGTTTGACAACCCTGGTTTAAATTGTTAGCTAAAGGTCATGGATAAATTGTTTAAATACATAGCAAACAGTTAAGAATATAGAGTTAGAATAGTTTGCAAAAAGTAATGGACGAGGAGTTCAAATAAAAAGATAACAGTAATGGATAAATTGTTTAAATAGTTAGCTTAAAGTAATGGATAAATGGTTAAAAAAAAACATTGCTTTAAAAAACATTGCAATTTCCATTTCAGTGTCATTGATAGTTAAAATAGATTGAAGTGAATACATTTGCAACATGATGGTGGTGTCGATAAAGGGGGACTTGAGTTCATCTGATAGGGCTGTGGGGGGATGTGTCTTTAAAAAAAAAAAAAGTTGGGAAACACTGTTCTAAACCAGTCCAGATATAAATGCACATACCTTAACAGAAATAATCAAATATGCATAACTTATCGACTGACTACAAAGGAACAATAGTCAGGACAGCTGACAATTTTTTTCTCTCCAAAAACCACAGTTAAAGAGAGACCAAAAAAGAGAACGTAAAGAGAGATGGAAAAGAAACATCAAATTCAAAAAAAGTTAACTGGGGGAAAATGGTGAGAGGGAGAGAGACTTAGAGACAGAGTGAGAGAGTCCAAACACAGTGTAACACACCAGATCCCTAGGTAGAGCATCAAAAAGCCGCGGTGAAGCACTCCGCAATCAACACCCCATAACCCAGCCTGCATACCGTCCACACACTGCGCGTCCCCTTCTGAAAACACACGCTCACATCCATGCACGCGCGTACCCAGCACTCCTCCACACAACCGCTCGAATTTCGCCCGTGTTACACAACACGCCGCGCGACTGGTTTCTGCACGAGAACAAAACAAGTGACTTTTGTTTGAACTGCTCGGCGCTGGGCGGTTCAACACCGCTGCGACGGGTTTTTGTGGCTCGTCACCTGCCGCAGGGCTACAACACGCCATTGAGGAAAACATGGAGGTCCAAGAAACAGAGGACTTTATTTATTTAATGTTGTTCAGAATTCAAATAGATTTTCTCCTGCCCCCTCAGGAGGATAACAGAGAGTTGGGTGATGGGGAGTGTGCAGTCACGTTGCTCACACACAAAATAAATATCACTGCACCGATATAATTAGGCTGATGTTGAAGATGTTATCGCCGTTCGAAAAAAAAAAAACATTTAAGGAATAGGAATACTTTCCTCCCAAGATTATGAAGAGATTATTAACATCAACCTAATGTCTAGACCGCAAATAGGAAGCTCCAGCCAGCAGCTGTCTAGTTTAGCACAAAGACTGTAAACAGCAACCCTCTAACCGATAATAACTTACAACCTCTCATTTTCTTTGTATGTTTTTCTTCTTCTGGTAGTTTGTTTCTTTTTTTCCCCATTTGGACAGAGCCAGGCCCCATTGTTTCCAGTCTTTGTTCCAAGCCAACCAACTGCTGGCTGTCGCTTCATAATTGGCATACTGACGTTGATATCAATCTTCTCATCGAACTATGTGCAAGAAAGCAAATAAGCTTATGTATCCGTTTATTAATAGCCTTGTTTCTTTAAACACCGCTGCACCAAACAGAAACGACAGGTAAATAAGTATATACTTATTTACCTCAAGACTTGCTAATTGGTACCCGAGCAGTGATACTGAGAGGACTTGCCTGCTTGCTAATTACAAGGCATGTCATGATGGGAGCTGATGCCTTCAGCCATTCAGCAGTATTACCTTTCAGCCCTTTGCCCCCGAACGTGAACACACACACACACACACAAATACACACCTGCAGAGCATGTCGGTAAGGCGTACAAAGCCCACATAAGCCAGTTCAAAGGCGCCACGATGACGGGACTGCAGGAGCTGCTGACGGAAGTACAGGCCTACACCCTCCACCTGGAACAGAGAGAGAGAGACCTGTAACAAGAGCAATACTGCCGTCTAGGTGCCTGAACATATGTACAGTATGTGTGTGCAAGTGTGGTATGTATGCATTTAAAACCTCCTGCTTCAGCTTCCAGCAGAAATAGATGTAATCAGTTCCAGTTAAATGACTTAACTGCAGTCTAAATTATCATGCAAGGTTGCACACAGGCGACTCTCCGGTTATGATAAGCAAAGCCAATGCGGAAGTGTCTTAAACTTGCATTCTCTCCACTGACTATCAAGGGGGCACTCCTCTGGTTGCAAAAATAAGTCTGATTGTATGGAAGTTTATGAGAAAATGACTTTACTTCTCTCTTGATTTATTACAGTAAACATTAGTGTATAGTCTCAACTCAAAAAGTCAAGACAGCAACGGGTGTAATCCAAGATGGCAACAGACAAATTGCCAAACTCTAAAAGGCTTCAAAACCGCAGTCCACAAACCAATGAGTGACGTCACGATGACTACGTCCACTTCTTATATAAAGTCTATGGTTGATATAAAGCAGGGGTGCCCACACTTTTTGGGCTCGCGAGCTACTTTTAAAATGACCAAGTCAAAAAGATCTACCTACATTAATAATGCTTATATATATATATATATCATTATTAATGTATAAATATACCGAGTATACTTTATATTTACAATATTGGCGTACCTTGCATAACTGCATGAACCCTTATGACACAATACAATTCTGTACATTTTTGGTCATTACATTTTACTCTGATGACTGAATGGAACCAGCAGGGTTGCATAGTCAGACAGTAGCTGCTGGTCAGCCTCAGGCCGACCAAATGGTCATCAGTCATGGTGGAACGCTGTTGGACTTAATATTTTTCATGTGGGAAAAGGCTGACTCTAGGGCTGCAACTAACGATTATTTTCATAATCGACTAATCTATCGACTAATCTAATGACTATTTCCCATAGCAAATTAAAAATAATAACTCAAAATGTTAGAATTTGAACTTCAAATGTATTTGAGTAACAAGATCTGAACATCATCATAACAAATAAATTAAATAGTAATACAAATTAAAGTGCAAATATGCTTTAAAAGTAAAGAAAAAGTACAAATAAAGCTATAAAAGTAAAAGAAAATAGCAATCAAGCCTCTGAAAGTGCAAAATAACTAAAGAATAACTGGGCTGCAAGTGCCATTCAAAGTCCAAAAGTTAAACAAATTGTCCATCCTACCCAACAATTAAAGTGCAAGGGTTTAAAAGTAAATCAAAATGACTTATTGCAGTCCCATGTCTTGCTGCCCCCTCCTTCAGGGGAACACACAATTTACACACGTTTTAAATTGTAATGCAGAAACGTGAGCATATTGACATGCTCCGGTTGTATTCTGCATGTTTATCACCATGGAGAAACTCCTTTATCTCTGGACAGAGCTCTATAAGCCATCTCACACCAGTGTGCAGCAAGAAGTCAGAGTGGCCGCAGTCCTTCTCCAGATGCGCACGCAACAGCCGTCTTTGAAGAGCTCTCACTCGAATAGACGATCTTTGTTGCCACATCCGTGATATCTTTCCTGTTCAGCATTGTAGCGCATAATGCATGTTGATGTATTATGCAGTGGTAATTAAGGAAGTCGGGGAAAACATCGTCCTGCACTTGGCAATACATCCATTCAAGCTGCCGACCATTGCGGGCGCAGCGTCCGTGGTGATTGACATTAATTTGCACACTGGGAGCTGGGTTTTGTCAATAAAGTTGTTTTTTTTCCAAGTTTTTTTAAAATGGCATGCGATCTACCCGCACTACCTCCGCGATTGACTGGTAGATCGCGATCGACGTATTGGGCACCCCTGATATAAAGAGTTAGAGTATCAAAGATTTTGCTAGAGGCTTTACGGACTAAACAATAGGCTGCAACAAATTACTTTCAATATTGATTCATTTGGAACTTATCTTTTCATTCATTGATTAATGATGTGTGATTTAGTCTATACAATAATACACATATTCCCAAAGCCCAGGGTGAAGTCTTCAAATTACTTTGAAGTTCTGTTTGACCAACAGTGCAAAACCCAAAGCAGGCAGGCAGGTGGGGTAAGACATGCCAGAAAAGCTCCAGGTCAGCATCAAACTGGCGACAATGCTGTTATATTGTGTTTCAATGGTAACCCCTAGCCATGTAATCTATAAATCTGAAAAAGAAAGGAAAGGAGCTCATTATGGGTGCTCTGATCAGGATTTCTCCAGATAATGAATATAGATCAAAAAGGTCTTTTTGAAGCCGTCTATTAACCTCATTGAATAATTTATTTATCATCTAGTCTTAACATTGTTTATTAGTATTAAGTAAAAGCATAAGTAAGTAAGTAAGTAAGTATCATGAATTGACAACTGTTTATTTATTGGCAGACATTTGCAACATATTCCTCCATATTCTCTCGGCGCATTTCTACCAAGCAGTCCAGTCCAGTCTGCTATTCTTCATAACGGTTATTTACGATTTTAACTGGATTGTACCAACAGAACCGCTCCAGTCTTGGCACCGCCTCAGTCAACATTCCAACCAAGCTGAGTCGATACTAGAAAAAAGACCGCAGACCACCAATTGGCCACAGAGAATTGTCAAGAGCGCAACCCGGGGATACCCTACACAAACTCGTCGTTTGAGGACATACTATCAGTAGTGGAAACACGGCGCGTACAGAAACGGTCTCATGTGTTTTGCGCCATCCGATTGGCTCCTCTGATCGGCTCCTCTGGTCGGCCTTCATAGAGACCACTGAGAAAACCATTTAGAACCAACATCAACCTTAAACGTTCAGCGGCCGATCGATCGGGGGCGTCCTTAGAGATAATCCTGACATTGGTTTCAGAAGAACTATATAACTAGTGCATCAGAACTAATATTTACATGTGAATCGCTGAGAGCTTGGAAATCGATTGGGTGACATGTGTCAAAGCACTACTGTGGATACTTGACGAATTGGCACAAAGCCGCATGGCATTTAGACAGAAAGCGGTCCATTGTCTCTTAATAAACATTCCAACTAAAAGCAAAGCAGTAGAAAAGATTCTACTGAGAAGAGAAGAGATGAACTGCGTCATCTGATCCCACTATGGCCTTTTCTCTATTTGGCAAGAAGAGTGAAGCTGCAACACTGGCTCCGCTCTTGTTTTTAGAGACGGCACTTAAGTTTTCAGCCAGTGAGCATTGGGCATGTCAAGCGTGAGAGCGGCACGTTGGTGGCGTGACAAGTACGTTCAAAAAAGGATGCTGAGACATCCACATAATGGCCACCTTTGGTAAAACCATCCAGTTAGTAATAGTGTTAGCGACATTATTCTACACACAAACACACACACACACACACAACTGAGGGCCGTGGCAGTGTGTAAACTGGTGAGTGTGTTGCAGGTGAGGCGGCAGGGCGAGGCGGACGCAGAGCTTTCGGTGCCCTGTCATTTAGGCTGTGGTGTCCCCGCCACCGCAGAGGCGGCCCAGGCCTCGGCTTAGTCAGGGGTGGCATGGAGGGCACAGAGATGCAAAAAAATATAAAAAAATAGAGAGAGAAAAAAAATCCCAAACAGCCCCTAAGGGGATGTGGGGTTAGACACAACATCAAAACTAACACAGACGCAGACCCACAGACGCAGACGAGACGTGCAACAAACCCTGGTGTTACGGAAAGACGCATAGAGACGGGTTCACTGGAGGAAAACGGCAGGAGAATGTGCTGAAACAGAGGAAGGATTAATGAAAGAAAAAAGTTGTAAAAGGAATAATCGCAACAAAAATGAAGGGCTTATTCAGCCTGTTGTTTTTTCTTTTGGCCACATGACTGGACAATAAACTCGTCTGACCCTGCAGACCTGAAGTGGACTCAACTTAAAACACCAAAAGTATGGACTGAGTAGACCACAGCAGTGCCAAGCCCAATGACTTATCACATCAGTGGCCAGAGTGGACTCCCAGGACAGGGCCTGACCTCACCAGGGTAAAAATGGCAGCGACAGTCACTTGTTAGACGGCCCCGTGGCTGCCGGGGCCCAGACCGCTGCGGTGCCGAGCTGGGCCGAGCTGAGACGAGCCGGGAACGCGGCTTCGCCTATTTAAAGCGTCCCTCCCTGAGGTTCCCCGGCTGTGTAACTGGTTAAAAAGGGCAAAGCGAGCTCGCTGGAGGGTGAGAGGTGGGGGGGGACTTTATTTAGACGTCAACTTCCTGTTTTGCGAACGTGCCCGTTTCCCAGAAAAAGCGTCCATTTGCGGAGAGAAAAGTTTCCCAAAGTCTAATTACACGTATGGCTCGGGGGGGTGGGGAGCGTAACAGTGACCCAAATAGCAGACTTCTTCCCCTGACGGCCGTCGGCTGGGCAGCACTCTGGTGATGTTGCGGGAGAACATCGTGAAGCTATGGTTGTATAAATGGTGCCGACAATACAAAGTTAGGATTCCGATCTTTTGTGATTACACAATAAACGCATGTCATTCTCAGCCGCTCTAGTCGAGCTGTTGTTGTTGGGACTTCATTTGGAATCAGGTAAATATGTTGATGTGTAATTATAGATGGAAATACAGTCGATCGACAAAGCAGTGTGACGCAATTCAGGCATCAGTGAAAGTTAGACCAAAGCTTCAGAACTAACGAAACGGAAGGTGAAGGTTTATAGAGGAGCGACTTGGTAGCCGAGTGGTTACATTTAGAGCATGCCATAGAACTGCAACATTGCAGGTTTTTGCAAAAGGAAGTGTGATATGAACGGAAAATATTTGTTTGTTTTTTCCACTTTGGGGATAAAAAAAACCTTATATAAATGAGTGTGAGTGTGAGTGTGTGTCTCTCTCCCTTGGCTTCGGAGCAGCCAAACAAATGGTCTGTCTCCTCTGCGTAACCAAGGCTCCGACCGATCCAGGCCGAGCTACGCCAAAAAAACAACCAGCGCTGTCAAACTCCAGCTGACCAGCGACTCCGGTGGTCCGTCCCACTCGTTAGCACGAGTGTACTCGCTTCAGCATGTCAATGCACTTCTCCATTTTCATGTTTGTTTCCTCGTCAGAAAGATTTGTTACAACGTTGGCAACGATACAATGATTGTTACAATCAGCCAACGTTGTAACAAAAAAAATTGTGGTAACTAATCATCAAGCAGGGTATGCTTTAGGAGTACAGTCACATAATAAAGAAAGATATTTAAAAAAATGACCATCGACGCCCATCCACAACTGTTGCTATCGCCATGGCGCTACTCAGTGAACGAAACATCTGCAGTGTTGCCAGGCCAACAAGGATGAACAGAGGGTACGGGCTGCGGACTGTGGAGCTTGCATACATTTTGGAAAGAGGCATGTTTTGGCCAAACACACTTGCCCATGCATGTCATCACTGTGGTAGGGCAGAGTGACTGTCCGCAAAGACTTCTCCAGACCCAACTTTCCGAACACGATTGGAATCACCCCACTGAACGTTAACGGACGGACGCACACAAGTGGAGAAAAAAAAAAAAAGGGATAAAGACAGAGAGGGCAGGAGTTCAGAGTTCCTCTCGACCCCGTGGTCCTCAGAGGAGTTTGTTAAATCATTTTGTCATGAGGTCTGTCACGGGTTTAATACTTTTCTACGTTAGCTGGAAGCATTTGAGCTATGCTGGTCCTGATTTATCGGCCAATATTACTGGATAAGTGAAGGTGCAGTTTGATATTTTGGTAAAAACATGAGGATCAGCGTCGTGATTACCACGTAAACACAGGGCTACCACGAGCAGCTGGTTCACTTGGCTAAGTTTAGAACAAAAACAGAAACTGCTAGCCTGGCTCTCTTTAAAAAGGTAACAAAACCTGCCCGCCAGCACCTCTAAAGCACACTAATTAACAAGCTAAGCTAACTATGCAAGTGCATTTCCCAAAATGTTTAACTATTCCTCTGACATGATTAAGCTCTTTTGCTAGATTACCATAAACTGTATGTGAGAAGTGGACATAGTTGTTGTGATCCATTGGTTTGTGGACTGCGGTTTTGAAACCTTTAGGCCATCGCCGATCGCCGTCTTGGATTTTGTTCGTCGCCACATACATTTTTTCCCAACCAGTGATAAGCAGTGACAGAGACAGCATATACAGCTCTGGTAGCGACCTGTCAATCACAAAGTAGACCCGTCCTAAAGCATAGCCTATATTTTCTCATAAACTCCTATTGAATCCGACTTTTTTGCAACCAGAGGAGTTGCCGTGTTTCTAGTTAGTTTTATAATTTATTTTACTTTCTCTATTCAGAAGTTAGAGAAGTTAACCCAACATACATTGCCTGTTCATTTGTGTATATAGACCATTTTAGTCATCAATCAAATCAATGCTTTTCCCAAATAGGAACAGTAAACAGGAAATATAAATGTAAAAGTAATTTGCCAAAACATAACACAGTGCAATGTAGTAAACGGACTGATGCACACATCCCCGATACATTCAGCACATAGTACAGTACAATACTTCCTCCTTTCTCTCTCAGGATGGTAAATACACCCTCGACAGGCAAACACAGCCCATGTCTGGTACCCTTGTTATTATGGACGTTCACATGCTGAACCGCTCAGACAACTATTCCTGTGTGTGTGTGTGTGTGTGTGTGTGTGTGTGTGTGTGTGTGTGTGTGTGTGTGTGTGTGTGTGTGTGTGTGTGTGTGTGTGTGTGTGTGTGTGTGTTGTTTGAAGTGCTCAGTGTTTTCCTGCTGCTGGTGGAAGTGATTTGGAAAGAATGCGGCTGAAAGGGAGGGGCGTCGTGGCCGTTAAACCAGCGGGTCGGGCCTCAAATGAAAGTGCGGCGCTAACGAGGGCGGATGCTAATTGAGGTGCCTCCCAGCGTGGTGTCACAAACACAACACACACATAATTCCCGCGCTACAGTACATATACACACACAGTGAAACCTTTTTTTTTCTTCTTTTAAAAAAAAAAAAAAAAAGGAATACTTTGTGCTTGCGGATGTAAAAAGCCTTCTAGATCTCAGCGGACTGAGACAGACACTTCACGGTTGGGAAGTTGTATTTTTCAGATTGTCTAATCATCATTGTGAGCAATTGCCAATTCCTGATGTGATCGAGGTGGGGGAGCCGACTTGGGTTCTCAGCAGCACACTACCACAGCTCAGCTGTTACAGTTTGGTTAGCCTTGTTAACCAATGCCGTTCCCAAAATGTGACTTCAAAGCGGTAAGAATAGTGACAAGACAGAGCTGAGAAGAGGAAGCAGATGTTTGACGGGGCCCTCAGGCACATGAGCAAAGCAACAGACATAAGAAACACACACTGGACGGAGCAGAGTGCAGGATCACAATTGAATGCAATTCATGATGAAGTTTGGGAAAGCGCGTCGCCCCCACTTTCTCTCCCAATACCAGTTTCCAATACTTAGGCTTTTACAAACATGACTGCCACAAAGCTTACCGGCACCAGTGTTAACATGTCCGAAGATTTGACAAAGACGGGCAATTTGTTTCTAAATGTAAAAAAAAAAAGTAAATAGTTTGCCATCTAAATCAAACAGAATATCACTTTTCATTATAGGACATTCAATATTTGACGCACGGATGGAAACATGTAAACACAGACGGACAGACCCACGGATCCACACAGGGACAGACGCACACCTTGGCTGGATGCTATATGAGGTAACGGGCGAGAACATATTCAGGCTGTCGGGATCTCACCTGTTCTTCTGTGATGAGTCCGGAGTTTGTGTCATCGATGCAGCGCAGAGGCAGGCTCTGACACAGCTGTCCGAGCAGCATAGCCACTTCCTTCATGCTTCGCCAGCAACATACCAGCACCATCTGGGCAGTCACCCTGTAGCCCTCGCCGCCTGGAGCCAACACACACACAAGCACAGTGACACATGTGCAAAGAGTGACATGGAAAAAAGGTTGATCATGTTTGGGTTTATTACTGAACAACTTAAAGGTTTATTTGTCTTATTGTGTCATGTACCACAAAGCTTTGCAGTCAATGAAAACCAAGAGACGTCTAAAGCCACATCATGTCCCTGCTTTGTCGTTTTGCTTTGACTCACACATATTACATATACAACACACACATTGCACAGAGCTATTTTATTTTCCATATCACTATAAAAGTAACAGTAAATGATGTAATCATTTAATAAGATTCCTAGAAATATTGAACACAACAATAAGGTCAAACACTTCCCCCATCAGGACATCCCTGGAACTGCACTCACAGGCACCATTTACTTGCATTGTACTTTACCACCTGAATCCACTTCAGTCGCAAGTGAAAAATAAAAATGATAGAACTGATGATACAAACTTTAACATTTTAAAAAACATCTCATCATTAATCTGGTCATTTGGGAAATAGTCATGCTGCAAGTTTTGGAGCTACACTTCCCTAGTGCTTTAGGGGATGTAGACAGGAAGTATAATGTTTACATGGAGTAATGCAGGTAGAACTATCGACGGACTACTGCAATTTTTATATTCCGTCGTGCATCGTGTCTGTTTTGTATGTATTTTATTCTATTTAATGTCTTTTGTATTATCTGGAACTTGAGTCTGTAATAAAAGTTTGATTGATTGTTGGTTCAGATTTGACTGAGTAGTGATGAGAAGGACTATGTCCCGATCACCTCACGCAGCACCTTTGCCTCATGTCACTTCCTCTAACACCCCAACCCCGCACACACACTTTTAACTCCCCATACATCTGAACCACTGTAACACGGAACTGTTTCGACTAGCGAGTGGAAAGCTATCCTTCTGTGTAATAACATCGGCACAACGACCTCCGACTCGCCTGTGTTCGGTGACGCCGTGTGTGTTGTCTGGGTCTGTGTGTGGTCATTCACGCAGAGTGTGTCAAGCTCTCTGGCACTTGTGAAGAAGTCATTGGTGTCTCTGGGCTGGATCTCCTGCAGGATCCGCTGCAGACCTGCAGACGTCTCTGTCCAAACACAGACACAAGAAACAACACGTCATATTCATAATATCTCCTCATGGGAGGTGCACCACCTTCCCTGAAATAAAAAAAATATATATATATATTTTTTTTTTTAGCATATCATTCTCCTGAACCTCTTTCACGTTTACTGTCCAGAATAAACAGAGATCACGGATAGGAAGAGAGTTCTTGCATAAGGCCCATTGAGTAATGACTAATGTCGTAAAGATACAAACAGGAATGGATTGTGTCCTTGAAATTGTGTCCTTTATTTATTTATTTTTAAACACAACTTGTCAAGTTTGTTTTCCACACATTTTGGAAATGACAATGCACAGTTGTTGTTGTGTTTTCTCAGTGTGTGTGTGTGTGTGTGTGTGTGTGTGTGTGTGTGTGTGTGTGTGTGTGTGTGTGTGTGTGTGTGTGTGTGTGTGTGTGTGTGTGTGTGTGTGTAATAATGAATATTTGATCTTTTAGCATGCTGAGTTTTTTTTTGTTGGTTTAGTTTTGTTAATGGACACACTTTTCCCCAAAACAGTCAGTCCTGTACAGTAGGTTCAAAAACTGCTGCATATATTGTCATGTTATTAATACGATGCCGTTTAAATAAGTGCACGGTAAGTGCACCGTAAATTCTCTATGATTTAATCTAGTGATACAATTTGAAGTTGTGACTGACAATATATTTTTTGGCCCCAAGAAACAATCCGGGTTTCTCATGTGCGTGCCCGTGCCCGTGCCCCCCCCCCCCAAGGAAAAGTACTTGTCTGCCCTCAGGCCAAGCTGAGAAATCTGATTACCTGAGCCAGTATCCATGGGGATCAGTCCCTCTGGAGAAGAGCTCTGGACCACAGGGGAGACCACGTCAGACATACTGTAGCACACAGCAACCAGCTCCGACACCACACATCGCCACTGCTCTGTCTGACTCAAAATCCTAAACACACAAAACGTACAGTAAACAGGTCAGTTTATAACTACTATTGTTATGGCTGACTTTGCTGTATGAATACACACCAACAGCAAAAGCAGCAGATCCAAATGAGAGTAGATGTGCATGCATTCATGTGCTCACTCTGTGTTTAGATGCTGCAGGACAGCAGTGATGCAGTGGGCTCGGCCATAGAGGGGATAGGAAGCAGCTGCCTGCAAGAGAGACGACTTTGACCTCACCACCTCCGACTGCAGACGGTGCAGCAAGAACTGAACCACTGAGGAGAAAATAAACGCAATCAATTGATCCATTTTATTCAGTGCCAACACATACAACACTTATAAAGTCTATGCATCTGGATCTTACCAGCCAGTGCGTTGAGCTCTAAGATGACCGCTTCAGAGGGCTGGGTCGCTGGCGAGGAGGAAGGAGGCCGAAATTCGAGGCCCCGCTCCTGGGCGCAGTGCAACAGAGCCGGGCACAGGTCGGGGCCCAGGTCCGGCTGGTGGAGAAGCAGGTTGAGGAGGTAGGATGCCGTGACGCTGTCAAAGGGCTTGGTGCTGGTGCTGAGGTCCAGAGCAGCCTGAAGGACGCCGCGCGTCCTCTCCGGGACCTAGCGCCATAAAGGCCAGAGAGGTCAGTAAAACTTGGAACACACGCCACAGACTGAGATATGGCTCTAAATAGAAGTTGACAGAAATGTAAACATGTAATGTAAACAACATTTTCATGATGAAATAACATAAATAATAGTAAATCATGAACCTATTGCGATAAAAAACAATGCCAGTGGCATCAAACTAAATCAAAAAAGTGCCACATCTAAAGAATCACATTTTTTTATATTAACCTGAAGTCCCACAGCCGATGGTGGGAGTTGCCGTAGTAATGTGGAGGCCAGCTGTTTGACTTCCAGGAAGTTGCTGGCAACGCAGTAGAGGACGTTCTGAGCGTGGGCAGAGGTCACAGCCTCGCCGAGGGCAAACACGTCGTGCCCTGAGGAGGACACAGAGAGGTAGAGGTGAAGAAAACGCAGTGAGGAGACAGTGAGTGACGGGAGGCAGAGTGAACGCAGTGCCAGCTGGAGCACCGGGTTGGCGTCAAAGTGGAGGCTTGCTGGTTCAGGCAGCGATGGAGAGATGAATTACATGAAATGTGCCAAGCATCGCCACTAATTAATAATATTTGTGTAACCTGATCCTCTGAATGACAGGATGCCAACTACATGTATTTGGTACTGCCCTAAATACAACACCATGTTCTGAGCTCTTTGGTCAACTTTAGTAACGTTTATATGTACTATGAATATTGTTTTAACTGTCTGGTATTGTGTATACAAAGTGTTTAAAAATGCTGAAATGAGTGAGCTGCTTTTTCATTGACAACATCGTCAAACATTGTATTGTGTACTACTTTTGCAACATGACTGCTGCTGCTGAGCAGTAGGTGTACCAGTGCTGAAGGTGAAGAGCTCGCCCAATAGACACAGCAGGTGGAGGGACATGAGGGATTTGGAGAAAGAAGATCCGGGGAGCAAAACCTCCAGCAGCGTCACACACAGCCAGCCCAGGAACTCCTACAAAACAAACAAACACACACACACACACACACACACACACACACACACACACACACACACACACACAGTTCAGTTTTATAACCCAAAAGGACTAGGGTAGAAATCTGCGTTGCAGTGAGTGTGGTATACCTTGTACAGATGTAGTGTGTGTTGGTCTTCTTCCCTCTGCTCCTGATCCCTCTCCTGAATCAGTCTCTTCTGCAGAAGCAGAGTACTGTCCTTCATTCTACAAAGCAGCTGCACAGAAGAGGATTTCAAAGAATGAATTTTAAGCATGTTACATAGGTGAGGTTTGTTTGTAACCTAGCCAATTACACAAAATGCATTTTTCTACTAAACCAATTGATGATCATCGCAGTTGATGGACCATAACAGCTGATTAAGTGAAGCGATGGAGTCAGCAGTTAATAAAATAGACCAGAGTCCTTAAGCATACAGTCATAAATGTGCACAAAAAATGGCTGATGGGTTCAGAATGCAGGCCAACAAGCTGACTTTTAATACCTAAACATTTCAAATTCAGTGAGAAAATAAACTCCATAAAAAAAAAGAATGAACGGTTTTATGTCACCGGCACAGAAAGCATAAAAAAAAAATAATGTAAACACCGAAAAGCAATGTGCGATAAACAGCTGACCTTCCTCAGCAAGCTGACTGTCTGCTGTCTGACGCCTGGTGCCTGGCTGTTGAGATTGGGTGGCAGGAAGTGGCGGATCAGATCCATTTCCTGGGAGGTCACGGCCTCTGTGCTGCGGTGGCTCTCGCACACTAACCCCAAAGCGTCCATCCTCACCTGGCGGGTAGGATTGGATGACATATTGGAAGTCCAAGACGCATACATGCCACACAACATTTATGGAAACATAAAAACACAAACAATTCGGAAAACAGCACATGAGGGCACAGACACTCACTTGATCGTGTTTGTGTACCAGTGCTTGTCGGAGCAGGGAGAGGGGCACCAGTCCTCCCCACAGACCCTCCTTTGAGGATGGAACAACACCCTGGGCCCTCGCTGCCCGCAGGCACGTCATGAGAGCTCCCAGTGCACCCCTGCTGCCCGAAGGACCTAACGAGGACAGAGCAACAGCATTCATAGAGCGGTTGTAAATTTCGTGGAGATGTTTTGACAGTATTTCTTCCCACAACAGAATGCTTTGTGAAGTTGAGACATTAATGTGCAGCTGTTATATCATGAGAATAACCAGAAGGGAAGAGATTGCAGATTCATGGGGATGCAAATGCATGTTTTATGTGCAGACGTCTGCCTTCACCTGTGCAGCACAGCGGCGTTGTGTCCTGCAAGGCCTGCACCATGTGCGCCAGACTGGAGGGGCTGCAGCGGAGCAGCTTGGGCAGGAAATAGTCCAGGATGTATGTGGTCTGGTCCAGCCTGGCGCGGCACAGGACCTGCAGCAGGGGGATGACCCACGTTTGGTGCCAGCGCTCCATCCAGTCCTGTGTGGCTGTCTCGTCTGCTGCGCCCGCCTCACTGGCCAGCTGCGCCTTGTGGCTCACAAACAGCCTCTCCAGTAGGTCGCTGGCGTAAGGAGCCAGGGTCTGGTCGCCCATCAGACCCAGGAGGCACGAGGGCAGCTGGGGCTGGATGTCGAGCAGGTGGCCCGCCCCGTAGAGCTCCACAAGGCAGCCCAAGGAGCCGTACTTCCCCCGCATGTGCCACTCCAACCCCAGCAGGCTCCGGGTGAGCCCTGTGACGTAGGGGTCCTCGGTTGGGACGTAGGGGTCCCCGGTTGGATCGGAGACGGACAGGCTGGTGTGCTGATTGAGGAGGAGGAGGTTACGGAACAGAGAACGGGTCTGGTGGCGGACTCCGTCCAGTGGATGCTCCCAGTGGGAGTAGATGTGCTCCAGCAGGTGTCGCTGTAGCTCCGAGCCTCCACTGAGAGACTGTTGAAGGCGGGGAGGGCAGGGCTGCCCCCCCGTCTGCAAGCAGTCCAGGGCAGCGCTGCTCCACAGGGTCAGCACCCGAGCCACCACCATGGCTGTACTGGACTCCTTTATACTACGGCAAAGAAGAAAAAAACGACATGCTGTCAACATGCTGAGATTATTAATCACTTACTTTTGTTTTAAAAAGGACCTTTGAGACAACTTCTAATTGTGAAACCTCTTCTACGATGAAAGGATTGCTACCTAGAATGGTAAGAACTGAATAGGGATCTGTTTCGCAGAACTACCTGACATCTAGATCCAGCAGAGTGTTTGGAACCAACAGCAGCAACTGTTCCCACTGTGGCCCTGGAAGAGCGCCCTTCCAGCTCAGCATGGCCAGAGCCCCATGACACAGGTACAGGGAGACACCCGCCGGGCGACCGCTGGTACTCAGACCCTCACACTGCCGCTTTAGCCACTGAGGGGCCGAGTCCAAACCCAGCGCCGAGCTACGCAGCAAACTGCACACCTGATACACAAATGACAAGAACATTTCCAGAGTTTGTCTCATTCAGAGCTTCTTGTCCAACGCTCTCAAAAATGCATGCGTAATGTGCACAATACAGAGTTCTTAATCCTCTACTCACCACGGCGGCAACTTCATCGCCACAACCCATGACGGACCTGATCAATAACACTACAGCCATGGCGGCTGTGCTCTGGACTGACTGGACAAACTCTTCTAGTAACAGAAAACAAACAGGGGAGGAAAGAAGTGAGAGGTAAGTGAGAGGTAAGTGTGTACGTGTAGCGATTGGTGTCCTATTTACAAGTGTAAATGGCCCTCATTTTAAGTGCTGGAGCAATTTGGGAAGATCAATTTCATTTAATTTATTTTGTACAGCCCAAAATCACAGAGGGTTTTCCAATCTGCTCATGACTTCATCAGCTCCTGTGAAGCTACTTAGAACAGATTTATCTTTTGTGAACAGAATCAGTCTTAAACATACTGTGAAAACTTGAGAACTTTTTTACGAAAATACACAGATTTGCTATTACAAAATACACGTCTCCATGTAGCTCAGACTGATATGGTATATTATCTATTACCTATGATCTCAAGGTTGTGTCCATTACTTAAAAACAAAGCAGCTTACAAGAGGTATGATGAAACAGTCTTGGTTCAAGAAAAGCATTAAAACACTCGGAGAAATCAGTAAGTAATACATAATTACTAAGGTTGGCTGTTGCTGGATGTTTCTGCATTTAAAATGGAGGCAGACCTACAGGTCTACATCCAGCAGCTGGCTGTGTATGCCAGGCTGTTTAAAAAAATATGTTGTCCTGTTTTGTACCATTGGTGAGGATGTGCACGTAGCGGCCCAGCAGGCTGCTCAGCGTGTCCTCCAGCTCGCAGCAATTCCGTTCGGCCCACAGGCCGGTGCTGATCGTCTGCTGGGACCTCTGGATCACCAGCACAGACGTCTTCACCGCAGCCAGGCACGATTGCATCAACTGGGCCTGGGCAATGTGACGTCCTGTCAGACCACTTGGACAAACAGCAGGGGGCGACAGAGACACATGGGTCAGACGAGCTATTACGTTGTCCCAGATTCCCTCATTTATCATCAACATGTGACCTGGCCGGTGGGACTGTAATTTAATTGAAATTCACTTTCAATGTGTGATACTGAGACACAATTAAAGTACAAAACAGATACTAACGAGCAGATATGGAACTCAGCTACTATACCTGTTCTGGTGCAGGTATTCACTTAATCCCTTGTGAAGAAACTGCAACACTACACAGAGGAGGAGAAGAGAGTTAATGAGAGGCTTTTCTCACTTAGTTTTTTGTTTTGTTTTTTCTAAACAAGCAGGATATTTACCTTCAGACAGCAGTTTGTTGATGCATCTCTCGCCTGGAGAAAAGGACAATTATGCAAAAGTAGTTATTCTCCAATAAGAGGTCAGATTTATATGATAACTGTGGTGATCAAAAGTAGAATAAGGAATACACCCACTGACCGAGAGGGAAGCCGTCCAGAAAGGCAGCGACGGTGTCTACGATGTGTGGGTACTGCTCTGAAGTCGGGTTGGACAGACAGTCGGACAAGCAGGCAGACAAACTGCTTAAAGTGTGCTCCTGCAGCCAGGCTGGTGCTGAAGATAAGGCACTGAGGAAAGCAAAATGGAGATGTTTTTATTTATCGGGGAGAAACTCTTGAAAAGGCACCGCGTGTAGCATTTCGGGGGATCCAGTAGCAGAACTGGAATAAAGTATTCATAACTATGTTTTCGTTAGGTAGAATCATCTTTTTTAGTGACAGAATAAACCCTTCCAATCTACATAGGGGGCGGGTCCATGTTTCTACAGAAGCCCAGAACAAAACCAATCCCTGACTCTAGAGAGCGCTTTTAACCATCAGACAGATAGCTGTGTACCTGGCAATGACTCGTCGCAGGGGGTTCTTGGCCTGCAGGGTGGTGTAGACCAGAGACAGGGTGTGTAGACAGGCCTGTAGAAGGGCTCCATCGGACTTCTCTTCACTCAGCGCCTCCAGCAGGGAACCTGCCTGGTGCAGAAAGGACACACAATGGTCATCTACTGCATTCCATCCAGAATAGTTACAAAACGTTATGATCAAACCTTTTTTTTTTTTAGATAGATAGATAGATAGATACACACACACACACACACACACTTGTCTGAGGAGGACAAACCATGGTACATTTCTTGTTGTCTATAAAGTCAATATAATGTTGCATGTTGCTCTTTTTTTTATTAATTTACTCTTTTATTACATATTGCATTGCTCCCAACCAACCTTTTTAACCAGCTGGATCTGCTGCATCGGCTCCGACAGCTCCAAGCAGGACTGCAGGGTCTGGGCGACCTGCCGGACTCCATCCTCTCCTCCATCCACAGAGAGCGACACTAGAAAGATCACACAATATAGACCTTAGATAATAGAGAGAGAGAGAGAGATATGTGTGTGTGTGTGTGTGTGTGTGTGTGTGTGTGTGTGTGTGTGTGTGTGTGTGTATATATATATATATATATAAAAATGCAGCAGTGGAGTGTAGAGGGAGGTTCCCAGACTTTTTCAAGCCAAGGACTCTGAACTGACACAAACTAGACACCGGACCCCCATTTGATTTTGTCCCAGGGTCCCCCATTGGTTATAGGATGACAGGCAAAAGGATGAATTACTTTGTTTTTAAATCAACCATAGCAACGTGGTCACATTACCGATCAGCGTGTGTAGTTTCTCCTCATCCAGAACCACAGCCTCCACTTTAGCTGTCGTCTTCCTCTTCACCACCATGACTTGGCCTGCGTGTGAGGCGCACAGCATCAGTTAATTCCCTCTGTTCGGCGTTTGTCTAAAACAATAACTTTACAACCTTCTTCTACTTAGCCTGGTTATGGATAATACAAACCAGAGGGTTGAAATACAGTGACGTTAATCGACTGTCACCTTAATAACGGTCCCTCAAGGAAACATTATTTGTTTCCCCATTATTTGTTTCCCCATTATTTGTTTCCCCATGGCACACCTTTGCCACACACACACACACACACACACACACACACACACACACACACACACACACACACACACACACACACACACACACAGTTGTTCTCCTTTACTTTGGCTAAAAGTAACGTTACCGCTGCTAGGACAACTGTTAGCCAACTATTGCTAAGTTAGCCGCCTCTGCGTGCAAAAATGGAAAGGGAAAACACACATGACAAACAACGTCTGAAGCAGTATACCGACGCAATGCTCATAAAGACTTGTAGCAGCTAAATAAAAGTTCAACGTTGAATAACAGTAGCTAGCGTTCACCTCAATTCAGCATGAGGTTCTCACTTGAAGCTCTTCTGTTTCGGCTGTTAACGTTAGCTGTAATTCGTGTCAAGCTCGAGGATAAAAAAGCTCTCATTTCCGGTATATATTTTCAGAATAAAACTAACTTTAAACATCATGCCCACAATAACAATATAAAATGCAATTTATATCTACTTTTTGTTAATATACTTAAACTTTATTTAATTTAATGTTGTTGAAATTCATTATTTTTTTGCGAACTGTGTGGTTGAACAACTTCTCCAAACATATATATTGTAAAACTTTAAACTTGACGCCACACTCATTAATTTCCCCTCTATCGTTCCCGCAGGCTTGACAAACCTATGGTCCATGCTGCACATGTGGGTACGTCACTTCCGACAAATTGTCCCACACCGCCCTCAGAAACTTATCTGTCCATGAAGTAGCGCTCCGGATTCTCATTGGCGGACATCACACACCGGTCAAACACGGAGCGTCGTGGTTCTGCTGCACCAGGACCGCCTACCGAAGACGTGATTGGACGTGTCGTGATAAACCACACCCTCTTAAAAATCCAACCCGTCTCCAACTTTTTCCCCGAGAGCTGAAATTAAATCCACTGGGGCAAGAGAGAAATTCACCGTTTTACTCATGAATCAGGATTTTTCTCCTCAGGATCAAAAAGAAAATGTATAGACGCTGGAGTCGACATGGACTGAAGTCCGTCGCATAGTTTCGATCCATCAGATAATCTCGAGGGGTAAGTCGAGAAACTTTGTTGAACATTTTTTTTATTAAATAGGAAACGACGAGGAGTTGTCTATTTCAATGGAACTGTTATCTCAACTAAAACCAAATTAGCAGGAAAAACGTGACCGGTTTCTCAGATGGCCGCTATTTGGTCGAATGGGAAATTGAAGATTTAGTCGAAGACACTGATGAATGTGAATACAGCAGTATTTACTGGTTGCCATTACTCATACATTTATTATTGAAGCTAAATCAATAAATAAGTGATGCTATTTGTGTCTTTTGCTGGCTGGTGTTATATGAAATTGAATGTCTAAATATTTCTAAAAATACACGAGCTATGATGAATTATAGTCGATTCAATTTAAAGTACCACAAACTATTTAAAGTTTCACCTTTGCCTCAGAGTGGTTTTTAAGTTTCTGCCTGAATCATGAAGGAGGGTCCTTTAAAAAGGTAAAAGCATCTTATAATAGATATTACCTCAGTGATTAGGGCGCTTTACTTCCAGCTAACTACTACATCACCAGTCCAGACCCCAACATCACAGGGAAGCGCTCAGACAGCAGATTCTGGTCCCACTCTCTCTTTACACCGAGGCTGACGTAAAGTCAACAGGAAGTGAGACAGAGAGACAAAAAGAAACTCAGAGTCAGGGTTCAGGGGTCAAATGGCCTTCAGTGTTTTCCACTGAGCACATCTTTCATCATCGCTGTGGAATGACGCTTGAAAAAAAAGAAAGTACATATATACCGTACTCCATGATAGAAAATTTACTAATCTTCTCACAGGATCTCATTAAATTCTACAAAACAGGGACACACAAGGAGGTGTGAATGAAGTCAATGTCCCAGAAGATGAGCTGAACAGCACTCCCCATAAGATAACTGTAACAAAGGCACTATAACAATATCATATTTGTATCAGGATAAATAAAAGGCCTCATTCAACTACAACCTGAAAAATAAACTATTATAAAGAGGATTGTCTTCCATAAAATTTCCCATAAAACTTAATTGGGCTTTCCAGTGAAAACTGTTGCATATTTTAAGTGACTCATGGTAATATAAAGTGTTGGTACATTACAATACAATACAATTTGTATTCCTTTTTTAAATAGATATGTATAAGAACAAGCGGACAATTCCTTAACTAACATCCACATGCAATAATTCATGTTAAAGTCCTCTATATTGTTTTGGGGGATGAAAGCCCCCATCCCTCCTCCTCTTTGCCTTCAGTGTTCACCACAGCAAAACAGGCAGAAATAAGCCCGTGGAAAGCTTTTTTTTTGGAACGGCCTCCCTCCACACATGTTTGCAGTCTTTTTGTGAGCAGGCCAGGCCGGTAATGAGAGGTTATTACTTGGAGGAGCAGAAAAAAACGAAGGCTTTTCTGTCTTCCTCCTCCTACATCAGAGATCCTGATCTGTCCCTCTCCTCTCGTCTCATCTAATTTCGTCTCCTCTTCTCTCTTCTCATCTCATCTCCTCTCATCTCTCTCTCGCTCTCTGTGTACGTTACGTATTTTAACGCCTGTTTTTCCTTTCCTGTTTGGCTAAAAAGCTATACGCCCACTGGTCCAGCTGGACTCGACCCCTGGATTATTTCAGGTGCTGGCTGGTGGCAAAACATCTGCACAACTACAACAAACTCACTGACTAGATATGTTTGTTTGGTCATTGGCCTTCCGTCAGAAAATCAGATATGTTTCATTGATGTCATGTTATTTACAAATGCAACACTTATTGCCCTAATTCAACAACCCTTATGAGTTTCAGGGCGAGAAACGTTCTGGAGATAAACAAGTAACCCTAACTTAGGTATGACAATTGTTAAAGGGAGACACCCCAAGGTGAATGGGGTAAAAAGAATAACTAATAGAAACCGCCATGAAACGTCCACCGTTGATTACTGACAATTATGTTTTGGTATAACAAGTTTTCGGAAAATGTATTTGTAAAAATGCAAATGAGGCATTGCGTTATTAAATGATTTGCATACATTTCCAGAACAGAAATGTGAACATTGGATAAAGCCAGGTTTAAAATTCTTGTTTCATTTTTTGACATATTAGAGCCTAGTATCATCCCATACAATTTGAAAATAATGTCAACAACCATAAAAACTTATATTTTTTAGGAATGAAATGTTGTATTCATTAATTAGGCCATGAATAAAATATGAACTAACCCCTTTGTGAAAACCTCCCGAATGTAGAGAGGAATGAAACTGAAAAGTTGGGAGATTTCAGAGAAAAAAGTAATTTTGAGAAAACAGCCTTTAAAGATTCCATTCCATTCCATTATCCAAACCCGCTTATCCTATTTAGGCTTGCGGGGGCGCTGGAGCCGATCCCAGCTGACATATTGGGGCGAAGGCAGGGAACACCATGGACAGGTCGCCAGTTTATCGTAGTGCTCATATAGAGACAGACAACCATTCACGCTCACATTCACACCTACAGGCAATTTAGAGCCTACAATTAACCCGGAGAGAACTCACGCTGCCACGGGGAAAAAGTGCTGCAAACTCAACACAGAAGGGCTGCGGGATCAAAATTGTCCAGTGCACGAAAAATACTGTTTTTGTCTGTAGTGTCTCTTCTGAAAGCTGAAGACTTGAAGATGCTGAACAGATTTACAAAAGCTAGAGTTCTAGCCACTTAGGCACCAAACCGTAGCCTCGATGACGCGACCATTCACTGTCGAAGTGCCCCGTAAGCAAGACACTGAACCCCAACCAGCTTCGAGGAGAGGTTGGTGGGGTGAAAACAACATATTTCCCACAGGAGACACGCAGCTGACCACAGGTCTCTCACTGCTGCGCGTCGGTCTTCCACAGGGTCGGCCCAGCATGGCGGAGGGCGAGGAAGCCATGAGTCAGGAGGACTGGAAGGAGAAGTGCGTGGTCCTGGAGGCGCTGCTCATGAAGTTCCGAGTGCAGATCATCAAGATTCGAGAGCTCACCGCCGACAAGGTTGGTTGCATACTAAGGTACCACATACTAATAGTATGTGCTGCGTACTAAATGAATGGCTATGCCATTACCAATGGACTGTTCACGCTGAAGTAAACTCAAGCATCAAGATCACACGATTGTATCAATCGGGGCGCTACGGTACAAGGCATCATTCAATGAAGATTGTTCATGGGGGATTGTTTATTAAATGTATTTTTTACACTACACTTGACGTGAGTTGCCGCCTGTACCCAGGCGGCAACTCACGTCAAGTGAAGCCAATGCGGAAGCGTCTTAAACTTGCATTCTCTCGCCAGCAGGGGGGCATAAAGAAGTCAGATTGTATAGAAGTCTATGAGAAAATTACCCTACTCCTCACTTGATTTCTTACCTCAGTAAACATTGTAAACATGAGTTTATGGTCTCAATCTCTAGTCTTCTTCAATTCAGCATGTTCAGCATTTAGTAAATTATGGCCCATTTAGAGTCAAATTGACTATAAAGCCGAGTATGCTTCAGGGCAGGCTTACTGTGATTGACAGGTCGCTACTGCTACCAGAGCCATATACGCCGTCTCTACATCACTTCCCCGCATTCCAAATATGGTAACTTCCGTTCATCGGTTGTGAAAAAATAACATAGCGACGGCCATAATCCAAGATGGCGATGGCGAAAACACTGAACTCGAGGTTTCATAACGGCAGTCCACAAACTAATGGGTGTTGTCACCAGTGGTGTATAAAGTACCCAAAAGCCGTACTTGAGTAAAAGTAAAGATACCTTACTGGAAAATTACTCCAGTAAAAGTAAAAGTCACCTATTAAAATACTACTTGAGTAAAAGTCTTAAAGTATCTGATATTTTCTGTACTTAAGTATCAAAAGTATTTTTCTGATATAAAATGTACTTAAGTATTGAAAGTAAAAGTACAAGTACATGCTTTTAATAAAAAAGCAAAGGGTCAGAATTTTGAGAATTATGAAGTTTATTCTTTTAAGTGCTGTGGCCACCGTGACCAAGGACCAGGAGTTGTGTTGATACAATAACTGGGTTGGCTGGGATCCATCCATATATAGTATGTTCAACATAATATATTGTACCTAAGTATACTTTTGCATCTACTATGAACTTATCATCATAATTCTCCAAAAAGCAATATGACACTATGAAGGACTTGTAACAGTGTGGTTATAAGTATGCTCATTCCCGCCGCCGTGGGTCTCTTGGTACCGGTCTGTGGGTCTCTTGGTACCGGTCTGTGGGTCTCTTGGTACCGGGCCACAGAAAGAATGAATGAAACATTTCAATTAAATAAAAAAAAGGCCGGAAAGATGTTTTATTGTGAAAAATGACCGCATACATCCGTCTGTGGTAACCTCAGACGGAATCTCTTGACACATGTCAATATGTTACGTTACCCTAAAAATGAAACGTAAGTCTGTTACAACTCTGTCGGTGATCTGGAAACCAAGGCAGAGTATCGTGAGATCGCCAAAAAAGCATGAAAACCTGCTTCCATTTCAACATCCTGTCTTTGTGCAGCGCGTTATAAGTTAAGCAGTAGACTGAACTAAAGGTTTAGTTAGCAGTAGAGTCAGTAGACTGGACTAAAGGTTTAGTTAGCAGTAGAGTCAGTAGACTGGACTAAAGGTTTAGTTAGCAGTAGAGTCAGTAGACTGGACATAACGAACACACGTCAGGTGTCGTTGTCTCCCGTCTCTCCGAGGTCGGACCCGGTCTGTGAAAATATTGTCTTCACGTAACCGGTCCGTGACGCATAAAGGTTTGGGAGCGCTGGACTAGAGGATGTAGAGGGAAAATGCAAAACATTGTGATTCGCAAAACCTGCTTGGTGGAGTCTGTGTTCCACCACAGTCCCCGATGTTTTTTTTTTCTTTTTCTAAAGATAGATTTGATTTTGTAGCGAGTAACGAAGGTTTCAGGAGAAATGTATCGGAGTAAAAGTATCATTTTTCTTTGCAAAATGTAGTGAAGTAAAAGTAAAAGTAAACAGAAATATAAATAGTAAAGTAGAGTACAGATATCCCAAAAAACTACTTAAGTACAGTAACGAAGTATTTCTACTTCGTTACTATACACCACTGGTTGTCACGAGGACTACGTCTATTTCTTATATACAGTCTATGACTGTACCTTAAAGCTACTACAAGGAACTTTCATTTTGTGTTGATTTTGGCGGTCCCTGTGGACGAAAGTGGTAGTGTTTCCGAGGAGCAGCCTCCATTGGAAAAAAAAAGAACTGTAGTTTTTACTGAAGCAGGAGTCTGCTACATGCAGTCCTGGTTTTGGTTCTTCCGTGCCTCTCTTCCCTCCAGCGGGCTCAGCAATACGGCCTGGGTCTCCAGCAGCGTGGTGTTGGTGTTGTCCGCCGTGGTGTTGTCTCCCATCTCCTAGTAGACCGGAAGAATGGACCGGCGGAGTAGACCGGCGGAGCATTGAGGCTCTGCTCCTGACCCGAGGAGATGCTTCTGACGGGCCCTGATCTCTCCTCCTCCCGCTGGAGCTTCCGACTGCAGGTTGAAGGGGGCAGGGAAGCCAAATCTGGACCTTGCGTACACAAAATTTGGATACTACTCATTTGGAACACACTCAATTTTACGTCACACATAGTGTGAATAGTTACAATGTTGTTTTTAATACAGCCCTCGTCTCCTTCCGAGATGCATTTAAGGGGTCGGGACCTCCTCAGTGATGGAGACGCTGATGATTGCTGAAGGAAGGAGCGAGGATGGGCGCCATTAGTAGTTGAACGTAAAGGAACTTCTGCTGTGATTATTGGCAGACTACCCCACATAGGAGACATTTGTAACGCTGACCCAGTGCACTGCTTGTTTTGCATCAGCTTCTTAATAACAGGCGATCCCTGGTATAAAATAGTCCTGAATGAGATAAAAACTTTGGGGATCCTGCACGGAGGACGACCAACATGTCGTCCTCTGCTCTCAAACAGGGAGTTGTGGTGGTGTGTCTGGCCGTGCCTCCCTGCACTGGGCTGGCCCAAACCGCTCAGTGGCCTAGATCTGAAGCCGTTCTCCAGGGAGGCTGATTAGAGCTCTAATGTAAACAGCAGTCTGACCACAGGGCTCCGCCATGCACTGCATGATGGGACTGACCCAGCTCCAGTTGATTACAGAGTCAAAGTAAGCTCAGCCGGACAGCAAAACAAAACTCCCGTGGAGACTCGGGAGAAAGATCAGCACACATAGCCCACATAGCACACGCGCATGTATTTTCGTCTTATCCATCCTATTCGACAGTTTTAAATTTAGCTCATGTTTATAGGGCTTTTCTACTCAACGCCATTAAACCCACCATTAAACACACAAAGTGTTCTATAGTTCAGCTCTGCGTCACCGATTTACTTTTTCTCCTTGAGTTGACTGTTATAGTTTAGCAGGTTAGCGCTCAGTACCATGTGCCAGTTTAAATGTCAGTCTCATGCTAGTTTGAGTTTCTGTACACTGTAACAGGAGGCCTGTGAGTTTGTCGTAAATATGACGGAGAATCCGACAATCCTTTTATTTCACGGCATGCGCAAAGCCGCTTATTTAGTTCCCATGGAAACATCTTCTTTTTTAAGATCGATTCCTTTCCATTAATTTAAAAGAGTTAAACTGCATGGCAGAACTTTAGTCGGGTAGAATGAAAAAAAGTTAAGTAAATTCTCCAGTAAACCCAAACTAGTTGCATCATATCTGAGATGATTGAAACAGATTGGCCACTATCAGACTTTCAGACACATATTGCTAAGTCATGCAGGATCATGGATCACAATTGTTTCCCCTCAGCCATCAGAATGTAACACATGGCTATTTAACTCACTTGGTTTGTCAAGAATGACCCATCACTTTGTGCTCCCTGACCCGCTGATGCTATGAGCTCATCATGTTAACATGCACAACCCCCTGCTGATGTGTTTTTCTCTCCACTGTGGCTCTCACCGCCTGAGCCAGCGCTTGTTGTTTTTAAAAGCAGTGCGGGGGCGCACGTACGTCACTACAAAATCCCCCTAATACCCCATGGTGGAGGTGGGCTAATAAAAAGGAAGAAGGAGTTGTTTTGAGTGGCAATTCACTATGTTGTCGAGGCCTCTGGTGCTGAAGAAACTGCAGCTTTGGGTCCATTTGTTGATTTTAAACAACTAGTTGAGATAGTTGCCTGAATGGTCTGATTGAGTCAATCGTATGTTAATTACCATTAATCCGGGTAGACTTGGCCAATTGTCCTAGAAAGCCTGAGCGAGAGGATGGAGAGAGAATGAGGAGAAATAAAGAAGAAATGAGGCATTGTGGAAAGATTGAGCCACCCAGGGCAGGAAATACCCAGTTTTGTAAATATGTGTGTGTGTGTGTGTGTGTGTGTGTGTGTGTGTGTGTGTGTGTGTGTGTGTGTGTGTGTGTGTGTGTGTGTGTGTGTGTGTGTGTGTGTGTGTGTGTTGAAGCAGTCAGGACTTTGAATTGACCTTCTTGCATACACATGCACACACAGTGGACGTGTATGCAAGAAGGTCAATTCAAAGTCCCTCATAAACAGTTTTTTACATAGAGTGGAAACTTGCGTTGCGTGTTTGTGGATGCAGCTATTTGGGAGGGACGTGTGTAGCCTGCTGTCACAGTAGGCTACACATCTCACGACGGAGACAAAGAGGCCGTGTGTGTTACATTTTCTGTCAGCCTATCCCCTCCCTTTCAACATAACACACTCGCTGGTCATTTTCATTCCATCTCCCTGAAAACCACAGTGAACCTCATCCCTATAAATAATGTATCATCTGCATATTGTATGAGAAAAAGATATTTCTAAACAAAAATATATAGTAAACTTTTTTTTACGATTAAGTAATTTCTTAAAATTGGATTTTTAGCAAACGTTACCCAAACAGGAGGAAGTAGTGCTTTGGTTGGGGACTATTTTCAGCTGCGGATTAATACACATTCAGTGCTCGGGAGTATTTGCAGCAGTAGGACGGTGTATGCCTCTTTTCGTGGAATTTGGTGACAATAAGTGAAAAAAAAGAAAGTATATATATTTATCATTTGGAAACACACACACACACACACACACACACACACACACACACACACACACACACACACACACACACACACACACACACACACACACACACACACACACACAGCGTGGAGATGTAATTTAAATTAATTCAATACTTTTAAGCTTTAATACAGGGCGTGACCTTAATGTCCACTTAAAATATGAAGATGTCCTGTGTAAATCCGGTTAGGTTACGTTAAAACAGACAGAAATCGCCAAATATGTGGTTTCTATTCATAGAAACCACATCACTTAAAAGATTACGATGTAAATGTAGTTATACATCTGTAAATCTAAATCTAATATTTAGATGGAACGAACAAAACAAGAACAGAACATTTAGACTAAATCTAGTGCTTAAACCAGACTGTGCAATGTACATACAGTGCAATTTATTAATAATGTTTGGTATTTATTATATGTTCAAGCCATATATATATATATATATATATATATATTACACAAACATCTGCTTTAAATTTACACCTCTAGAGCTGCCTAGTCACCACCACATTTATGCCTACGACCGACCTTGAGTTATACACATTTCGACAACGAACAGATCTGAACTATAGCTTTACAGCGTCAGTGAGCATGTCCTCCTGAGAAAAACTGTGACTATTTTCGGTGAAATTTCTTGATATAAAACACTGCAGGTCAGCAGTGTGACTCGCAGCTTCTACAGAGGGAGGCTTTGTGAGCTGGCTGCGGATGGAGCGATGGAGGAGGAGGGAGAAGGGAGGGGGGTGTAGTCCGGGATGGAGGTTGGCCACAGAGCGCCAGTTGTGGAATTCCAGGAATGGAAGTTGAGTTGGAGTTTGGATCCGAAGCGGGGGAATCGACTGCGCGGAGGTGCGTCGTTGGGAGTTCCATGGAGCCTGAGGGGGAGAGGGTCGTGCGTGCGTGTGTGTGTGTGTGTGTGTGTGTGTGTGTGTGTGTGTGTGCGTGTGCATGTGCGTGTGCGTGTGTGTGTGCACCCAGGCCTTATTCATCCTATATATAACATACAAAATGAGGAAAACATACACTAGTGGCACACATGGTCTGATACAAAAGAGAATATCATCATCATCAGACATGTGTTTATGAGTCGTGTGTGTGCGTGTGCGTGTGTGTGTGTGTGTGTGTTTGCGTGTGTGTGTGTGTGTGTGCGTCGTCTCCAGCTCCAAAAAAGCCCTGTAATTAATGTGCCATTCTCCGCCACATTCTATATCTGTTATAGAGACGTGGTTTGCCGTTTGCGGCACAGCGGAGGATCTATATAGAGTGTGCTCGTGTAATATTAACCGTCTCCACGGCGGCTTTTTATCAACATGGAAGTGGACTCAGCGTAGAGTGATTCAGATCAGGAGAATTCCCAGAGTACCTAATTTCATACCTTTTTTTCCCTCTTCGTGAACGTGAGCTTTTAATGCTGTAACATGCAACCACCACCGGCAAATGTATTTTTATCGTGTTGCGGTGCAGCCATACTTTCCAGCGGTTTGATGTCACACTGGACTCTGTCAAATACGTCGAGCTCGACCTCGTGCTGTAGCCGGGTGCAGCGGTGGGCCAATCACGCGCCGCAATTTAGTCGAAAGAGCGCTATTGGCTGCGAGCACAAATATTTGTGTTTTCTTTCTACATCCGGATATAAAAAGGATAAAACGCAGTTTCCGTCTGACTGGAGACGTTTCGATACGACTTGGTTTTTAAGGTGTCGAGTACCACCATTTTTTCATCAGCACAGAAGGGTAAATTGGGACACAGTATCTCCAAAACACATGTGAAGAATCTCCAGGCCAAGTGTTGACATGCAGAGACATAAACCCATATACCATCTTGTCCGTAGAATTCTAAAAATCACAGTGTGGAAGGCCTCGCTTCCACTTTGATCCAGAGAATGCTGTGCAGTGGAAACACTGAGCGGCTCTGGCAGGGTGTGGCTGCTTTTTTGGACCGCGCTCTCCCGGTCTGGTTCTCCGGGAGTCAACAGACGCAGGGGGAAAGCTGGAGCAGGCCATGCCATGCAGCCTGTATGGCAGCAGCTAAACACAGCTCCAGCTCGTCACGTTATACACTCGCAGTTTGGTCATTGAAGGGAGCGGCAGCAACTTTTGTTAACCCGAGTGCTAATGTGTTGATTTCTACAGTACATTTAGGAGAACCACCGTGGACACCAAGCAGCTGACAGCATCAGAGTACATCTGACATTGTGTGTTGGATGCAAGTCCCTTTCCACTTCGAAAACGTTGTACCAAGTCACATTTCTAAGGAAATGTAGTTACATGCAGGAAGTTGGGTGGAGGAACTCTAAAAAAAAGCTGTATTCTTTGATAAATTAAAATAAAATAAAATAAATAAATTAAAATGGTTGTGTGTGTATATATATATAAACCGGATAGTTTACCCCAAACTTTGTTTGGGGGGACAAAGTTCAGGGAGATTTCGTGACGCAGAAAGTTTTCTTTCTGCGACACAAACTCTAAACTATCCGGTATATATATGTATGTATGTATATATATATATATATATATATATATATATATATATATATATATATATATATATATATATATATATATAAAATATAATATGTTTTATATTATATATTATATATTAGTTTTGGACTGACAAAACAAGACATTTAAACTTTAAAGTTGAATTTGACTGACATGTCATACATTTTATTGACCATGACAATTAATCAGTAAAACTAATCGACAGATTAGTCGATGATGAAAACAATCGTTGGTTGCAGGCCTGAATCATTATATACTGGAGTTTTAATTCCAATTTTATAAAAAAATGAAGTGTTGCTGCATTAAAAGGGTTTGCACGGGAATTCATTTTTTTAATCCTTGGTGATTTTGAAGGTTGTACTATTTATTATTTTACCGATTAATAACAATTCAGTGTTTCAATCTCTGTATTTATTTGTTACATTTTGTTTTGCAAAGTGAGGAAAGTTATGTTTGCCTGATGATGTTGCCTTCCACATGAAAGGATGATTCTTATGGGGTGTCTTGATTTTAGCCCAAGACTTTTGAGTTTTGGTATATTTTGAATTGGTTAACCCATCCGCCCATTTTCTTATTCATTTGTTTATTCATTCTAATTCAGGTAAAGTTTTTGTTAATATGATTGATGACATCATTAGGAATTATTGTTATATACTGCAGCTCTACAAATGTGGCAGAATACAAAAAAAGAATTTGATGCCATTCCAATCGCACATTAGCCCGACCATGAATAGAAGTATATGGCATTCTACATGCTGCAGGCTGAGTATGATACCAAACAGAACCCATTTAATAAACGCTGTGAGGTCTCTGATTGGTGAACATTTTTTTCTGGAACCAGTCAATCTGTCAATGGAGAAGGTGAAGCTCTGTTTGTCGTAGAATTACTCCTCCATTATCTTCAGTACTTCGTCCTATTCTGAGCTACGTCCCGTCGTCTGGTGTGTCAGCCCAATCCCCCTCTACAGGATTGTCAAAAATTCCTTCATAATCTACTCTATAACGTGCACATGTGCACACGGAGCAACAGTATTCCAGCCACGGTATTCGCGGTGCTACACAGAGACTCTCCGCCACCATTCCCGCAATATGTTGCCTCCATGAAGCCACTGAGGTTTGAGAGACTCTCTCCGCGCTGATTCCGTCACTTTGAGCCGAGGAATGTCAGAGGAATGCTGCTCATGAAGTCGTCTCTCTCCTCAATTCTGTCTGGGCTTTTAGTCCTCGTGCGCGCGAGCGTCCATCCCTGAGTGTGTGTGTGTGACCTTTTAAGTGTTGCTGCAGTTTTAACACACTACTACCAGGTTCCACATGCTCGGCTCTGATCTGAGCACACAAAGAGCCGGTTGTGCCTTTACAGATGTGATGCCACGTCATTATTATAAAGCTGGTCAAAGTTGCTGTGCAGCACTTCTGCAGAAATTGGAAGTGGCGCTCAAAAACTTCCTTAACCTGCTGTAAGGTCCACTGTGTAAAAGAAGAAAAAAATTATCTCTTGTCACTCATATTGTAAATGTTTCCGAGAGTGAAAATGGCATCTCAAAATATGAGGGTGTTATGGACGATTTTACAAAAAGCGGCCCGTGCGAGAGGATTCGGCCTCTGTGCATCACTGATGACATGCGGTGAGGTTTGTGACTGGTGAGGCAAATATATGAACCCACTAGAGTAGCTTAAACCCCCATTCAATTGGCAGCTTGCACATTGACTACTGGGTGTTTTTCATATTAGCATTCTTTACACAGAAGGTACATATTTAATACCTAAACTAAATAGGTTCTACACATACGTTCTACACTACCTATTCTATGGAAAGAAATGATGTTTTATAAAAGTGTCTACAAATAGTACAGTGGTGACAAACAATGAGAAAGCAAAAGGCACGCGCTCAACCCAGTTCATGAGGGACTGCACAATCTGAGATGAGGCACAACTCGTCACTGCCTCACTGCCTCACGTGTTTGAACAGGACATGGGCAAATTCAGCTAAATCTATCTATCAGCCGATATCAGCCAATAGAGTATAATCGGGAGAAATAGAGACTGGGAGATTTATGAATGAAACGGTGTAAAGAGAGTCTTCCTTTCTGAACTACCGCTTCAGCTTCATTTATTTTATTGTATCATTATTAGTTTTTTGATGACAGGTGAGCCTCCCCTGACCGCACGTCCCTGCTGTGCATGCAATGCATCCTGGTAAACGTATACAGTATATAGTCGCTGCCGGCGCAACTCCATGAGCAGAAGAAACCCGGCTTTCTCTGTTGATATAGCACGTTGAATGTATCACTTCAACGGACTACATTTACCATGAACACCAATTGGACGTCCACTTTAAAAGTTTTAAGCATAATTGATGAAAGGAAGCTAATAATTACAATTAGTATACAATCGCTCAGATTCCCAATTGGACAACACAAACATTGTTAGCAGTAATACATCATTATGAGTTTGTCGAAAGAAATCTGTGGATTGTGCTACCAATTAAAGCAATTATTAGTTAGAGGTTTCGTATGAGGAGGAACTTGTTGATAAATGCCTAATGTGTAAATGCACATTTTAGATACATAACTTTGAGTATCCTAATTGTGATTCTAAACGTTCTAAAGTCCAGCTGCAAAGCATCGGGATCTGTCTTTATCTGCTGCTGTTGTGTTTGGCTCGCGGACTGAAGTGGAGTTGATATTTCAGTGGTAGTAAAATAAAAGGAGAATGAAAATAAGGTGAGATAAAAAAAAAATATATATATATATACATATATATATACTTATTGTGTTCTTTGTTTCCCAGATTCAACAATTGGAGACGCAGGTGATCGATGCTGAAAAACGGGCCTTCACCGCTCACCAGCAGGTTAGGACCCAAACTCCAGTGTGTTCACTTGTTCACTTGTTTGCTTTCACTTTGTATGTGTGTGTGTGTGTGTGTGTTATATTTGCGGTGTGTATGTGTGATTTCCAGGTGCAGTGGATGGAAGAGAAGCTGAAGGCCCCCGACAGTCAGTCGGGAGACTCGGAGGTGCGTCTGTTCCGGCGGTGCCAGGAGCTGCAGGTCCTGGTGCAGGAAAAGGAGGACGTCATCGCCCAGCTGGAGCAGCAGCTAGAGGAGCAGGTAATTTCAGGAATTTCATCCAAGCTGGCAGACACCGAGGTGCAGAGGGAGATACGGCACGCAGGTCGGTCGGTCGGTCGGCAGACACAAAGACACACACACACTGCATCAGAAATATTGTCACACTACGTCCTCTCTCACCAGAAACAGAGCCGACTTCAGGATGCCAAAACAGTGGAGGAGAAAGCAGCTAAGATCAAGGAATGGGTGATGCTGAAGTTGTCAGAGGTATTATTAAAAGACAGTGTTAGATTTCAAGTTGCACAAACTTATTCAATCGGATGGAAATGTGGCTCAGATGTGAGCTGGGCGGTGATGTAGTATCACCAGTATCTCATTCCATTAGATAAATCCCTGGGCCCGAGACAGGGGCTTTTCTTTTGAAACACGTTTCTCCTTCAGTTTGAGGTGGAGAACGCGGAGTTGAGAGAAGCCAACAAGCAGCAGGAGGCTCAGCTTGGGGAGTTGCAGAAACAAGTGCAGTGTGAGTTTCAAATCAGTTTTTTTTTTATGTCGAAAACTGGCTTGAAATTATTATTATGAAAATAACGTTCAGTGTTTTTTTTGTTTTGCTTGTCCGCAGCCTTCGAGCAGAAGTGCGGCGACGGGAGAGGCGTCCTGTGCCGACCAGGTGAGGCCCAGCGCCTCAGCAGCCTGACATTCGGTTGCTTCCAGGTGAGGGGGAAGAGCCCCCAGGTGCTTACTGGACCAGCACCCTGCCAGAGGACCCTCAGCACCCAGCGGGGGGCGGAGGGCAGAGACGCAACCAGTAAGTCACCACAGATTCACAGTTTTGGATTCGGAAACGGATTGTGGGCGAAACAGGACGCTGGACAGTGACTCAGAAGACCTCTGTAGCCATTAGGTCATATCTTTGTCACTTAAATAAATGTAAAAGCTGTTTTTATTTGACTGGAGGACGGAAGCCCTGAGAGACCAATGAGAAAACAATGGTGATTCTGGTGAAGTCTGACATTCAAATTGTTAATGACGAGGATATTATTTCCTCGTCAGTTAAGTTTTTGTTTTTCATCTGTGTAACAAGAGGCGAAACACAAGCAACATACATTGTGAGTCAGCAAGTTATGTAAATTGAAACTCACCTGGTGGTGGTACACTTCAGCCTCTTGTGGACGAACTGAGTATTACAACAACAAACAAAGAAAAGTTATCCTGACAAACAGAACAATTCTTTGACACCTGTTGGATATGTATTTTTGCTTTGACAGAGAAGGGCAGCAAGCAGACAGCCTCCTCGGGGACAAACGGTGACGTCCAGAGACCGGACCAGACTGGACCTCTGGAGGATGACAGTGCATCTGAAAGCCTGGATGAGAGCGTGCGCGGATCCGAGTCTCGTGGCGTCTCCTCTGTGCTCTCTAGCGCTGCGTCAGACGTAGAAGGAGGAGGAGGAGGAGGAGGAGGAGGAGGAGGAGGTCTGGAGTTCAGCCGCCCCGGCAGTGAGACCTACCTGACTGCTTCAGACGACAGCAGCTCTCTGTTCGACGAAGACATGCAACGCGCCGAGCGGCCCGGCTTCGGCCTGCTGGGGTCGCCGGATGGGATGCTGGGAGGGTGTAAAGAGGAGGAGGAGGAGGAGGAGGAGGAGGAGGAGGAGGAGGCACACAGGGCCAAGCTGGAGGACCACACCTCAGACGAGCTCAACAAACGTTTCCAGTCCCAGCGACTCGACTCCTCATCTTCGTGGGGCGAAACCACCACGCCCAGCCCCATCCTCACACCAGCCCTCACCCCTAAACGACCCAACCCGCCCCAGGACCCCAGGGATAACCCTGCCTCGCCCAAACAGCCCCGGCTGCGGACCCCGGCGGGCTTCGGCTTGACGAATGCGGTTCTGGCCAAGAGACACCTGAGCCAGCCCCCGATCAGCACAGAGGCCGCGCACGGGCGAACGCGCAACGCCCTCAGCATGCTGCGCCCGCTCCGGCCACAGGAAACGGACCTCGACCAGGAGCAGCAGGTTGGCATGGAGACAGGCAGAGACGCGCCTCCTCAAGGCTCACGGACGGCGGGGCCTGCGTTTCCAGCCTTGCAGACCTCACCTGGTCCACCGGAACCCAGTCCGGAGATCAGTTGTGACAGCTCAGCTCCCCCGACACCCCCGTTACACAGGCTGCCCTCCTGGGTAAGATAATCACCTGCGGGCGACTGTGGCACAGTGGTTCGCATGCCTGTCTTTCAATCAGAGGATTGGTGGTTCGAGCCCTAGCTCTGCTAGTCCATGTTGCTGTGTCCTTGAGCAAGACACTTAACCCCAAATTGCTCCCCGTTGCTGTGTCTACGGTGTATAGAAAAAAAGTCGCTTTGGATAAAAGCGTCGGCTGTAATGTAATCAGTCTAAACTGAGACCATCGTGAAGCTCTCCACTGAATTGCATACAAATCTAATTCTTAGCAACACGTTTTCCTCCATTATATAATTTCATCGCTGTGAAATGGGCTACTGTTTGCTGCTAAGGTTAGTGCAGTAGATGGAGGTCGGCACGGCCCAGTTTGAAGAAACAGGCAGGAGTACCAGAACCGGAAGCAAAGTGATGTGCTGCTGTGGACGGCGGGGGCAGCAGCAAAACCTTTTAACGACCCCAAAGAGAAATCAATATCAGTTTGAGCTATATTTAGAATATTTTTGCAGTTCATTTGTGTCAGCGTGTTAGAAAACATGTCTTTGACATCAAATTTAACCTGTGAGGTTGCAATCTTATGTCAAAGACTTAAGATTACATCTTACATCTTAAGACATAAAATATGTCAAAGAAAATATCTTCTGACTTACTGTGCATCGTTACCCGCCAGCTGCAGGTAACGGTGCACAGTAAGTCAGAAGATATTTTCCTACTGGAAGAACTCATTGGGGGATAGTTCAGCAAGTTCTTTCTCTCTTTCCCCACAGGAAAGTCGCATCTATGCTGTGGCTAAATCGGGAATCCGGTTGTCTGAGACGTCCTGCACAGACCCTGCTAGCAAAGGTGAGACGGAAAAGGGAGAGGAGGCAATCCTCCAACAGCACTGACTAACTGACCTGTGATCTGTGCGTTGCAGACCCCTCCCTGCAGTCCTCCTACCCCGCCTTTGTGATGTACACGTCCCTCATCTATAAGAACATGACTGCTCCGGTTTACACCACTCTGAAGGGGGTGAGTGCCGGTTAAACATCTCTACGAGTTTGCTGTTCTTTTTGTGTTGACCCTCCCTCTCCCTCGTCTCGCAGAAAGCCACCCTGCTGAGCAGCAGTCCGTTCTCGGACGACTCGTCCAGCTCCGAGGAGTCGTCCAGCTCGGGGGAGGAGGACGGCTCCCTCTGCAGCTCCCGTGCCTCCTCCAGCTCCCGCAAGGACGGCAGCCCGGGGAGCCCGCGCTCCCTCAAGAGAGGTACAGCACGTCCCAAGATGTTTACCGCCATATGAGGCTGAAAACTAAGGCCCGTGCTCCCTTGTCAATGTTGCTCTTCCTTCTCCTCCAGCTGTGTCCATGTCCTCGATGACATCAGAGAGCGACTACGCCATCCCCCCCGATGCCTATTCCACCGACACAGAGTGCTCTGAACCAGAACAGAAGCTCCCAAAGACCTGCTCTTCGGCCGGCGACAACGGCAGGAGCGTGAGTCAGCAAGTGGACATCCCTGAATGTTGTCTGTTGACCGCCTCACCCAGGCGGCAACCTCCAGTTCTGACGAGCGAAGCCAAAGTGCCTTAAACTTGCATTCTCTCAAATGGCCACAGGGGGCTACTCTTTTGATTGCCAAAAGAAAAAAGAAAAAAAAGTCAGATTGTATAGAAGTCTGTGAGAAAATGACTCTACTTCTCTCTTAATGTATTCCCACAGTAAACATTGTAAACATGACTTTATGGTCTCAATCTCTAGTTTCAAGTCTTCTTCAATACAGCATGATGTTCATTTAGTAAATCATGGTCCATTTAGATTCAAATAGACCATAAAGCAGAGTATGCTTTAGGGCGGGGCTACTGTGATTGACAGGTCGCTACCCTACCAGAGCCCTATAAGTCCAAATACGGTGACTTTGATTCACAAATCTGTGTCAGAATCCGTCAAAGCTTTATTTTGTTAGGTAGACTAGAAAATGCCCTTTCTGCATATTTTGGGGAAATTTTATAGAGAATTTTTTTTTATCTCACAGATATTTTGTATTATGCTGGGGAAATTCAAAATGTTGACTTTAAAAAAGGCAACAAACAACACTTGCTTTAAAATGTAATTTCTCATCTTGTGTCCATACAGATTTACCTTTCTTTATTTACATTCTTATTTGTGCTTGGTATTGTTTTTTTATACATATCACAGAACCACATACAGTATACTGTATTTTAGACATGAAGTCAAATAAAATAGTACGACGACTCTCTAGTTTGGATGGTAAGAGGGGCCATTTCTGGACGTCATGAGGACATCGTACTACATAGAACTCAACCGCGTTGTGACTTTGCAGGAACCAATGGAGAAGTCAGGCTACCTGTTGAAAATGGTGAAGACCTGGAAGAAAACTTGGAAGAGACGCTGGTTCGTCCTCAAAGACGGAGAGCTGCTCTACTACAACTCTCCTGTGGGTTTCATACACTTTATGAAAGTTACATAATTCGATTATTTTGTACATTTTCTTTTTTAAAACAGCTTTTTATATCTTCCATATATTTTTGTCTTTTATATCGTTAGTGTCTCGCTATTAAATGTAGTAGTATTTATCTACCGTTCTGTTTTTGACAGACACTTTGTTATCCTCCCACAGAGCAACGTGATCAGGAAACCTCAGGGTCAGATCGAGGTCAACGCTACCAGCAGCATCGCCCGTGGAGAGGGAAAACAAGTCCTCCAGGTATTTTCTTTTTTGTTGTTGTCCATCCTCGAATATCTACTCTCACAGAATTTACTCATCCTTCACCAACCTTTGGCTGCTGTTTTTTTGTTGTCGCCGTGTGCACCACAGGTAGTGACAGGGAAGCGCGTCTACTACCTGAAGGCCGACTCCCCCAACCTGCTGGAGGAGTGGCTCCGGGTGCTGCAGAGTGTGCTCAGGGTGAAGGCCGCCAGTCCGCTCTTCACCCAGCCGGATATTCGCCCCGGCATGAAGGGACTGCTCATCAAGGTCTGGCAACCTTTAAGTCTCATCTCAGAATATGACTTTCACAAACATTTCTACATCTTCAGTGAAATGTGTCCTTGCTCCATGGCAGGTGAAGCATGGCTACTCCAAGCGGGTTTGGTGTGCTCTAATTGGCAAAACCTTGTACTATTTCCGCAGCCAGGAGGATAAGGTGAGATTCAACGTGAAGTTTGCAGGATGTAAGACAGAACTGTAACGAGCTGGTCCGGTTAATGTTCCGGATGTTTTACCTGCAGCGACGTAGTGAGAATCTGTCAAATTGTAAAAGGTTAAAATAGGAAGGACCTTTAATTCAGAGGTGCGACGCAAAAGCTGTCCCCTTTTATTTCATGTGTGTGCTCTCAGTTCCCCCTAGGTCAGATTAAGTTGTGGGAGGCCCGGGTTGAGGAGGTGGACCGGTCGAGGGACTCCGTTGATGACCTGAAGGCGTGTGGGCGGGACTTACAGGCAGCACCCTTCACCATCGCCGTCCATCCACAGGAGCAAGGGCCCACCTACCTGCTCATCGAGTCTCGCCACGAAAAGGTCAGTGGTCTCTGGAAGTACATCGTTTTTCTTCTCCTTTTTTTTCTTCATATTGCAATTTTTCTTCTCTCCACTCTCATGTTGAGTCGAGGCAATTTGATTTATCCAACCAATGCAAAGAATTTGATTATTTATAAGAACTATGAGATCTGATCTAACCTGACCTGATTCTGTTCTCATAAGAATGTGAAAATGTGCCTCTCATATCACTGATGTTATTGTGTGTGACTCTGTAGGATGCATGGCTCTACCATCTGTCTGTGGCAGCGGGCATCACAGTGGGCAAAGTCGGCACTGAGTTTGAACAACTGGTGGGAAAACTCTTCCAACTGGATGGAGATCCAAGTAAGTATTTTTTACAAATTCATTTCTTTTTTGTTGTGTCTTTGATTAGGTTTTGCTAATAACCTATGGAAGCCAATTTTGCGGCACTTTCTGCCTCTTGAATGGACCACATTGTATTTCATTGATATGTTTGACATGTTCTCATTATTACCTTTAGCTAGCAGTCTTTCTCTCTGTCTCTCAGACTCCCAGATCTGGAGACATCCCATGTTGTGTTTCAGTAAGGAAGCCCTGTTGTCTCCTCTCACCACCCTGCCCTCACAAGCTCTGCAGACCGAGGCCGTTAAACTCTTTAAGGTACGCACGTGCACACACACACACACACACACACACACACACGTTCACATAGCATTGATATGCCATTTTTGTCCACAGTCAAAGAGTGATATCTCCTTCTGCATTAGTCTTTTCAAACTCTAACCCTCATTCCTCTTCAGACTTGTCAGCTTTTCATCAACGTGGCCATTGACGCTCCAGCCATCGACTACCACGTCTCGCTGGCCCAGAGTGCCTTGCAGGTGTGCCTGGCCCACCCCGAGCTTCAGAACGAGTTCTTCTGCCAGCTCATCAAGCAGACCCAGAGGAGGCAGCCGCACGGCCATCCAGGCCCCCTGCAGGTTTGCATACTCACCACATGGTGGCAGCAGTGGCTCGCGTTATCTACTGAAAAACATTTGAAAGTCTGAAAAAGTCTGAAAAAGTTTGTAATCTTCAGGGTTTAATTAGATTTTTTCTTGTTTTAAGTGCTTAGTAAAATCATGGATCCCAACAGTTAAAAATAATTTCAGGCTGTATAGTTCAAAACAAAAAGACCATGGCTCTCCCGTAATCTCCCATAGCCTATAACCAGATATACCAGAAACACCACTAGAGGGCAGAAATGAAAGCACACTATCTTAAAAGATGTAAAACAGGACTAAACACAACAGAATGAGTCACAACACAGTCTGGTGGCTCCTTTGTGAATTGAGTCAGTGTCTGATCAACAGGATCAAAACCAGCTACAACGGTTTCACAGTAAAACAAACATGCGTCTGTTTTCCAGTCCGTCTCTTACACATTGCATTGATGCTCATATTTGTGACAGTTTGTTCTGACCTTGTGTGTCATTCTTTAGGGATGGCAGTTTCTAGCCCTGTGTGTCGGACTGTTTCTGCCTCAGCATCCGTTCCTCTGGCTGCTTCAGGTTCACCTCAAAAGACACGGAGACTCCAGGTGAGAAAACACCAGGGGCCCCGAACGTTAGCATGCAGCATGACCTTTGCAAACACAGAAAAAGAAAAGAAAAAAAGAAAAAAAAGAAACATGATCAAGTCTAGAAATCTTGTTTCTACTTAATTAATGTGCCCATTTTCTCATTAATCAATTTTATCTCTAAAATTGTAGGTAGTTTCCCAGAGCCAATGCCTTGTTTTGATCCAGATGTAATTTGTACCGAGCAGAACAACCTCACACGTGAGAGCCTGGAACCAGAGAATGTTTCGAGTTTTGCCTGAAAAATGACTGAAGACCAAATAAATCGATGAGCTAACAAATTGTCAATTTATATTCTGTTGTCCAACTAAAATGTATTATTCTGTTCTGGGCCCAAGTTGTCTTACATACTATACTGAGATAATACTGACATGGCATTATCATGGAGCCAGCCTTTTACAGTCAGTTAGTAAATCATGCTATACTAACATCTGTGGTAGCTTCCCTCCAGAGATATGGTGAAGGATACTTGAACTCAGTTTATATATATATATATATATACCTCAGTAATATGCAGTTAGTGCAATATAGCCCTTTACGTACAATAACCATTATTATAACTTAAATTACATTCAAATAAAGGGGCACTACTCTGATTATACACATAGAAACACATTCAGTTCACTCATCACAAGGACGGCTACTCTCTCTCTCTCTATATATATATATATATATATATATATATATATATATATATATATTAAAAGTATAATGTCCTCTGTATAATAATTTCCTCTCTATACAGAGAGCATCCTTCTCTAAATGGAGCATCATTTACTAAATGAACATCATGCTGTATTGATGAAGACTTGAAACTAGAGACTGAGACCATAAACTCATGTTTACAATGTTTGTAGGGAATAAATCAAGTATCATAGATTTTTATACAATCAGACTTATTTTTGGAGGAGTCACCCCATGCTGGCCATTAGAGATAATGCATGGTTAAGTCAGATAAAATCCTTGATGATTTCATCAGGGTTATCTTGGATTTTGGGTTTTAACTATTTCTATCAGAAAAAAACTATTTCTATCAGAGCTTTAAAAAACATGGGTATTAACCAGTCAGGGAAAGCCGAACTAAAGGTGCTATTGAATTGCATTACGTGAAAAGTAGGATCCAGTGGTTCGGGAGCTTGATCCCATACTGACGAATACAAGTCAGGATATCTCTGCTTCTGCTGCTTCCATCCAACCATCCTTTGTTAATACTGCAGTAGATCACTGGAGTTCCCCTTTGAGATCATACATTAGCACTAATCTCCAAACATTTATCAGTGTAAACATATGGGGATTATTAACTGGATTGATCATGATCATTTAGTGAACACAGCAACATTGTTCAGTGTGTAATGTTCTTTGATGTGCGTACCACTTCTATACCACTGTGTCCTCAGGACGGAGGTCGGTAAGTATGCCATCTACTGCCAGCGCTCCATGGAGCGCACCCAGCAGAAGGGCGAGAGGCAGGCCAGGCCGTCCCGAATGGAGATCCTGTCGATCCTACTGAGGAATCCCTATCATCACTCCCTGCCATTCAGTGTCCCTGTCCACTTCCTCAATAACACCTACCAGGTAGTAATACACCACACAGGAAGATAAATAATAATAATAACAGCAGTGGCTCCTTCAAAGCTAGTTCAGTTTGACTCTTGCTGCTTCATTCTCACACCTGAGCCTCAAGTCACGCTCAGTTTACACATAACCGGTTCACTGTAAAGAGTCGGTGTGTGTTTAACATGTGTGTCATACTTGTGCGCCTATGCTTCAAATTCCCTTTACCACTATCTTACCTGTATGATCTGAGTCAAGGTTTCTCTTGAGGGAGTGTTTGTTTTTGTCACTCCCTGTCGCTCTCTCTCAGTGTATACTTGATGGAAGTGATGACATCACGGCATAGATGCCTAGTATCAGCTCTGGGCTGATCTGCTTCAAGACCTGTCTGACTAAAATACAATAACAAAGAAAATATTGCTCCATGATTGCCATGAAATGTAGTTCCTTCAGGATGAATTGTTATTATGTTGTTGGTCCCTAAACAGTTCTTCAAATACCATCATTAGTCTTTTACCTTTAATACTTTGGCCTCCAAACATCCCATTAGCCTCAGCTGTAGCCTACTTGTGTTTGGTGCTAAGTTGCACAAGTTAGCATTAGGGCTGCTCCCCCTGTGAGTCGATTAGTTGACTAATCGGTCATTTTGGTGTTTGAGTAGTCGTTTAATATGCTTTAATATGCTTTTTCATCCTGAATGACTTATTTAAAAGAAACTTAGATTTAAATATCAGGTAAACACACAAATCAACGTGAATCAAATTCATTGTGTAGTTTTACAGATCTGTCGATTAAATGAACTAAACGATTAGTTTTCTAAATCAAGTGTCAGATGACTTTAGAATTTCTTTGGTGGAACACAGCCCTAGTCAGCATGCTTACACTCTAAGCTAAAATGGTTAACATGGTAAACATTATACCTGCTAAACTAGGGTGACCAGACGTCCTCTTTTTCCCGGACATGTCCTCTTTTCGAGACCTAAAAAAAGCGTCCGGCAGGGATTCCAAAAACGTCCGGGATTTTGCTACGTCCGGGAACATAGTTATTACCCCCTTACAAGTTTTGGAAATGGTATCTCCCTCACGTTCCACCTTCTGGCAAGCTTTGACTGTAGATTGTCATTGGTCAACCGATCTCAACGTAAATGTAAGTTCACGGCATGCTATACACCACTACTACTACTATCCCCCCCCCCCCCCCCCGACGAAGTGTCCTTTCCCCCTCCTCCTCTCTCCCCCCCCCCCCCCCCCCCCAGAACGAAGTGTCCTCTTTTTCACAAACTCAAATCTTGTCACCCTAGCTAAACTGTAAAATGTTAGCATTGTCACTGTGCGCATGTTAGCATGCTGATGTTAGCATTTAGCTTAAAGTACCAATGTGCCTCAGTAAAAAAAAAAAGGAGCTTAACTGTAATGATCACTGTCATAAATTGCATTCCCACAGGTGGTGAGCTTCGATGCTTCGACCACAGTGGACGAGTTCCAGTGTCGCCTAAACCAGGACACCGGCATTAGGAAAACGGGGTTATCTGGTTTCAGCTTGTACACTGATGACCCCACTGGACGAGAGCTGGAGCACTGCCTCCAAGGAGGCATCAAGGTGCACCTTCTATTCATGCAAGTCTTACTTAAAAAAAAAAAAGACTGTGTGTTCCGTTTCCTGACATTGCGCAAATTTGTCGTCTTCATATCGCCTGCAGATTTGTGACATCATCTCCAAATGGGAGCAGGCCTCTAAGGAGCAGCACACTGGCAAGTCTGAAAACACCAGGACGGTCCGCCTCACCTACAAGAACAGGTGGAGAAGGACCCAGCCATTTCCCTCCCTCATCCTCTCCTTCTCTTTGCCTCTTTTTCACTTTTTTACGACCTCTGTCTCCATCCACAGGCTGTATTTCTCTCTCCAGGTCAGGGGGGAGTCAGAGAGGGAGAGGTTGCTGCTGGCTTATCAGACGAATGAGGCCATTGTTGCGGGACACTTCCCTGTCAACAAGGAGCTGGCTCTGGAGATGGCTGCCCTGCTGGCCCAGGTCTTTTTCCTTTTTAAATGTTTACAATATGTCCTGGCTTTGATGGGATACGTCACTGTAACGATCCCCCTTACCTCGTGGGTATTGGGCAGCACAAAGAGGGCAACACACGGTCGTCTGCAGGTTCTTAATGCACTTTATTTATGGCAAGAATCTGTTGTCTCTTCGACTGTCAGCAGTCCCGGCTGCGTCGCCTCTGCTACCTGCCCTCTTCACTCCTCCTCAGTCACTGCTTATATGGGACGGACACACACACACACACAAACAATTGCACCCAGCTGAGGCTGATCACACCTCATCCCGGCACCTGTTCCCTGAGTCGCTTCTCCCCTCCCCCTCTGCAGCTGAGCTAACCACGCCCCTGCCACCACAGTCACTTAAACAGTGACACATATTTTCCATATTATTGTTCGTTAGACCAGACCCCACCTGGAAAAAAACAAAGAATACAGTGATTGTGTCTGTGTTCAGGTAGAGTTTGGGGACTTTGAGCGTCCCTTCTCTGCCCCTGGACCAGCCCAGACCAAGTCTAACCAAACCCTGAAGCATGTCCTGGACAGATTCTACCCGAAACATTACCGCAGGACCACATCTGAGGAGCAGCTCAGGTACCAGAACACACTGAAGACTGGCTCAGTGTGTGTGTGTGTGTATCTACTTTTTAAAATGGCGATTTAAATGTGATGTTGTCTGTAAACTCAGTTATAACGTCATCAACTGTTGTAGGTTTCCATCACAGGAAGTTATTCCCTGGCAGTTAATGCTTTCATTTCCTGTCATACTTCTGATCACCCAGTAACTGTAATCAGTTTTCCATCATTCAAACAAATCCAGTCCAATCAGATCTCTGTGGGAAATAGTAAAGATTATATTCTGAAGTTTCAAATTTCTAAATGAACACAGTTGCATAACGAATTATGGCAATCAAATGCCCCCCCCCCCCCCCCCCCCCCCGCATCTCAGGCAACTGCTGCAGCGCCTCTCCGTCCGCTGGGCCTCCCTCAGGGGGCGAAGTTCCTCCGAGTGTGTGAGGATCTACCTGACCGTTGCCAGGAAGTGGCCTTTCTTTGGTGCCAAATTATTTGAAGCAGAGGTAAGTGTGTGTGTGTGTGTGTGTGTGTGTGTGTGTGTGTGTGTGTGTGCGCGCCGTAATCTCTTGTTCATTAAGGTTATTTTCTCCGTTGATGTCTATTGGGAAAAAGTATTTTTTAGCCCCGTTGCACCATGTGACGGACACGGAAGTTGTTATTTCATAGTGTGACCACTATTGCCCTCTTCCTGGAGGCTTGCTACTCAACAGACAGACAGAAAAATAAACAGCTGGCTAATAAGTAGTAAAAAACCTCCTCTGTGGTAGTCCTCGCTACAATGGCTGTCTCCAGGATCACATTTTCTCATGATGACTCACGCACATTTACTCACAAGGTTGAAAACACCATCATTGGACGGTTATTACCTCGCTGACACAGCGCCAACAAAAACAGTTTGTACCGTGCTCGTGCAGGGGGTTTCCATTTTTGTTTTGGTCACTGACAAAACATACAGTAATGTCGCAGCGGCGACTTTGGGGTGTTCACAGTGCTGTAAAGTACCGGCTGCAGGAGGATTCAATGACAGTCATTGTTGTGCTTGTCAATAGTTTAGTCCACTAACATCCATACAGTGCATCCACTTCATGTGTCACCCGTTTGGTGAGGACCAAGAACAGTGACATTGTAATATGATTGTGTAGCATACTACTCTCAATTTGTTATATTGTAGTATATTAAGACATTTAACTAGGGATTGATCTCCCTCTGCCTGTTTTCAGACCATCACTCCCTCTCCAGAGCATGGTGCACGGGTTTGGCTGGCTGTGCACGAAGATGGTATCAGCGTTCTGGAGCACAACTCTGTCGTAAGCATCTCTGGTGTTAGACCTGCCGGTGCAGGCATGATTCTCTCACCTTGCCTGATACCGTTACTGAAAATAGAGGGCATATTTACAGCATAAGTCACGCAAACAGCGGAGCGGGAAATGGTTTGGAATATCAAACAGACCTCATTGGATGCTGAGCAAGAAGCGCATAGCAATGTTTTAATTAAGAAGCTCTAAAAAGCTAGCACGCATCAAGTTTAATGCAATGCACTTGTAACACTTAAAACCTCCACAGGAATTTAGTTTCCATGTGTGTGTGCTCTACCCTCTTCATCAGAATCTTGTCAAATGTCTGTGCATCTGTGTGTTCAGAAGCCGCTGGCATCCCACTCATTCAAGAATCTGATGATGTTCGGGGGCTGCAAGCAGGACTTCATGCTGGTCGTCAGACAGAGCATCGGTGGCAACGCCAGCAAGGACAAACCCACGGAGAAACACCTGTTTGCGACCGACGCCTCCAAGGTTATTGGGAAATTTTCCTTTTTCGTCCACCCTCTTCATGCTGGTTTAAAACAGTTTTGCTGGATCCGTTTCACGTGAATGAAATCAACAAAACATGAATACGTGGAAATATATTACAAACACGTCTATCAGCCTTGTGCCAGCCTGGGGGGGGGGGGGTGTCTTAGTGAAGTCACAGTCTCCCATCCCCTCTCTCTGTTTCGTCAACAGATAAGGGAGATCACCCTTCTCCTCTCCAGTTACGTCAACAGTGCCCATCAGCAAAAGGCCGCCGCCCACCACCTCTCAGCACCGGCCCTGATGGTGGTGCAGCCCTTCAGTTTGAAGAGCAAAGAGCTGAGGAGCAAAGAGCTGAGGAGCAAATCCCCGCCGGCGCTGGGACGCCCCAGCAAGACCCCCACGCTGCTGTGACAGCATGGAAACTCAAACTCTGGGAAATCTTCAGAAGCAGACCTGCCTTTTTCCTAATCTCAATTTTGAAGATGAAGGACTGATTCACAGCTCCTCTTTTCTTGTCAGTATGATTCTGTAGATTTTGTCTCACATGGCCGAGGGTCACTTCTCTGCCAGTGGAAGCATCGTCTCCCCATAACCACGAGTGCTCAATCCAAATTAGTTTAGACCTGTCTCTCTCGCCTGTTTGGTATAATTTGATATGCTGAGGTCGCAGCAGTTCACTGGCATCTCCTGAAAGACACTATTTATTGAAAGACTATGCTAGTATTTTTGATGTCTCACTAATGTCTCATTAATCTATCCGGGCTGTGCGGTATATTTTCCCCTTTTTTTGTAGAGATGTTCGTTAAAGTAAAATATTTGTTTTCCTCATCTTAAAAAAAGGAATGCACACAGTCATGCACAATGTAGAACGGGCAATGGCACTTTGTTAAGGGAATAATTAGGAGTTTTTTTGTGTCTTTGTCAGAAGGACTCCTGTAGGTCACAAAAACCCTCACATTGTTTCTTTGTTGTATAATGAAGGATACAGAATGATATGAAAAAAGCAAGAGGCAAGGCCGCAGCTGAAGAACGTTCAAGAAGTGCAGGGGAAATGCTCCCGTCTTGTGTGTCCTGGTCCGCAATGCAATGGACGTAGAGAGCAGGTTGTAAGAGGTCGCCAGTTTGGACCTCATGTGCTCTTTAGTTACTGAATAGCCAGGAGAGCGCACTGAAACTTCTATCATGCACACAAATACCGGAAGCCTTTTTCTGGCGGACTGAGACCCAGCAAAATGACGCTCGGCTGTGTGTTTCACACGAAACGCTTCAGCAGAAATTTATTTCAAGGCGGTAAGAGGATACGACAGACGTTGAGGTCGGCGGAGGGGCATTTTGGTTGGTGGAGGTTCTCTGTTCTGTCACCTGGCATGACACATATGAAGTTTTAAAGAACATGTGACCCATGTAATCGAAGGACAAACTGGAAGAACGGGCCTTTTTTTTTTTTTTTTTTAACGTAAGGTACTTGAAAATAAGATTGATATCCCCTCCCAGTATTATCTCCAGCCTGTGAGGTCATTTAAATTGGAAAATGTCTTAAGTATAGTCCACTGCTCAAATAAACTAAACTACAGGAACAAGGCTGCTAGTTTCCATGTAAAATGTGTATTAAATGAAAGCAATCCATGCCCAATGGGTAGCCGCCCAAATCCATATAGAAACCACAACAGTCGGACACTCATATTCCTGATTCCCGCAGTTTCTTCCCGCAGTTTCTCCCCTCCCCCACACCAAAACTGCCGTCCCGGCCTCGTCATTGGTGAGGATGGGACTGACGAGTTGATACCTGCAACAGGTCTGACACGCCTCATTCCTGCAGTCTTTCACAGCAGAGGGGGAAGGACATATAATACCCAACCTGTCTGAACTAGTTAGACGTGCTTTTGTCTCTGTGTTGCTGTGGAGACTGTGTGTGTGTGGGGTGGGGGAGGGGGATCAAGGGGAAGAAAAACTGGGTGAGGCAAGAGAACCTAGACATGTTGACAAATGATTAACTGCCTAATAAAAGAGTGTGATCGAAACCGTAGGAATGGAGAAGAATGAAACAGGAAGTCCAAATCACATGTATGCGCTTTCAAAGTAAAGTTGAACATTTAACGTTCGCGTCCATTTTGTCACTGCGTCGCTTGAGGAAAAACAAAGACCTCCAGTGGGGCTTTGCTTTGACAAAGGGTTGAACAGAGACTACAAGGTGCCGTCTTCAGCTGGAGCACACTGAACCATGCGCGACAGAAAACCCTAGTCATGTTATTAATTTATTTTTAAACCCAGTTTCACTGACACTATTTGCCGCACAGCTTGTAGTGCAACACTCAGTCCGCAAGTTTGCGCTGAAAACATCTTCCTCTAGATTCAAGCAGGTGAAGATATCTGATCAATAAGTGTTTTGAGCCATGAAAAGCAAGAGATTAAAAGTTCCCTTCAAAATAAAAAGCAATACCAGGACAGTGACACATGCAAAAATGAGCTGCCACACCTATTCAAAACAAACGAATCTGGGTAGGAAACCTGCTCCATGCAAACAGGCTTATTTACAGTCAAAGAAGCCATCTTGTGTGCGAAAGACAAAGGGGAGGTCAGGTGTTGGAGGGACACATCCATGTACTGTAACCATCATAAAACACCATGTGTTTGCGTCGACTTTAAGTATCAGTGGAACCATTTGATCATTAGGACTAGAAAAGCACCTGTTGTTCCCCTTCCCCGCCCCCACTGTACCTTTCCACTGTGACCAGACAAACCCTTACACAAGGAAAAGAAAACTGCACCACATCAAAGTGTCTTTAAAAAGATTTTATTAAAAACATTTCAGACAAACACATTAGGTAGGAAACTGTACAATCTACAACTCAGATTTTAGGCCACTCGATGTGTTTTGACATTAAAATGCAGCATGTGCCAGGTACGCATTAAAAGCAGTTTATTATGGCATAAAGATGGACGATTCATTAAGACTACACGATTTATAAATAGATGGCGGTACCAGCTGTGGCAACAAGAAGAAAAAAAAGCAAGTTGATGTTTACAATCTGTATTCCTCAAGTAAATTGGTAAAAAAAAAAAAAACTACTCCCACCGCAAAAAAATATTCTTCCAAAAAGGTGATGTACAAGCTGACTCTTCATAGAGTACCACTGCAATGACAACTTTACATGGGATCCAGTTCCCTTTGCTGAATGGAGATAAAATAAACAGGTTGTTAGAAACACATTCTACGGTGAAAAAAGTAAGTTATAGTTTATGTTATATAGAGTTCACCTGGGCTTTGTTGTAGCTCTGATTCTGTCGCCTTCTGGCGAAGAACTGTACCAAAAACAAAAAAAAACAACATTAGGACACATACTGCTACTCTAAAATCTGCAAAAAAAAAAAAAAAAAAAGTTATTTAGATAAAAACACTCACCAGGACCAGCAGGCCGGCGACGACGGCCAGCACCACCACCACGATGACGGCGATGATGCCGCCCGACAGGTGCTTCATGGTGAAAGTCGGGGGCTCCTCGTCCACGTAGTACACCAGGATGTTCTCCATCTCCAGATTCTGGCCGTCCACAGTGGGTGCAAACTTGAGCGGGTTCTTGAACAGGGGCAGCACCTTCACCTGCAGGAGAGCAGAAACAACAAGGGTCAGTCTCTTTAAGCCATACACCCACACAGAATTTAGAAAATGGAAGAAAAAAAAAATAAATTACATCTTTCTCCATATAGTAGGCCATCTGGGTCAGGTCATTCTTGCGGTCTCCCTTTGGCTTCTTCACATCCACCACGATCATGCGGGAATCTGCGTCGTACTGCGGCACCACAGATAGGACTCATTGTTAGTCAGGTACTTTTGTAATGCCGGTCTAATAAATATACATACAAATGCATGTGGTTTCTTTGCTTTTCAAAAACTGGACACGCACCTCGACATTCTCCACCAAGGCCCCGTTAAAGTTACTGTAACGTTTGTTTATGGCATCGGAAATGGCACTGCGTTAGGGAACACAGAAGATGTTTAAAGGAATTCCAACTGTGAACATTAAAACTGATGTTAACGATACAGTTTTGTTTTTAATTAATTTGAAATGTACTCACGCCTTCAGATTTTTGGCAACCACCGGATTTGCCACTGGTTTGTGTGTCAGCTGAAGACGAACCCAGCTGTGGAAAAAAAAAAAAAAAAAAGTTAACATTTAGCGCCCAAACACTGACACTATTCATCCACACCGATGAGGACACTTACTTGGTCTCCACCAGCTTCTCGCACTTTATGTTCTTGTCTTCCTTGTCGGTACGACGGACGCCAGCACTGTTGACGCACCAGCACTCCTCTGTGTTGTTGCACTGCTTGGCCTTGAACTTGCCGTCGTTCTCGCACTCCGGGTCGTAGATGCCATCGTTGTCCACGAAGGCTGACTCAATCGGCTTCCCACCTATTGAGCGGGAGTCCTTGCCCGTTTTAATTAGGTGCATCTCGGCCTTCATCAAGTAGCACTTGGGGATCACTGAAGGGGGAAAGGGGTTGGGTGGGAAATTGTGAGCAGGTGACAGAGCAACCTGCGAAAGGGCAGAAAAACGTACACAGGCTTGATAACATAAAGGTGTTTACTTACGTGCTTTGCAGTCCAGCTTTTGTTTCATGTTGGTGCCGACCATAACGGTGCAGTCGCATGGATCTTCACAGGTGGCCCACTTCAAGGTTTCACATGTACCTTTATAAAAGAAGAAAGAAAAAAAAAGAGAAAACAAAGGGTTTGTTAGGACAGCAATACAAGTTATACCATCAATCTGAATTATGTAAGCAACCCCGTGACAATACATTTTGTACGAGTGCATGTCAAGTTAAATATCACTCCGCGTTTTAAATGTCTAATGGCTCAACTTTGAACACCTCTGTAGTGAGATTGTGTTTCACAAAATGCAACATAACTGAACAGACTTATTGCATTGGCGGTTATACAGCCCCCGAAACAGGGCAGGTAGACTAGCAGGTTTACACCTGGGCGTTGGTTCCTCCAAACAAGGCAAGTCCCCGGGGAGCGGAACAGATCCTCCCAACCCCCCACTCGACGGCCAAACCCTCGTACTACCCACCTCTATACTACAAAACAAAAATACGACATTTAAAACAAAATACTTGTTTTGGAACTAAAGCTGAAAAGTACAGAAGAAGCGCACTTGAAATGGAAAATAGCACAGAACGCCATTTAGGCAACGTTAGCCGAAACTGCGTTGAAAGACTTTTTTTTTTTTATAAAGTTGAATAAATCAAACTACTTACAGGCAGCCGAGGCTCCCGCCGCGAAGGAAACGAGAACGAGAGCAATCCACATGTTCATGATGAAATCAAATCGAACTAAAAAACGACTTATTGATGTAAAACAAATAGCGTTCTATCCCTCCGTCGTCCGCAGAGGTCAAAGGGAGAGTAAAGAATGGCGTTGTGGGGAAAACAAGGCTTCCTTTTTTTCTTCCTTGCAGGTGTGTCCCGGTGGTTGAACCTGTTTGAGGAAGAGAAACTCGACGAGCGCGCGCGCGCACACACACACACACAAAAGGTAACGACTCAAAACTGGAGTACGAGCGCAACCAAAGTGAAGCAACAGCGCTGGTTGTTGACTATATCCCTTTTTGATGGCTGTCCAACTGACTGACGAGCTGTTGTGAGGTACATTTATAAGACAAGTAGTCTGTTGACGTCACTCCAATTTGCATCGAAAAAAAGCGCACCTTTTTCCCGGTGTGACCATATTTGGCCTCTCTCTCTCTCTCTCTCTCTCTCTCTCTCTCTCTCTCTCTCTCTCTCTCTCTCTCTCTCTCTCTCTCTCTGTTGACATATTTTATTCTTTTAGCTTATCAATATACCAACAAAAAATAGAACCGAATGTTCTGTACATACTTTCGTGGTTAATATTCGTGGTTAATCTGTATAGAGCAGGGGTCTCAAACTCAATTTGGCTTGGGGCCACCGCTGGTATTGTGATCTCATAGGAGGGCCACACAGAAAGCGCAATATTTTTGAAAGTGTACTTATTTATTTACTTTTACATTACTAGTATATTTTCGTCATACTTAACAAAAAAAGGCAACCAGCTGTTTCTATACATTTTTATATTAGCTTTTAACAGTGCAAACATATTAGATTTTTTAAAATAAAGTATTGAAACATTGCACCGAACCAACAAATGCAATCCCTGAATACATTTGTACTTTATTCTATTTCTTGCCAGACACCTGGCAGCGCTTCTGCTCACACAGCTGAGCCACATTTGCCCTGACCGAGGTCACAGTGGAAACCCTGAGTACAGCTTCAAGATAGGCATCACTAAGCCTGGACCTGTACTTGCATTTATTAAAGTTCATAGTCAAGAAATGTTTCTCACACAGATATGTGCTTCCAAAAAGGCACATTTCCCGACTGATCACTTTTGTCTGCTCAGGGAAGGATGGAGGCAATTCTCTCATAAATTGTCATGTCTGGTTTTCCTTTCTATGAATTTAGCTTTTAGATCGCTGTTGCACTGCAAGTCAATAAGTTCCATTTGCAACATACTTGGGACTCTCCACATCCGCTGAGACGGAGTCTGCAAACACCTGCTGCTTCTTATCCAAAACTGCCCGGTCATGTGCGGTCACCTTTGACCTTTGCCATTATTTTGAGCCAAACTAAATAAAACATTTTAATATAATTTTGTTTTTTATTTCAATTGTATATTAAGGGGTAGTTTGAATTTATATGAATACAAATAAAAAATTGCGGCCCGGAAATATGATAATTTTGGCATTATGTAGCGGGCCGTAGGGAGGGGGGTCGCAAATGGCCCGCGGGCCGCCAGTTTGAGACCCCTGGTATAGAGTGTCTTGTAGTGACCGTTATACATGTTTTTTTTTTTGTTTTTTTTTTTACATGTAACGGTCTTCATTGTTTAATTGTAGTGAAATTGCAGATAGTTAGACAGTTTAAACCATACAGTTTTACGATACACTCTTGTGATGATACTCATATATCCCCATAATGTCATATTTTATTATTATAATATCACTTTGTATTCTTATCACTTTGTAGTTGGCGTTTCCTCTGCTATTTAAACATCATATTCACCAAATGTTGTGCTGCACTCAAAGCATTTAGGTCCAGAGTTGTGTGTCCCTATACTTCATATTTCATATCCCACACCTAAACTGTCCCGATATCTGCGGAAAATGCAAGGCGTTCAAACACGGTGTGACATCGTCAACTATCCGAGAGAAACCAGAGGCGATGGGGGGAAAACATTCCCCAGGTGTCGTGAGTCATGCTCTGTCAGATGACACGGCTGAGTCAAGGCCTCAGGCCTCGTAGAAACTCTCGACCTGAGAGATACTCTCACAACTCCCCAATATATATATATATATATATATATATATATATATATATATATATATATATTATCCTTATTTATTAGTCCACATCAATCAAGAGTCAAGTGGGTTGTGCATGAAAAAGGTAGGAGAAGAACACAGTAAGTAAGTAATAGTCTGACATGTAAAAAAAAAAAAAGAAGATAGCATCACACTGGTTCCCTCGACAAAAAAAGGCGAATGATTTTTTTATTGCTGGGCTCGCTCGAGGGGTAAGAGGTACAGAAGAACCAGAACTGGGACTGAGCGGAACAGACTGTTGGAACTTTTTCATGGAAATGAGAGGTTGCGTTGACAGGAAACGTAAAATCAAATGAACATTTTAATAAAGTTCCTCACTGTAGCTTTAAATAATATTTCACCTCAAATTTGAAGGCCAGACATGATTCAGATAAAATATTTTTTTGGGAAATCATGATGCATCATATGACAAATGATGCACGTGCTCTGAATGCTACTTTACCAAACCGGTTGTATTACGAAACCCTTTGCTGAAGAGAAGTAATAGCAGCTCACACAAAAGTGTGTGAGTCATTTTCACAAGTGCCCCTGATCAAGGGTGTAGCATACTCTTCCTCATGAGTTGTTCGATGTAAATTGAAATGGACCTGTACTTGTTTAGCGCTTTTCTGACCACTCAAAGTTCTTTAACGCTAGATGACATTATTCAACCATTCACACCCATTTATATACTGATGGCTGTGGCTAAGGTGCCACCTGAATAATGCACAAACACCCAGAATAACAGGTGTTTCTTTTCTTCTTCCCATTCTGAAAACATTGCATGACGCAAATTACACAGCAAAAGACCTGCTCACAATACATACTTAAGTCTCTATAGACTTTTTTTGTGGCAGATTACTAGTCAAACACAGGTGTAACTAATAACGTTAATGATTGCTGTGTTGCAGAGTCCAGAGGCCTGTCTCACGAAGCTGGATTTCGGTTTAGCGAGGTAACTTCTGGATTAACTCTGGGTTTTCCGTCTCACGAAGCTGGTTCACTTCTTAGCGGGGTACGTTGCCCCGGTAATTTATGCTGAACGCCTAACCTGCTCCGGAGCAGGTTAAGTTCCCGGATAAGATCTCAGCGGGTCTATAAGACCGCCTACTGGCCAATCATTGTCTTGGAAAAACGGCCTGCCCATTTCTACTGAATCCCGTTGAGGAAGGCGCAGGATAGTAAGAGCAGCGCTCCGCAGAGAGCGTCTCTTCATCTATTGCCTCCTCAGTGACCGACATGAGAAGTGGCAAAATATTTCTTCCTCTTTAATGCACGATCAGCACCAACACATTGCTTGTAAGTGTATGACAGTTTGAATTTACTGTTACCTTTTAACTTGCGCCCATGTTCTTATAGCTGGGGTTGCAACTGAAATGAGGTTAAATTGTTAAAACGAAAAGATAATCAAAATAGGCACATACATTTGAGACAGTGATTTAATATTACAATCCCAGTAATTTATGCATTGGCGGAGTCGGCGATTTTTCCCCCACGATTCCTGGCTGCTGCAGCAGTGTTGCTTTTTGCTTGTATTCTTTCTCTATATTTTTCGTACATTCTTAAGATTATGGTTTGCTCCTCCGTTGTAAAATACGTTGCTCTCGGCGGCTTCTCCATGGTGCACAATTGGTGTAACGGAGTTAACTCCGCCCCTTTTATGTGCACGAGCACAGATCTAGATGAGACGCTCCTGGGTTCACTTAACGAGTTGATAACCGGCTTTGTGAGACCAATAAGCGAGACCGCGGACATCTGGTTAAATGCAGCTGGATAACTGAGGGAAACCCCGGGTATGTTAATCCAGCTTCGTGAGACAGGCCTCTGGTAGTGTGTATGCTCCCTCACTGGAACGCAGCCTTCACTAACGTGAACAAGTGACACCTGTGGTTCAACAACAACAACACAATCCCTGTTTTGGGCAGTTTGCGTGGATTTAATGCACAGACAGATCTTTGAGTAAAGTATACTTGATTGTGTCACTTTTCCAGCTGAAAGACAAATGTTCGTTAGGTTTTTAGTGAGCTGTTCTTGAACAGTTAAACAGCCATGAAATGTTGGTTCCAACATTCATGTCACCCTCGAGATTAATCCAATAACGTGGTGTTCCTCTGACTTTTCATCATCAGGTAAAATGTAAAATTAGTACCTATGATTAATACCTGCAGAACTAATGACCTTCACATCAGCCTCATGCTATATGTTATGCTCTTTATCAAATGTTAGCATGAAAACTTTATGCCTCCTAAACATCAACAGGTTAGCATTGTCATAGAGTAGCAAAGCCCCGCCCCTTTCAGTGTCCTTATTTAGGGGAAAAAATGTCAGGTTCCTACAACGGCAAGGGACAAATATTTATTTGATCCAGTTTGAATTGTGCCATTTTATGTCACAGTTTGTCGTATAGTAACATTTGTTTTGTGTGAAACCGCCCTGTTAAGTTACAGCTCTCGTCTCGCACAACGTACGTCACCAACGCCAACATGGCCATAACCATGGATGCGAGCTAGCTAACTTAGTTATGTTCAACGTGCAAATGTAACGCTATCTCACCCAATGTGTTTTATCCGGTGACTCTTTTTGACAGCCAGGAAGCAAAGGAACAAGCAAGACTCGTCGTCCGTGTGAGTACATCCCGGTACATGGTAAATGCACTGTACCTGTATAGTGCTTTTCTAGTCTTCCGACCATAAAAAAAAAATGCTTCTCACCGCTGACTACCATAGATTTATTTTTTTACGAAATAGGGTCCCACGGGTGTCCATCAGGAAGGGAGGGAATTCGCCTATCTATTGTGAGCATGTTAGCAAAAGCTTCGCTGTACCTCAGGGGTGTCAAACTCATTTTAGTGAAGGGGCCGCATGCTGCCCATTTTGACCTCAAGTGGGCCGGACCAGCAAAATCACAGCATATTAACGCATACATAATGACAATATTTCTCTCTGTTTAAATAATTGGTGAAGGTTTTTGGATGATAAACCCTATTTTAAGGTCTTTCTACAATAAACTAGAAAAATAAAGACCAATAATTCAGACATCAGCTCACTGTTTACCTGCCTGGGCTCTCCTCTGCAGATTCCCTCGCGGTTGGGCAATATTAGTAAAGTCAGTACTATGATCAATTCTGTCTGTGGCTCAATGGTTACCATGCATGACTTCCAATCAGAGGATCGTTGGTTGAAATCCTGACTTAGGTAGTTTTTTTTTTTCAGTTTTTTTTTTCTGCAATTTTACCAATTATCCCACGGGCCGGACTGGACCCGCTGGTGGGCCGGATCCGGGCCGCGGGCCGTATGTTTGACACCCCTGCTGTACCTAATAGGTCACTAGCATGGCTGTAGAGTCCTTCACGGCTAACTCCACTGTTAGAGGGAAGGCAGAAACTCCATGATGCTATGTATCCCCAACCGCTACTTTTCATCTGCCAGAGAGAGACTTCAATGGGAAAGCATTTTTTTTTACACAGAGGGTTCATGGTCAGCATTTCTTCAAAAAGTGCAGTATCAGCCACAGACTGATAAGCAATACACAACCCAGACCGTCGCTAGTATGACTTAAATGTCAAGTGTAACAAGGGTAAGCAATTGTACAGACCCCGAGTGATCAGATACTTAAATCTTTACAACAGGCCACAAACAAATGCTCCCTCTCACCTGTGGACGTAGCTCATAAACCAGCTCATTATCATCTTATCGCAGCAGTAGCTGCTGCCAAGGATTTATGAATGTGTCGTGTATTGTATACAGGGCTGGATGGCAGTGCTGTTTTTTTTATCTTATACTCATGCCATATTATTGGGATTTGCCACACTGAACAATGCAGTGATTGCAAAGAATAAGTCAATTCAGTTCAAGTTTATAGGATTTACTGATGTGATGATACCCCAGTTATGTTTTACCAAATAGAGGTCTCACCAGAAGCAAGCTGCAGCTTGCAAAACAAGTGGTATGACATCTCAATTGTTTGATTAAACTCGAAACAAGCAGTTTTGATACAAACTCCAACAAAGACAGGAAAAATCACGCAGTGAAATATTAGTAATCCTTGATGAACGGGTCACGGGAAGTCAATCTGGTGTCCTGTCTTCTTACAGCGAGGAGGACAAAAACAAGTGCCGCAGGGGACTGATCCACTTATTGTGCGAGGGCTGACACATAAGCAGGGGAATATGGGTGTTCCTCTTCCCAGAGGTTTACGATGTCAGGGCAGTGCATGGTATGGTGGGGCGGGGGCCATTGTTGCGTGTCCCAGGGGTGGATGGATCACGACAGGCGTGGAGGAGAAGGAGGCGGAAGAGGCTACTTGGGCGACAGGGGGTTTGACTCTGCGGGAAAAGACGGATAGAAGGAGAGAGATCCAGGAGAGGGGAGTTTGCACTTTCTGCCCCAAGAAAGACTCAAAAACTGGTAGACTTGGAAATATGCGGTGAGCACTAATCTCTGTATTCTGTCTTTCTTGTTTGGGTCTCCTTTTAATAATGGATCCAGTTACCAAGATTCATTCATGAAGTTAGCATTAATCCAACTCATGTGTCCCTGACTCAATTTACATAGTTCATAGTATTTTTATTAATCTTTGTTTCATAGTCCAATTTTCACATGATTAACCCTATGGAACCTGTGTATTATTGTCTTACTGACCTCAAGTTGTTGTTCAATGTTTACCATGTTATCGTCATTATTTAAAACATTTGCTTTTCTTATTAATACGTTTTTTATTTTCATGAACAATTGCTCAGTTATATACAGATTATTTTTATTAAAAATAGGAGGACGATAGCGTAACATTTTTTGGAAATACTTATTAGCTTTCTTGCAAATGTTTCAACGAGAATATATTTATAGTCATATTTGTACGCTAAAGCCAGAAGATGTTTAGCTTAGCTTAGCATAGCATAAACTCGGGGGAAAAAGCTATCATCTGTCCAAACAAAATCCAGAAACAAGCATTTTTAAAGCTCACTGATTAACATGTTATATCTTATCTTATATTCATACACTAAACAGAACTGCAGACATAAAATGCTTTACGTGGAGGGTTATGTGAGTTATGTGATTTCTTGGACTGGGTGTCGTGATTTCAGCGAAAACTTGTCTTTGTTCACACATAATTAATTGTATAAAAGATGTTTACAGTCACAGGTAGAGAATATATAATAGATTAGTTTAGATTAAGGAGGGTTGTAGAGTACAAGAGAAAACAATATTGTAAAATGCTTGTAGCATCAGAAAGAGTGACCTTTCCTGTGGCACTTAATTTCCTCACATTTCCAAGTTTTTTTTAAATGCTACAAGTGATGGACATTATGGCAGCCATCATACCAGTGTCTGTCCGAGTTGCAGTCCCTCAGGGAGGCTTGTGATTTACAGTAGACAGTTGTGCATTTACGTAATAGGAGTCTGCCTCAGTCCTGAGGCTTCTCCTGAGACAGACAATAGCCCTTCAAGGGCTGGGGAGAATATTGACATTTAGGTAACCCAATCACAACAAACAAGGACTGTTGTCATTATTCTCATATTTCAGCTCAATTACTCCCTCAAGCGATTGGCTTGAGGGGGTAATTATGGTTTAAAACTCGTTTAACATCTGTGTGATCGGTGACCAGTTTACCCATAACACCTTGAAAACAGCTTTGTTCTAGTCTTCTCAGAGGGAACTGTAGTGGCAGGGAGTGTCTGGAAAGGTTATGACTTCTGAAAAAAAGGAGTAAAAAACCCTCTAATAATAATAATAAGTCATTTGAACTATGTGGGGCAACTAGGATGCAAAGAGTCCCACGCTGTGCTCAACCAAAGTTAAATGGTTCAGTTCAATGGTTCAATTTCAAAGATTTTTGTGAAGTGTCTAAAGGGATACTTCACAAAAGTCTTTGAGATTTTACCATTGAACTGTACATATTGGACTTTTGAATTATTTGCCTTTCAAAAACTGTACCATTTTGACTAATGTGGCTGTAGCTCAGGGGGATGAGTGGTTGTCCAGTAACCACTCTACCACAAGGTAGCCAGCTCAATCCCCAGTCCCCCCCCAAAGCTCACATGTCAAAGTGTCCCTGAGCAAGACACTGGTCCCTGAACAAGACCCCTGGGCAGCCCACTGCCCCCCGACAATTTCTTTCTTAAGTTTAGAGGATGGTGCCTTTTTTTCTTTTCCTAGAAACAATGGGAAATGTTATTCTTTTAAGGGAAAGCCCAAGGCAAATAGGCTAAACATATTAAGTAATATATCTCACAATGAAACTTCTTCAGTTGAGAACTTACACAATGTTTTTTGTACCACAATGCTTCTAAAATTGAATATTTAATTATGCAAATTAAGCATTATGTTATTAAATGTGTGCTAATTTGCATACATTTCCAAAACAGAAATCTGAACATTGGATAAAGCCAGGTTCAACATTCTTGTTTCTTGTTTGTTGACCTTTAGAATAGAGATGAAACTGGAAAGTGTGGTGTATGAGCACTACTGAAATGGATCGAAAAAAAACTTTTAAATATGGATGTGCTGCATGTGTGTTGTGCTGTAAAAACAAAGAGGAGAAATCAAAAGCAACAACAAACGGCCAACTAGTAGTTTGTTATCTGCCAACAAACTACCACTGTCTGCTCAAGCTTTCCTACATGGGTCACACTGATTAATCCCCAATCCCCAATCAGAAAGAACCAAACATAGAGGCTGTGACAATATCACCATGAAACTTCCCAGTTGATACTAAAATACGCAAATTAAACTTTATCTAATGCTAAGTTTTGGTGAATTTCTAAGAATTCTACAGACTTGTAAAAAATTAAAACAAATAACTAAATGTGTATTGGATGGATGTAAAAGTGAATGTTTTCTTTCCACTAGTCTGAAGGTTATGGAAGCAAAATAGCCCAGAAATCTCAAAGTGACCAGTGCATGAAAAACACCGTTTTTGACTGCAGTGCCTTGCCTTAAAAATAAATAAATAAATTTAGGAAATTAAGCAAAATATGCAGGTTTTACAGACTGTGTTCATTGAGCCTATATTAGCAGTGAAATAATATGGTTGATGAATAACAGGTATTTTATGAATGAAAAAATAATAAATTATACCTTCTAAAATGTATACATGTTTTACGTCATCTGGTACGAATAGCTTGCGATGTTGGATAAGTCAGAACAGAATGACAGTAAGTAACTTCTTTGAGTCAGGATAAGGCAGTTTATCTGGTTTATCTGTGCTACACCAACCGTGACAATAGTTACCTGACCATTGTTCAGTGGGATGAAAGTAGGCTGTGCAGTAAGACAGGTAACCTACATTTTGGTCGAATCAATACTTTACTTCCTATTTCGGGAACAGAGCTGGATGATATTTCAGACTTTGTGTGTTTAGAATTAAATGCTGTGTTTTTTATTAAAAAAATTAGCGTCTTTCTCTTCTTCACCCATATGTCTCTTGTACTTAGTAAGATCAGATAAAATAATACCAACTATATGGTTACTATGTTTCTGGAAAAACAGAACAAACATTCTCATGATTCTTCTACTTGCTCACACAGGATTCCACTCTTGTGGCTTGTAAGTCTACTGGCAGGGCTGGAGTACTGCTGCGCAGGTATCTTACTGTCACTTCTGTCAAATTCTCCCAAGACATATTTGTAAAATTGAGTTGGCACATAATAACATTCAGTGTTTCTCAAGCAATTATTTCTTCCTCTTGTTCTCTTCAGTTGTCGACCCAAAGGAATGTGCGGCGGCGGGTAGTAAGTGCCACACTCAGGCTGAGTGTCTGAAGGTCGGAAACAACTTCACCTGTGTGTGCCGCATGGGCTACCCGGGCGACGGTCTGCTGTGCAACGACATTGACGAATGCCTCAGTGGCCTGCACAGCTGTCACTCGCAGGCCCGCTGCAACAACACCCTGGGCAGCTACAGCTGTGTCTGCCTCAGTGGATATGTCGGAGACGGCACCACCTGCCAGGACATTGACGAGTGCCAAAAAGACAATGGAGGTTGCCATGCCAATGGCCTCTGCACGAACTACGAGGGTGGGCGACAGTGCAAGTGTAAAGCCGGCTTCACGGGCAACGGCTTCCAGTGTAAGGATGTTAACGAATGCACTAATCAAAGGATCTGCCACTGGAACGCCACCTGCACCAACAACCCAGGGTCCTACGCGTGTAACTGTAATGCTGGCTACAAGGGCAACGGGAACTACCTGTGTCTTGACATAGATGAATGTTCAGAGACTCCTCGTGTGTGTTCTTCTTCACTTGGCTACAAAGGTTGTGAAAACCTGCCCGGCACCTACAGCTGCACGTGTAACAATGGCTTTGAGAGTGACGGGCAGAGCTGCGTGGACATCGACGAGTGTGCGAGCAACATCTGCAGTCTTTCCGCGAACTGCACCAACACCAAGGGGTCATACAAGTGTACCTGCATCAGCGGTTTCGACGGAAACGGACTGAGTTGCGCAGACGTAAATGAATGCAACGAAAACAATCAATGCGACCCCAGCGCTACTTGTATCAACAGGTTCGGGAGCTATGAGTGCTCCTGTTTGGGAGGTTTTATAGGAGACGGTCGACTGTGTGAAGACATCGATGAGTGTGCAAATCCCAACATCTGCCCTTCAACCACTACCTGCGTCAACACTGCGGGATTGTATTACTGCGACTGTGGCAGCGGCTTCATCTTCAACAACTCCAAGTGCTATGACCAGGATGAATGTGTTGAGGGCCGCTGCAACCCGAACGCAACGTGTACAAACTCACCTGGCTCCTTCTCTTGTCAGTGCACAGCAGGGTACAGGGGAGATGGCTTTACCTGCACGGATGTGGATGAGTGCTCGCTGGCTATGCAGTGTCACTCCAATGCCCTTTGCATCAACCTCCCCGGCTCCTACAACTGCACCTGTCAGGTGGGTTATTCTGGAGATGGGGTGATCCAGTGTAAAGATGTGAATGAGTGTCTGGTGGATAGTGGAGGTTGCAGAAACAAAGCTGAGTGTGTCAACAACCAGGGTTCCTTCTCTTGCCTGTGCCAGTCAGGCTTCATCTTGGTTAACCAGACTCTTTGTCAGGATATAGATGAATGTAAGGAGCGGAACAACCTATGTCAAGAGAATGAAAAGTGCAAGAATGTCGATGGATCATATGAGTGCCCCTGTCGGGTCGGTTACTACCGTCCAGCCAGCAACATGGACTGTGTTGATATGGACGAGTGTAAAGACAACTTGTGCCATGTCAACGCCACTTGCCTCAACACCATCGGGTCCCACACTTGCACCTGTAAGCGAGGTTTTTCAGCAAACGGCACCCAGTGTGACGATATAAATGAGTGTTCTGTGGAAGGCCCATGCCACCCACGGGCGCTATGCACCAACTCCATTGGGGACTTCTTCTGCTCCTGTCAGCAGGGTTTCAAAGGGGATGGCTTCTCCTGTCAGGATGTGGACGAGTGCGCCCTCTCCAATACCATTTGCCCGGCCTTCTCAAAGTGTATCAACTCCCCTGGCGCTCATGTTTGCTCATGTTTAAATGGCACAGTGGCCTTTATTGGCACCTGCGTGCCACCCAGTCTGTTGTGTGACCCTGCCTGCCACAATCACGGCCTGTGCCACCGATCGCCTGCCGGATACCAGTGTGTGTGTGACCTGGGTTATGTGGGCGACGGGCTGGCTTGCTCTGACATAGATGAGTGCCAGAGAGAAAACATTTGTCCTCAAAATAAAACGGAGTGTGTAAATATCCCGGGATCGTTTTCCTGTGCCTGCAAAAAAGGCTACACTCTCAATGGAACACTGTGTCTTGGTAAGACAGTTTTATTGTTTAATCTATTGAGTGCTAGCTTGGTTTCAGACCTCCAAATTGCTGTCCACATCTCTGATATGTTAAGCGAATGAATCAATCATAACTAGGCTATAGTAAGTGAAACAAAAATGGCATTGTGGTCTTGTTCGTCAGCTATGATTAACTGTGCCTATCTAAAAGAATAGTTCATAAGCTGCACTGAATGTACCAAATACGATTGATGTGTTCTCTAGAAGCCATTATCTGGTCTTTTATGGTTTTCACTTTTCCAATACATATAAATCCAAAAGCGGACAATGAAGACAAACAGAAGACCGAAATAAGTAAACTGTGGTTTATCCCTAATCCTTGTAACATTTAATGTGAATACTCACTCTAGTTTTGAACAAAAAGCAAGTTCAGGGATTGAAAAGGAAATAATTGAAAATATTGCATTAAAAGTTACATAATTGATAATGTGACAGAACAAGGAATAGTTCTGTCACATGACACTTCAAATATTATAAAAGCACATTTTGATATACTAAAATGGAACATCATGTTTCATAATCATATCAATGAACAATAGTCAGATGAGTTTTCACACATTTCAATTTGACATGACAGCATCAGAATAATGAGTTATATCTCTTTTTCTTAAATTCTGACATGGTTTCCTTTGCCACCGAACTAAGCAATTGTTTTGTACCTCACTTAAAAATAAAAGTTATTGTGTAAAACACTTAACAACACACAAAAAATTATTCACTCTGATAATGGATGGCCTTCTAAAACGTTCCCCCTCTCTTTCTACCCACCTCCCTCTACAGATGTGAACGAGTGTGAAACAGGGCAGCAGGAGTGTAGTGAGTTTGCACGGTGTGTCAACACAATGGGCAACTATTTGTGCTTCTGTCTCAGCGGCTTCACAGGTGACGGGAAGAATTGCTCTGGTAAGTATCAATTCCTCATTATTTAATAATATCCATTGCACTAGTTGGTTCTTTTACCCCATTAAATGTACCCCCTTAGCACCATTTGGGGCTGTTTCCCTGACACTGTCCCATTTTGGATAAATTATAGACTTTGATGAGTGCCAAGTCCAAAATGGAGGATGCCATCCAGTTGCCAGTTGCACTAACACGCCTGGATCTTTCTACTGTGCCTGCCCACCTGGCATGGCAGGCAATGGCTTTGACTGCCAGGACGTGAATGAATGTGAGCAGAACTCCACCCTGCCACACAACTGCAGCGACCAGGCTTTGTGCCGCAACACAAACGGGTCCTACATCTGCCAGTGCCAAGATGGATACCAGGGTGACGGCTTTGTTTGTGAGGATGTAGACGAATGTCAGCGAGCAAGCGAGGCTTGTAGCAGGAACATGACATGCAACAACGCCCCTGGTTCCTACACATGTTGGTGTATCTTGGGCTTGGTGTATGACGAGGGCACATGCGTGAGTGAAGACACCTGCCTGAATGCTAGTAGCATCTGCCACCCGCTCGCCGAGTGTCAGCAACATCAGGGGTCCTTCTACTGCCAGTGCGAAGATGGTTATAAAGGAAATGGCACCGAATGCTGGGATGTGGATGAATGCGACAAATCGCAAGATGAAGTTTGCCCTTCCTTCTCTTACTGCCTCAACACTTTTGGCTCCTACATCTGTGAATGCTGGGAAGGGTTTCAGGATAATGGGACACATTGTCAGGACATGAATGAATGTGTGACGAGGAACTTCACCTGCCCTGACAACAGCACGTGTACTAACATAGAGGGGAGCTACAAATGTACATGTAACCCAGGCTTCTCAGGCAACGGCTCCCTGTGTTTGGATGTAGATGAGTGCTCCCTTGGCTTCCTCCAGTGCCCTAAATTCTCCAACTGCCGCAACACAGTTGGATCTTTGGTCTGTGAGTGCTGGGAAGGCTACCAAGACAACAACACTGACTGCGGGGATATCGATGAGTGCCGAGACATCTCTACATGCCCTGAACATAGCACATGCATCAACACCAACGGAAGCTACCTATGCCGTTGCAACATTGGATTTTCCCGCGTGGATGACTTGTGTGTGGACATTGATGAATGCAGTGACACGGAGCTGATAGAGCTTTGCACCAATGGCACTTGTATGAATGCTATCGGCTCATATTACTGTGAATGCATGAAAGGATTCTGGAGTAATGGGACGGAGTGTGTGGATGTGGATGAATGCTCAGTTTCCCTTAACTCCTCAGTGTGTCTGCATCATTCAACATGCGTCAACATACCTGGGTCTTACCGTTGTCCCTGCAATCAGGGGTTTGTTCTGAATGGTACTGAGTGTCAGGATGTGGATGAGTGTAACACCACTGATGACACCTCTTGTCCTGAGCACTCATTATGCAATAACACAGCAGGATCCTTCTTTTGCCTGTGTTCTCCTGGGTACAAACCCATTGACGCGGGCTGTGAGGATATTGACGAATGCAAGGACAACACCACCTGCCGCTCTGACCAGGTGTGCATCAACATCTCCGGAGCGTACAATTGCTCTTGTCCGTTGGGGTACCAAGAGGAGAAACAGGCATGTGTTGACACCAACGAGTGTGAGAATTCACTGTGCCACCCCTTGGCGCGATGCTGGAACACCCTTGGCTCCTTTTCATGCCAATGCTCTCTAGGCTTTGCTGGAAATGGCTCTTGGTGCAAAGACGTGGATGAGTGCGTTGCCTTGACCAAACCGTGCCACCTTCTGGCTCGTTGCCACAACACCCCAGGGTCATTTGTATGTGTGTGTAGGCCGGGCTTTGTGAGTATCGGGCCACTGTGTGTAGACTTTGAAGAGTGCCAACAGGCTAATGGGCAATGCCACCCTGCGGCGACCTGCTCCAACCATGCAGGAGGCTTCAAATGCTCTTGTAGGCAGGGCTGGAATGCTACCAAAGACAACGGTCGAGGGAAAAGAGGATGTGTGGACTTGGATGAGTGCGTGTCACCCATGGCATGTCCTGGGCAAACGAGCTGCACCAACCTGCCAGGGACTTACAACTGTTCCTGTCCCCAAAACAGCACAGTGTGCAGAATGATAACTCAGAAGGGTTGGTTATGACTTTGTTAATCATGTTTTCTTTTATTAATTAGTTGCATTACTTATTACTTTTCTTTGAAAGTTTCGAGCATTCTTGAAATGTCACATCACTGTTAAGTGAAAAAGTATTTAAAAAATGTCAGTGTTTTAATGACCGACAAATGGCCTTAGTTTTAAGTAGAAAAGGTTTGTGGTAAAAAAATAACGTTTCATCAAAACATTAAAACTGGAGAAAAAAAGGTTTTCATAATTAGAACAGCAACAATTAGCAAGTACCATTTATCCAACACCTATAGTGAAGTTAGCAACTACCATTTGAACTAGGGCTCTTACTTTAAAAAAAAAAAAAACAACATTACTCTGAGACAGTTTACAATGTCTGCTTACAACTTGACCTCTATCCATGATATTTCCATTTACGGTTTAAAAACCTAAACGCTTCCTCACATTACTTCTCAGGTGGTTTTTGGTGTCATTGCTATCCAGCCCAGTCTTCAGCACAGCGTGCTAGTTTTCTCCATGTTGCATTAGCGAAGAGGAGAGCAATAGCCGAGTTCACATAGCAACAAGGCATGCTTATAGTTTAGAGTGACAGCACAAACGACCCCTACTGAAGTTCAAGGCGCGGCCTGTTGAGGTTTGGGAATTTTTTATTTAAACTGATGACTACATCAATCAATCCGTTCAACGTTTTTTCCATACTTCGAATAAAAAGTGAGAGCTTGAACATGCTGGTAACAGTGAGCTGATTAGTTCGGTTGATGACAATATAATGAACCTATAGTTTAACTGTCTGTTTCTCCCCAATAGAGAGCAGCCTTTACCCCTTTGGAGCAGAGGTTGGTGATAAAGGATTACGAATGGACACTGAAGATGGAAATTCTCCATACATCACTCCACCAATGGGTTTCCCTTTCATGGGGAAATTGTACGACAGGGTTTATGTGAGTTTCTAAGTGCATCTAGAATCAGTGGCAGTTCGAAACCATTTCAAATTGGGCAGTGACCCCTTAATATGTAATATATTAAGGAGCCACTGCCAAAACTGTAACAACGGTAGGTAACGGTAATGTTCAATAGAATAAAACAGTATACCTCCATGAGTGGGATGTTTGAAAGCAGTAAACATATTGCACAAGGCTTACTGCCGCCTACAGTGTGTAGATGCCAGCATAATATCCCCCATACAATATCTGATCCCAGTGTGGCTTACATGTTTTGCTTAAGGGTTTCTAGCAGTGAAATAGTGTAGCAACAATTCACACAGCTTTTATGTTGAAATCCGGACAGAATGAATGACAAAACAAGATTTAAAAGAGAGAAAAGGGACATTAAGTTCAGGATTTTTCAATATCTGTCTGATGTCGGTGTTTCTCTTTCCTTTCTCAGTTTTCTGACAACGGCCTTGTCCAGTTTCAATCTGTCAGTGAGAATGAGCAGTATCTGCTCCCAGCACCTTTAGCCACCGGTTTCCCCGACAACATGAATGTGTCTCTGTTGGCGGCGTTTTGGGATGATGCTGACCTCACCCATGGGGACGGACGGCTGCTCTATCAGGTTAGATGTCATGGTCTGGCCGCAGTTTGCTTTTATTTTTTGTTCAGTTGTAAGAATTAAGAAAGAAAAAAAGGCTTTGCAGATGCAGATTACAAAACAAGCTTGTCATATCTAATCATTTTGGAGCTTTATTTTGCAACATATGCTTTATATCCTCCTTAACTTGTTTTCCTAATCTTTCAGGAATACCACAAGCTGGATATGTCGGATGTCTACTCCCAGATAGTGTTCAACCGTACGGCAGACGATGTGTCAAAGTTTGAAGAGGGGAGAGGCAAGCCGGCCTTCACCCCGGCCTGGATCCTCAAGATCACCTGGGACCATGTGATGCCCGTCTCCTTGCAGAAGAACTACTCAGAGGTTCAAACCTTTCATTTTTTTAAACTCTAAACCATATTCATCAATGCGATGAATAACAGGCATGCTTTTTGCACTGGTTTGGTTTTCTGACTATAGTTTGAGCTTTATCTCTCACAATTGTATTTGTGCAATCCTGGTACATATTTAGAATGAATTGGTGGGAACAAAGTAGCTTACTAAAGATCATGCATGGAATAATTCATATTCCCAGTCTCTATAGGATAAAACCATGGACTGTATATAAGAAGGATAAAACACACCATTAGGAATATAAAAAGATAATTTCTATCAAACTCGGTCTGACTGAAGCTTGACCTTAAATATCTATGTAGCAGCCACAGTGGAAGGTGTGATGGGGCAGTGAGTGTTGTGTTTGCTTACATGCTTGTCCGACTTTATGGGCTTTAATTGCTATCTGTAATGTGAATCCTTCACGGTACCATTCAGCTCAGAGAAAGCAGAATTCATAATTCCTGGAGCACTGGTGTTTTTGTTTTGTTTAACTCTGGTGCCACCTTGGGGCTGTTTCACCTACAGGGCTTGAGTGTAGTGAGATCTGCAGCCTGTCTATTGTGTGTTCTCTTGCAATGTCAGTTTTTTTGCATTGTATGTGAGCTCTTGTTAATACACTGAGGTTGAATTATACCCAAGTATGACTCTTAATAAACCATTTAAATAATTGTTTTAATTCATAAAGGAATTAATGTAAAGATGTCTTTAAAGAGAGCTTATGTGGGTTCTCATTGTACTCGATAACTGTCATTTTCAGACCAACACTTTCCAGTGTGTCCTGACCATGGACGGAGCGCGCTCCTTTGCCCTCCTGCGATATGGGGAGATGCTCTGGGGTCCAGGCCAGAGGCCACACCGCGACGCTCTCATTGGCTACACAGATGGAAGTTCCTCCCACAGGGAACCCACCGTGCCCCCAGGAAACCTCTTCGGGCCTGGGGGCAGGTACAGGCCCCAGCAGGTGAAAGGGGTCATGGGGAAGCCAGGACAGCTGGTGTACGACTTGACGGGACGGGCGGGGTCGGATGTGGATCCGCGCATCAGGTGCCAGGCGTGGGCTACCAAGGAGCCTGACCCCGCTGAGTGGACAAAGGAGCTGTCTCCGTGTCCCTGCACCCAGCCTCAGGAGGACCTGTCGTTCCTGCAGGACACTACCGATCCGGGTCCCAGGGTGAAGACGCTGAGGGGTCAGCGGTGGGGGGGCGCGGGAGGGCACGTCTTCCAGTCCATCCTGTCCAACAGGCGTGGTTCAGGGAAGAGGTGCGTGTACGAACCGGATGGTCCCCTGCTGGCCGGGTACAGTGAACGCTACTTCTCCAGAAACAGCATGCAGAAACATATCGGTAATACACGTGGTTTTACATTTTTTGTCAAATCCAACATGAAGAAAAAGTTTAAACACAAATGTATACGTACCTAATAGAGCTTTGTACTGTACCGTTCATCATATTAGTGATTGATGCATGGGGATTCAGTAATACTTACACACAAATATAACAAGAAGTTCCTATTAATTGTTTTAAATATGGCCGAAAAAAGTTAGTGCCTTGATCAAGGACAGAGTAAAAGACACGTCAAAGCAACCTTCTGCTCTATCTCTGCACTTTCTGACTATTCCTCTGTACCTTCAAGTGTAAATATTGAATCAAAGCTCTCTCTCCAGATGAAGATCTCCTGCCGTTCCAGTGGTGTTGTATCGAGTCTCCTCTATGCCACCTTTATCTCAAAAAGAGACCACTGGACCGTTGCCAGGGTTACAGCTGGGACAGCCCTTATGGCAAGAAGGCGATGCAGGGTGTCGGTGAGGGATTCTTTCGAGTAAACGCAGAGCAAGTTGAAACCAGCAGAAGCAGTTTCCACTGATCACACAGACTGTACTCAGTCTGTGTGATCAGTGGAAACTGGTGTTATACTGGTGTCTGTCAAATCAAAGAGGACTACACTGGGATGAATTTTCCAGAAAACCTGTCTTACCAATTTCCTTTACAGCGATGGTGTACGGCAGTCTCCATTTCATCACCTTCGACGGGACCGAGTACTCCTTCAAGGCCCTGGGAGAGTTTGTGATATTGCGCCTCTCCTCCGCCACCGGCTCTAATGTCTTCACCCTGCAAGGACAGACTGACAAGCTCCATACGGACGCAAAGGGGATCATTGAGGTCCCAGTGGTGGTGCGCATGGCCGCCTTCCAGCAGGGCATTGGCAAGGTCAGGGTGTGTGTGTGTGTGTGTGTGTGTGTGTGTGTGTGTGTGTGTGTGTGTGTGTGTGTGTGTGTGTGTGTGTGTGTGTGTGTGTGTGTGTGTGTGTGTGTGTGTGTGTCTCAAAGGAAGTGTTGCATTTTGGAAATGCTTCAGGTAGATCATGGAAGCCCTGAAAGGCAAGTGAGGAAAAACTAATTAGGAGATCCTTTCCTAAGTCTGATCTAACTTTTTTTTGTTGCCAGAATGATTTTTCTAAGTAACTTATTTTCCATCTGTGAAAACAGGTCATCTAGGTCGTGATTGTATTTGCATAACTTAGTAACACACAATATACTTTTTAAATTAAATAATTAACTCAGCCTCTTGTGGCCGACATTAGTAGTACAACAACAACCGCAGACACTTTTTCCTGACCCCTCAAAAAAATAAAAAGTGTTTTCACAGATGGAGACACCTGTTTTTATTTGGATCAGATCATTTCTAACCTTCCAAACTTTCCTCTCAGGGCTTCCATAGCTTAATTAATGGGACTCTCATGTTTGTGCGTTAAGTCTAAGCCTATAGTCCAAAGATACACAATCTTGTTTGTTTTATCTATCACAAACAGAAATATAAAAGCAGCTATGTGGTTTTAGGGGGAGTTTATGCTAAGCTAGGCTAAACTCATCGCCTCCCACTTAAAAGCAATCTTCTCACCAAACTCCTGGAAAGAGAGCAAATTAGTGCATCAATAATCTTATGTATGTTTGTGACCGGGGAATATGTAAGTTGGGAAGGAAAATTGACCATTGACTTATATTAACTCAAATAATTGTTTCACATTTCTTTGACTATTATTTTCAACCTTTTTTGGAGTACAAGATGAGTTGTACAGAACCTTACAGTCAAGACCATCACCGGTTTCCATCCAGTTATTAAAGCCGGCTAAATAGAATAAATACAAATATTAGATAATATGTATCAATTCTTCTTTAACTTATCTTTTATTTTCAGATTGAATGGAGATGTGTGGAAAACGGAGACGGACTGCAGGTTTTGGTGGACAATGTTGAGGTCCCAGTCACAGTTGGTAATGATCACCGCACACATCTGACATACAATAAAAATGAAAAAAACAGTGTTCTTTTTCGGATTAGACTCCATGGTGCCGAAGCATGTATTTAAAACCTAAAAGCTGTAGGAGACAAAAGTATGCGATGATGTTTGACAAATGTGTCATCACTGTCCTTTCAGGTGTCGTGCACGTGGGGGAGGATTTTGCAGTGCGCTGTATGTCAGTGAATCACTGCGCGGCGGTGTACGCCGGTGGTCTCCACGTGGTGGTGTGGCGGGTTGTCGGCCACAATCATCTTGAGGCCATGGTGGAGGTTCCGCAGACTTTCTACAACCGCACTGTGGGCCTCATGGGTCTCTGGAGCTCCAACCGCGCCGACGATTTCCTCATGTCCAACGGCAGGCTCCTCCGCTCAGCGGACCTCAACCCCCCCTCTGAGGAGGCACTGCACCCCTTTGGCCTCTCCTGTGAGTGGACTTTAGTCAGTTTGCTAATTAGGTTCTGGAGTCTTCTCTCCGTGCTTTCTTAAAATGCTATTATCGATCTTTTTTTATTGACAATGGATAAAAGACTTTGTTTAAAGTGTGGGTTTTATTGGCCATCACAGCACAATGTTTGGCCTCCTGCTGCACCAAACATTCTGTTGTCAACTTAAAGGTGCAGTGTATAGGATTTACAGTTTTTTTTCGATTGCTAAACGACAGTGGGCACAACTGGAGTCACATGTGCAAAACTACAGTCTGCACAGCAGCAGTTCATGTGGACCAAACTCTAGTTCGTTTTTCATTGCTTGAACACAGTTTTCAAAACTCTACACACTTATCCCATGACTTTAACCACAACCTGCACAACACTGTGGATTTACAGCACTTTGTTCAAATGCTAACACACTGCTGTCAAAACTGTGAACCACACATTCAAAACGGAATAGATTTCAGCCTTGTGCCTTTCAAACACTGCTGATTGCAATTTCAGCTGAAAGGCTAAGCAGGTGTCTTGTTTTAGACTTGTTAGTGAACACACACACATATATATATATATATATATATATATATATATATTAATTACAGTATATATAGGTAGAGCTCAGAAAGACTCATTTTGGAAATGGAACAAGGAAGACGGGTTCGTGGAGGGAGAAGGGTGGCAGGGAGAGGGCGGATGCGTGGAGGAAGACAAAGAGCTGTTATTTCAGATGAAATAAGGGCTACACTTATAGACCATGTCGTGAACCATGGTCTCTCATTGAGAGAGGCAGGGTTGAGGGTGCAACCCAATCTGCAAAAATCCACAGCGGCATCTGTAATGCGAATTTTCCATCATAGAAACAGGTGAGAGTTACATCCTTACAGTAAATGAAAACATTACAGGAATCTATTTTGTATTGCAATTATAGAATATTTACACAGATATATATTACAGTAAGTTTGACTGTAAAATATATTTTTACAATAGGACCCAAAGGCTGCCCCCAACAGGGGGAAGAGGAAAAATATTTTCAGATGCGCAGGAAAATGCTATTGTTGACATGGTTGTTGTCAAAAATGCAATAAAACTGCAGGAGATTCAAGATAGAGTGCTGGCTGATAATGATATATTTGAAAATGTTAATTCTGTCAGCACAACAACTATTGCTCGAGTCCTAAAGAAACACCAAGTTACAATGAAACAGTTATACACTGTACCGTTCGAGAGAAACAGCGAACGGGTAAAAGAGCAAAGATACCAATATGTCCAGGTAAGACGTCTGAGGTTACATACACAGCTATAAAAAATATTTACAGTAAAAAAAAAACACTAGCATTTCTACAGTAAAACTGTGCACTTACTGTTTTTCAGAGAGTAATGGAGGTGGAAGCACTGGAAAGACCACATTCATTTGTATTTATCGATGAAGCTGGATTTAGCCTTGCCAAAACACGGCGCAGAGGAAGGAATGTTATAGGTCAAAGGGCCACTGTGGAGGTTCCAGGCCAAAGGGGGTGAAATATCACCATGTGTGCTGCAATGGCCAATGATGGTTTGCTTCTCAACACACCACTCATTGGCCCATACAACACAGAAAGGCTTATAGCTTTCCTAGAACAGCTCTATGCTCAGCTAGTGCCAGCAGAACAGGGGGAGCCAGTAAGAAACCCCCAAGTTTTTGTCATAGTTTGCGATAACATTGCTTTTCACCACTCTGCAGCTGTCACAGATTGGTTTGCAGCACATCGCAGATTTATGATTTTGTACCTGCCTGCATATTCACCCTTCCTCAACCCAATAGAGGAGTTTTTCTCTGCCTGGAGGTGGAAAGTGTTTGGTCACCACCCACATGACCAAATGTCTCTTTTGGAAGCCATGCGTGCCGGATGTGAGGACACGAGTCCAGAGGACTGCCAGGGATGGATAAGGCACTCCAGAAGGTTCTTCCCCAGGTGCATGGCAAGAGAGAACATTAGATGTGATGTTGATGAAAACCTGTGGCCTGATGCTAGAGAGAGGCAGGATTAGCCCCTCAATTATTTGTTCGAATTACAGTATGTACTTTTAGTTTCTACTTTTTTTCTCATTACTGTAATTCCGTAAATTACTACAGACTATTGAAGCAAACTGCTAATTTTCATTTACCGTAAAGAATTTTTATGTTCTAAAAATTTTAATAAATCATGTGAAAGAATGTCACTCTTTTCTTTGAAGAAAATATTACTTTGTATGAAGTCACTGAAATTGTTCAAACTGTAAAGATGAAAAGTTTGTATTTTCTGTATTGGTGTTTGATGCTAGTGTTTTTACTCTCAGTGTGTTCTGAGTGACAGTGTGTGTTATCTCAGTGAGGGTTGTGCATAGTGTTTGGCTGCACTGAGCGTGTTTTGAGCCATGTGTTAAGAGTTGTGTTGCTTGGAATGAGTTTTGCAGGTGATGTGAACTGTTTAGCTCAGGTGACTGTTGGTAGTGCAGACTGTAGTTAGAGTTTTGCACATGTGACTCCAGTTGTGCCCACTGTCATTTAGCAATCGAAAAAAACTGTAATGACAGCATGTAAATAATGAGTGAGCATGTGTGAGAAGTGATTGGCAGATGTATGAGAAATAAATGCCGGGCTTGCAAGAGTATGGTCTTCCGACTGAACTTACGCTATAGCTTCATTTGTAGTCGCAGATTGCAACCAACTGAAACTGAAAGTGTGTAGAATAGATACGGTGGCCGGTGCGAAAAAAAGGTAAATGGTAATGTACCTATCTAGAGTTTGGTTTGTCTTTTCTGGTTTTCTGTAGAAACTTGGCTACATGAGTGGGACCCGCTCCGTATGTAAATATAAACGGTATATTCTAAGATATAAGTTAAAATAATAAAATTGCTTGATTACAGATCAAAGCAACCATACTTAATAATATTATATTCCATTTCTGCCAATAGTTTCTCCTAAATGCTACACACTGTACCTTTTTAATACGAAACAATTTGTGAGTCAGGCCTTCCTGAATCCAGTCCCAAGTCTAGATAATTTGAGGTGTTTTGGACAGCTACCTACACCTGTTCCTACAATCGTGTGTGTGTGTGTGTGTGTGTGTGTGTGTGTGAGACGTATGTGTGTGACGTGTGTGTGTGTGTGTTTCTAGGGGCAGTTCCCCTCCCAGAGAGCCTGTTGCTCTCTCCACCTCCATTGGTTCCACTGGAGCCGATCTCCTCTGATAGCCGGCTGGGCAGTGTCAGTCCTGCTGAGGCGGAGGAGCTCAGGAGAAGCTGTAAAGGCAGCATGCAGTGTGTCCACGACACCATAGCCACCGGCAGCTCCAACCTGGGCCTACAGACTCTGCAGTCCAAGAAGCAATATGAAAAAATGGCTCTGATCTTTGGTAAGATGGTTATTTTGTTTTTTGGGGGGAAAAAAGTTTTCCATGTTTTCACTATTGACTTGCATTTATCTGACGTGGTCTGGTAGGTAACACACCTCCCATAGTGACAGAACCCACAGTGATCCGCTGCAAGGTCAACTCAACGGTCAGCATTCAGATTGTTGCTCAGGACCTAAATGGAGACCCCGTCACCTACTCACTGCTCCACCCAAGGCCTGCACGGACTTCCATAGGCGGTGAGACACTCGTACACTTTTCTCAAACATCTCTTTAGTATGAAGAGTTGTTTTTATTCAAACCAAAGGAAGACAGTACAGTGTTAAGCATCTGTCACCGTGCTGAGATTTGACCCTTTCCACCCCAGACGACGGCATCCTGGAGTGGACGCCCCTGACCACACAGCCTGTCCAGCTGACCATCAGGGTCCGTGACGGGCTCTCCAGCTCCCTGTTCTCTCCCATCCTGCGTGTCTGCAACTGCCTCAATGGGGGCTTCTGCCAGTACGACAGCATCACCGAAAATTACCAGCAGGGAACGTTCCAGGTGCGTTTTTGTTTTGTTATTTGTTGTCGCCCCTATTAACTGCAACAATGTCCCTCTCTCTAGTCATCACTTGAGTGCAATAAGCAGACAAAAGTTGTTTTATGTAAGGAGGATTTCTAACTGACATTTTCTGGCTTTACAAAAAATGTTTGGTCTTGTCCCTTTTTTCCATTCTGATCATTTGTCCCTTGCAGGTGGTGGCGTGCCTGTGCACCAAAGGATTCAGTGGAAAGTTCTGTGGCAACACCGCAGACGTATGTCGAGGCAACGCCTGTTTCCGAGGGGTGCAGTGCCAGTCGGCGTCCGAGCCCGGCCGCTTCACCTGTGGAGAGTGTCCCGATAACGCCGTCTCTGGGGGAAAACGGGGATACAAGTGCTTTGAACGCGGTCCGTAGTGCTTTCAGGTTTGGAGCACACACAAAGAAATCCACCACCACACATTATAATTGATCTCCTTCTTCTCTCAGACATGTGCATCCTTCCTTTCCCCTTCCCCTGCCACAAAGACGCCGACTGCCTCAGCACGAGACAAAACTTCACCTGCACGTGTAAGCCGGGCTTCACAGGGGACGGACGCAACTGCACAGGTGCTGAACACCCAAAACCTCAGTGTGAATGACAGCACGTTTCAATCATAAAGTGTTAATGGTCTTCGTCTGTATTATAGATATAGACGAGTGTGCAGAACTCAGAACCTGCCTCAATGCCAAGTTTGAGTGTAAGAACAAGCCCGGCTCTGTCGACTGCTTCTGCAGATACAAGAAGACCAAGAACACGGACGGATGTGGTATGTGCACAATCGTACACGTTCGCTATCATACATATCAGCTGCAACATCGGTTACATTCACATGTTCAAGAAGTCCAAATGACACAGAATATATTCCAAAGATATTTAGATTTTTGTTCAATTAATTTACTTCAGACACTAGAATCTACCCATCAAGACAAGAGGCTCTGTGGGACTAAAATGTACTGGACATACATCATTTACGTACAGTGTCAGACTCCATGTCATTGGACAACTTAAGATGACTGCAGGATTGCACAAATTTAAAAAAGTGGGAAGTTTAACCTCAGCTCATATAGTAAATATGTCTATAATCAATTGTGAAACAAAAATACAGACCACCAGACTTTTAAGGACAAAAGTTTTCCCATTGAATCCCAATCAAACCAAAACGTTTGATGGAGCAGACCACTGGTAAAAAAATAAAAAATAAAGTGCATTTGAGGGGTTCAAAGTAATTCTGGTCAGGACTGATGTTGGTTCAAACATTTGTGGAAAATAATATTAACATTAAGTATTTTTGTAGCAATTTGTGCAACAACAGTACAGTAAAAACTGGTACTTTCTGTACTTGATTTGTCCAGTGTGTCACTCGTGTATTTAATGTAGTTTTGAATGTTTTTCTCTGCAGGGGATTCGGACAATCCTCCAGGTAAGACCTTCCGTACGGCTACCTCTTTGGCTCCACTAGCTTTATCGTAGCTTTGCTCTTCCTCCGGTTGCTAGCGTGATACCATATATGGTAATGAGAGGTCACCTCACAGCTGTTGCTGCTGTTCTGGTATCCGCAGGGTGCAACGTGTTCAACGTCTCTGTGGGCTGGACAAAGAGCACATTCGATGGACTCAAACAGGTGTGTGTGGCTGGTAACACATTAATTGGTAACATGTAGCTGTGAAAATGTAATTAAATATGTAAAAACACGTTTTTTTTTGTTAAAATAAAACTGAATTGAATTTTATCCATACTGCATGATAATCCATTTTTTTTCCTTCTCGCTCAGCTGGTGGATATTCTGTCGATCGGCTTCGAGAACAAATTCTACAATGCCAGCAAGAAGGATGCCATGCAGGGCTCCGGTCCCGGTGTGACAGAGTATCGCATCAACGTGTCCAGCGACACACCCCACTGGTACATCAGAGACTACCTGGCCAGAGTCAGCAGCCTCTACTCCATCAGCACCGTAGAAGTTGACGGTAAATGACCAATACTTTTTACTTTTGCTCAACTTCAGCACATCAACTAACTAATGTAATATACTGCAAGGTTTCAGTTTGGCACAGTGATGTGGTGGTAAGCTATGCATGTTGGTAAGACTACTTCTCTCTCCCACTTGGCTGTCCACACCTACAGATCTGGATGAGTGTAAGGCCAAGGAGGCGGTGTGCGTCCATCCTGCCCTCTGCACCAACACTTACGGGGGCTACAGGTGTGTTTGCAATGGCACAAATGACTTGGATGAAACCCAGTCCTGCATACTAGGTGAGAATCTGAGCGTTACTTTACATCCAAAAAACATTTACTTAAATGAAGGCCTTATGTGTCTTTTAATAATGTCGCCATTTCGTAGATCATGATTTAATATACAGTCAGGTCCATAAATATTTGGACATTGACACATTTTTCATCATTTTGGCTCTGTACACCACAACAATGGAGTTGTTGGTTCTTGGGGCATTTTCCCTTCAGTTTTGTCTTCAGCAAGTGCAATGCATGCTCAATTGGATTCAGGTGATTGACTTGGCCATTGCAGAACATTCCACTTCTTTGCCTTAAAAAACTCCTTGGTGAGCTCAGCAACACCAAAAGACCCGGAAGACCACGGAAGACAACTGTGGTGGATGACAGAAGAATCATTTCCCTGGTGAAGAAAAACCCCTTCACAACAGTTGGCCAGATCAAGAACACTCTCCAGGAGGTAGGTCTATCTGTGTCAAAGTCGACAATCAAGAGAAGACTTCACCAGAGTAAATACAGAGGGTTCACCACAAGATGTAAACCATTGGTGAGCCTCAAAAACAGGAAGACCAGATTAGAGTTTGCCAAAAAACATCTAAAAGAGCCTGAGCAGTTCTGGAAGAACATCCTATGGACAGATGAGACAAAGATAAACTTGTACCAGAATGATGGGAAGAGAAGAGTATGGAGAAGGAAAGGAACTGCTCATGATCCAAAGCATACCACCTCATCAGTGAAGCATGGTGGAGGTAGTGTTATGGTGTGGGCATGTATGGCTGCCAATGGAACTGGTTCCCTTGTATTTATCGATGATGTGACTGCTGACAAAAGCAGCAGGATGAATTCGGAAGTGTTTCGGGCAATATTATCTGCTCATATTCAGCCAAATGCTTCAGAACTCATTGGACGGCGCTTCACAGTGCAGATGGACAATGACCCGAAGCATACTGCGAAGCAACCAAGGAGTTTTTTAAGGCAAAGAAGGAATGTTATGCAATGGCCAAGTCAATCACCTGACCTGAATCCAATTGAGCATGCATTTCACTTGCTGAAGACAAAACTGAAGGGAAAATGCCCCAAGAACCAGCAGGAACTGAAGACGGTTGCAGTAGAGGCCTGGCAGAGCATCACCAGGGACGAAACCCAGCGTCTGGTGATGTCTATGGAATCCAGACTTCAGGCTGTCATTGACTGCAAAGGATTTTCAACAAAGTATTAAAAGTGACAATTAGATTTATGATTATATTAATTTGTCCAATTACTTTTGGTCCCTTAAAAACGGGGTGGCCACATTTGAATTTGTTGTAGTTCCTACACCGTTCACCTGATTTGGATGTAAATACCCTCAAATTAAAGCTGAAAGTCTGCACTTAAAGCACATCTTGATTATTTATTTTTTACATTTCAACTCTATTGTTGTGGTGTACAGAGCCAAAATAATGAAAAATGTGTCAATGTCCAAATATTTATGGACCTGACTGTATATAATCATTGTATACATTTTCGCACTGTAAAACATCCTGTGACTGGGTTTGACTTGACCCTTTGCAGACAGAGATCAGGGGAATGATATGGAACTAGACCTTGTTCTGGGCCTGGTGCTGGGCATCGGCATCCCTCTACTTTTGCTGCTGCTCCTGGCTGTACTGGCCTGCTTCTACTGCTGCAAGAAGAATGTTACTGGAGAGTGAGTTAAACCACGGGCACATCAAGTTTTTACTTAATGCACTACCAGGTGCACGGTGCATTAGCAGTTTTTTATTTTATTTTATAATATCACATTTTATTAGTGTTTTTCCTAGTAATATTCAAAAACACAACAGGAAAAAAGATTTTTTTAAACAAAACAAAAATAGAAATACATTTTAAAAAAACTACATGTTGAGTACCAAACAATCCTTGTGGACTTGAAAGGTGTTTCTGAAACATTCATAGCTTGGGCAGCTTAGATTTACAAAAGATATGGTGGTTTCATGATGACCCAGTTTTGGAGCTGAAAAAAAGATACATTATCTAACTAGTCCAGCAGAATCCCATATTTCTCCTAACAGTTTTGCTAGAATATGGCTAAATACAAGCCTTCTGTTTGTCTGTAGCTTGTTTTACTGTTTACGTTTATTGCGTTATTCGCTCTCCAATAATCGTGCAGCAGTCCATTCTTCAGTCACCCCGTACAGGTTCTTCCATGATTGGACACATACTGTACACATCTAGGTCCCCGAGTAAAACTATGGCTATGGGGTCCTCAGAGGCCACACTTGGAGACTCCAAAAATACCAGGAACAGACTTTATCTATCAACATGGCTTTTTTTCTTTTGGCACCATCCGCCTGCCATTCTTAATGTTTTTTTTTTGTGTAGCAAGAGGGAAAGATCGAAAAACAGCGGTGTTGTCTCTTAATGTTTTATCCATACAAATCTTACTTACGTACGTAAAGAGCATTGCGGCATCATCACAGCCCTTCTAAGGCTATGTTGCCTTCAAAACATGGTGGCCATTGTGGTGCATTAAATGAAAATAAATGTTTAGGTGTATCAGCAGCTCCTTTATCCTCCCTTTCGATCGGCCGGGGTTGACGTAGGCCATCGCCCCGCCCTTCAGAACGGCGTGGTAGAGTTCATTTGGGTTCACCACAAAATGTAGTGCTGCAGAGGATGACAAGACCACACACACACACACACACACACACACACACACACACACACACACACACACACACACACACACACACACACACACACACACGGTGTTTCAAGGTACAGTAGTCAAGTAGGTCTGCTCAGAGACAGCAACTTAAAAGCTTTAAATCCTCTCTGTACTGTTGCTGCAGCACTGCCTTCTTGTATTTAACTTCTCAGTTGGGGGACGGACTGCCCACTCTCTTACTATATTAAACAAAAACACTTCCTACTAACAGCTTTGGTCCAAGTTATGAAACTGCACTTGGGTAACACTGAGGAATGTTTGCAGATAGAATGAACAGTAAACCAAAGTAATGATGAGGGTATCGCATCCACAGATTAGAGGTGTTGTTTGCTCACAGGCAAAACAAAAGTGGCAGTTTACATCTATGTCTGTCCAAAGTGTCACCACTGCATTTGATTGTATTAGACATTAGGGTGAAATTGTCCCAATTAGCATATCAAGTATTTGGTTAAATATGTTTTAAGAGGCCACACTAACTTTTGACCTTTGAAATCCAAAATCGAATCAGTTCATCATTGAATCCAGGTCGGCGTTTGTGCCAAATATGAAGAAATTCCCTCCGGCGTTCCTGAGATATTGTTTTCATCAGACTGAACGGACAGATGTAAAACCCGAAAACATAATGCCTGTCGCTGGCAGGGAGGCATAAAAAAGGCAATAAAATCATCCAATGACATTTTTTTAAAGGAATAGTTTGACTTACACTTATTTGCCTTGTTTAGAATCAGACAATTCAATTCAGTTTATGTTATATAGCCCAACATCACAAATACAAATTTGCCTCGGAGGGCTTTACAATCTGTACACATAACATCCCTGTCCCGGGACCTCACATCGGATCAGGAAAAACTTCCCTAAATAAAGATAGTAAAAACCCCTTCACAGGGAAAAAAAAGGGAAGAAACCTGAGGGAGAACAACAGAGGAGGATCCCTCTCCCCGGATGGACAGAAGCAATAGATGTCATGTGACCAGAATGAATAACGTAACGGAGTTACACCACATTCAATGAATATGACAGAAATTATTCATATAATGAGTAGTAGGCATGGGCCACGATCCATGAAGCAGAAGGAGGTAGAGAGGACGGGCATCAGCAGACAAGAGATTGATACCACTCTCACATACAGCCATCCGCTGGTTACCTCAGTGTAGCTTAGCATAAAGCCTGGAAACAGGTGAAAACAGCTAGCCTGGCTCTGTCAAAACTAGGGAACAAAATCTGCCACCCAGCAGATCTAAAGCTGATATATTAGCATGGTTGGTATGCCTTGTTTAATCCGTACAAAAAAAATGTAATTTGAAAATGTCAAGTTGTGGTTTTACAGGGCAGTAGAAGAGGGACTACGTCTAAACTTCCTTTTTGTGTGGATCAAACAAATGTATATAATAATACACGTTAGTTAGTGAGCTTTAGAGGTGCAGGTAGGCAGATTGTGTTACCTTTGGACAGAGCCAGGTTAGCTGTTTCCAGCCTTAATGCTAAACTAGGCTTCATATTTACTATACAGATATGATAATGGTATCAATCTTCGATCTAATTCTCTGCAAGAAATGTTCCCAAAATGTCCAACTGTTTCTTTAAATTTAAGAAAAACATGTGGTGTTTGCCATTGTGGGGAGTGCTTTTTATTTTAAGGATTTAGCGAGACCACACAGACTGAAAAGTCAGTCACAATAAAGAGATCGGTATAATTTTAACCACACTATGAGATCTCGCATTCAGATTCATGTGTGTCTGCGTGTGATCGTCCCTAGCAGTGCATCATAATGTGCGCGTGTCCTTGCCAGCATGTTTGTACAGATGTATGGCATCTGGGCCAGGTGTTAGTGGGCCATAGAGACACATAATCCCCTTGATGACTTGCCTGCTTTCTCTGCTATCAGTAAATTAGACCCTATAGATATAATGGACTCAGTGCTAGCATTGTGGGATTATATTGTTGGATTAAGTGGTATGATATAATAATACTGAAAGTGCCAGATGTATGGGATTTTATGGAGCAGGAGTGGTTTAATTTACTGTTTCCAATGTCCCTTTTGACCTTCCCCTAAGTACCATCAAATGTAGGTTTTCCCATGCTTTACAGCATTGTATCTACGTATATAATACTATAAAATCAGGATGATATATATACATGAATTGCTGGACCTTGACTTTCATTTGGACTAAGCTTCAGTGAGCTTTAAACATTTCACAACATTAAAGAAACCCGCATGAGTAGATTCCATTTTGAAAGTATCCAACCACACAAAACAGCCTGGTCTCATCCCAGGGCGTTAAATACCCAGCCAGCATGTCCATGTGGGGCCCATAAGGTTTAAATTTGAGCTGCCGATAAGGGTCCCAAGTGGGTTTGTCCGCAGTTTCCACGGTGGCCTCACCTGTGTTTGCCCATACTGGGCAAACACAGGTGAGGCCAATTTGTAGCCAATTTGGGTCCCACTTAAAGCCCAGTCAGGTCCCTCTTAAAGTCGGTGAATAAACCGGTGAATAAACCCCGTATGGGCAAACACAGGTGAGGCCACCGTGGAAACTGCGGACAAACCCACTTGGGACCCTTATCGGCAGCCCAAATTTAAACCTTATGGGCCCCACATGGACATGCTGGCTGGGTACCCACGCTTGACCAGTGGCTCTCACATTGTGACACCACCGCACAAGGCACCTTTTAGCGTCTGTATGACACTAACCAGGGTTTCAACTAACTCCAATGCAAATCCATCTGCGTCATTAGTAGACGCTCAGATCAAGGGATGTAGTATTTAAGAGCGAAAAGTCCTCTAGAAAGCGGGAGGAGTTGATGGTGGACGGGAAAAACCAACACAGGAGTTTTGCTCAGGGGACCAGCATCGAATGAAATGATTGCAAGGTCATGCGACAGCCACAGGTACCGGATTGTTTTCTTTCTATTTTGTCAAAGCATTTTATTCATCAATTGCTTACAAATATAACACATTACCTACCCTAGCTTTAACTGTAATCAATAATAATACGTTTTATTTATATAGCGCAAAATGCTCTGAGACACTTTACAAACATTAAAATCATCATAAAAGAGCTATACACTAAAAACATATAAACATTCAAATGAACTAAACGAAGGTCTGAAGGGTGTCATCGGCAAGAATTGTGTATTTTTTCCCCTGTCTTCTTCTATTCACAGAATGATCTATGGTACACCAGGTGGCACAGTCTGTACTTCATTGACAGAGAGGATGTACTGTACATATTTGCACAAAGAACAGCTATAATGATATACATTATAGCTGTACTAATCAGCACTAATCAGAGCCAGGGATTCACTGCAAAAGGTACAAAATGTGCAGTAATGTAACTCATGGCATTGATGGAGATAACTCACCACCAGTATCAGTTTTACATAATGATCCAAATGGTGGAAGTGAAAGACAGTAACTCCTGTGGACGCCAGTCAACATGTTTGCCACTTAACAGCATCTTCAAACGGTAGACTGCAGTGATTTCTCGTTCACTCCTGCATTCTGATTGGCTTCTATGTTTTCTTCCAGCCCGCCCCACACGTTGCATCCAGTCTACATCCAGGAGCAGTACAACCCTCCGCCCTTCAACTACTCCGACCCGGCCCTGCACTACGTAACCCACTGCAGCCCACGGATCTTAGACATCTACACACCCAGGCAACGCTACAGATAGTACATACTAAAGCCACATGCAGATACATGCATAGGTGCAAATCACTTAAAGCATAACCTTCTGTGTTTTTTTACCCATTTCTTTATGTTTTTGTGTCTTATTAATGATCAAACGGGACACCGACTTTTGAAATTGGTCCAATGAGTGAAAAAGCTGCACAGGCTGCGTTGCCCACGGCAACTCCCCACCCTAAATGTTCGTCCACTAAATGTGCATGTTTTCGCCACTGACAACATTATGGAAAGGACTCTACAAAGAAATAAAACATTTTTCTTTACCTTTTGCTTTTGAACGAGAAGACTCGTTCAGAAATCTCGCGTTGCATCCACATTGTTGAAATCCACTTAATGTTCAGCCATGACATTGGAAACCTTTTAGATAACACTAACTTTTTCCGGCAACAAGTCACTATATACGGTTGAATTATTTTTTTTTTAAACAGAAACAAAAAAGAGCCCACAGAAATGCACAGGCTCGCACAGCGCCAGCACTTTTTGAGCCCACTGTAGATGTTTTTTGAAGACAAGATGAATGTCTCCATTTTATATCGTTAAAAAAAACAACAACAAGTAATTAAACCTGAGTGACTTTTAAAGTCAATAATTTCCAATCCTCTCTGCGGAACGATGGACCTGCCAAGTTTGAGCTCCAAGTTTTTTTCACCAGGATGACAGTTTACAGTCTGACCCAGCAGAACTCAACAATTCGATGAAAAGTAAACCACTGCAGTGGTCTTCAGTTTACAGCTGATGCCAGGCCAAGAGCCTCCTGGCTAGCAACATTAGCTCCTGCCAGAATATGTGAGAGTATGTGGTGTCGGGTTCTTGCCATGGAGTTTGTTGTGGTTCTAGTCCAAAATGTGCAGTTATGTATCGCTCATAATCACCCACAAAAGAAATGAATCATGTAAATCATTAAAGGTAGTACTTTACAAACACTGTGCTGTGGTGATATTCTTTCAAGAACATTAGCATCTTGGAAGTTAGCAATGTGTCACTTTACTTTGGGGGGGGGGGGGGGGGGGGGGGGGAGTCCAACTCACCCTCATTAGTATTGTGATCTTGTTTTCCGTTGACAACTGGGAGAAAGAAGAACAAAAATTGACGATATAATACTCCATTTCTACTGCTGTTGGGTATTTTAACCTATACAAATGCTTCATCATCTTCTAAGATAATCAGTGTTTTCAAAGTAAAGTCTTGTTGAAAGAAGTATTTGGATCGTTTACTAGAGTAAAATAAGTTTTAACCCCATGTGAATGTCTGTAAAAAAATACTCAACTATAAACTTTTAATCACAGTAAAAGATACAGTAAAAGTATTATCAGCAAAATCAAATCATTCACTATCAAAATACAACACTATGCAGAATTGCAACTTTTAGAGTCACATTATTCTACATGTATTACTGATTATTATGGATGCATTAACAAGCAGCATTTTAATAGTGCAGCTTATAGAGATGGACCTAATTCTACTATGCTATTGCAGTTACATTGCCCACTTTGGGCAATGTAACTGCATGTTTTGTATCTTTTTGCACCTTTTAAAAGTAACTGTGCAGATAATTTTAGTGGACTAGAAGTATAAAGTAGCATCAAGTAGAAATACGCAAGTTAAGTACAACTATCTCAAATTGTACTAAAGTAAAAATATTTGACTAAATGTACTAAATGTAATTGTCCACCAGGATTCCTGTTAGCGCATCACTCCCTGCAGTTTCTTCTCCAGCCACCGGGTGTCACAGCTGAGTCTCCCGCACAAAAGCCAGATCAATCACATTTGTTTATGAGCAGAGTTTAAGCAGAAATGCAGCACTCTCACTCACACACACACACACACACACACACACACACACACACACACACACACACACACACGCGCTCTGCAGCCTTCGTCTGGAAGTGGCCGTCGCGTTGGAGCCCCCCCTGCAGAATGAGATCATCTGAGAGGGGTGGCGCTGCAGATCCCCGCCACTGCAGAGACAGACCTGGCCTACGCTACAGCTGGGGGTCAAGGACGGGGCGCCACTAAAGCACACCCTGTCACTTCCTTATTGCGGTTACGCACTAAAGCACTAAAGTGCCCCTGCATTGCCCTGTGCGGCGCTTCTCCATTCCACCGGTTTCACTTTCCACAGGATTTGACCGAGGAGTGTGTGTAAACTGAGATCACGCAACAAACACTACGCACAGGACTTGTGGAGGAAACTACCACAGATATATAAAAAATCCGTAGGCAAGCACAGGGCTCCCGACACTTGTTCGAGACAAAGGCCAACACAAGCAAGCAACAGAATGCCACACTTCTCAAAGGGTCCAAGTAGCACTGTTTCATATGCTGCTGAAGGCTGCGGTGTTTGAACTCCAGCTCTACGTTGACTGCAGCAGACAACCTGGAGGCAAGCCAGTGAGGGAAAGGAGAGGAGAGAGTTAGAAAGAGAGCGAGGAATAGAAGGGGAAATGAGGAGAGAGAGAGAGAGAGAGAGAGAGAGAGAGAGAGTATCAACAGCAGGATTCTATTTGACAGCCAGTAAGCGGTTTTGTCCCTCAGATCCCGTCAAATAAAACAACTGCCGTGCAGTTTTTTTGGAGCTGCTTGGTGATCTGGTGCCGGCGGATGCGAGCCGAAACGCATCACAGGGGCGAACGGCAAACTAAAGTGCATGCTTAACACTATATCCATTTCATCACGACATGATTGAAATAGGCTGGGAATAGCTGGGGCCCGACCAAATCCTCTTATCCGATTTGAGGCCATTAATCATTTCTGCCTCATGATGTAATTTTGGCGAAACATGTCCTTTTCTCAGTCACAGGTAGGCCAAAATGGGATTGGCTCATGCTAGCCCTTATCGCACGGCTGTAAAAAAAAGAAGAAAAAAAGCATTTACATTCACTAGGAGTGGTTTGCCGTAGGCCGTCAACGTTTGCGCGGACCTTTGGCCGATGCTTGCTGGGAGGTGCTAATCGGGAAGTCAGACGCAGCCCTTATATCATAAGCACCCCCTTCCCTCTTTTGTGTTTACCATCAGTGCATGATATGCATTAGCACAGAGGCCAATCTCATACACACACACGCACACAAAGGCAAACACACGCAGGCCTCCTTTTCACTCACACCTGGCCTCCACGTCCAAACAACCCGCCGTCCTCTCCCATGAAAGGCGATCCACTCCCTTGGCAGGGCACCAGCAGGTGCATTACAAAACCCTCATTCATTAGTGATGCCGTCCATGTCTTTCAGTTACAACGGGTAAACATCTTCTCATATTTGTCGCCGGGGGCCCCCCCCATCCTACTAAAAAGTCCTCCCAAGCCACCACTTAGGCAACAACAATTAGCCGTTTTTTCTTTTTTTTAGCTTGGAAGCAGCTTGATTTTTAGAGAGTGATTGTGCGGTAAAACTACACCGCACGGTACCGCCACAGACTGTTTTGTCTCACGTGCCGTTGTGCCAACCTGCCCCTCCAAGGTTTTTTTTATTTATTTTTATGCAAAAGGGAACAATGCTAACTGCTATCAGCGGGGGAGTGATGTTACAGGCCATTGGGAGGTGACGTTAATGAAGACGGAGAGGAGCCTCGCCTCTGCTGAACTACGGTGACCTTTGACCCCTCCCCACACCCCTCTCTCCCCTGATATGGAAATGAAAGCTGCTGCCTTATAAAGAACGCTCTGGGGCTGGACTGTTTGTCCGATAAGGATGCATTATCTGAAGCAGTTACACATTCCCAGAGCTGATAAAGAGGAGGTGAGCATATGTGCATGCACACATATTTTAATCTGAGTAAAAAAAAAACACTAAAAAAACATTAGTTAACACAACAACTAACATCCATAATGCAAAAACCAAACAAACACTGTAACACATACTGTACTGTGCTCCACATTGAGTCTCACATCATGGGGTTTGGTTTCAGGTTTTTATAGACCATTAAGTCACGTCTCCCGGGCTCCAATATTCCCTATCCGTATTAACCTCCAACCTAAAATCACCTTTGACCTGGAGCAGGTCCTCCGAGACCTGGGGACCGCTGAAGGGCATGTCATCAACCAACCAAACAGGTGATTGTGCAAATTAGGTGGAGGACGGAAGTAGAACGGTACTCAGATTTCGGAAAATGTATGGCCCAACACCATTGTCTCTGTTTTATTGGAGCAGTTTTATTGGAGCAGTTCGCCCCAGAGGTTTTATGACAATGTCCAAAACATTTTAAATACCAAAAGAAATGCAGTTAAGTGCTCACAGCAACTACGTTGTACAAGGGTTTGCCATGTACTTTCAGGGAGGCAAAAAGGCGAATAAACACCAACATGCCTGTCGTTGACACATGCTCCAGTTTATCGGGTTACTTGTGACAGGCCTTTGTGCTGCCACCTTTGGCGTTACATAATCTATGCAGAAACAAAAACCCTGTAGCAGAAAAACAGATTTAAATGAAAAGAATCCAATGTGCTTCAGATTAGGTTGGGGGGAGAGAGGCCTGGCTGATTCTAAAGCTGCTCAGCAGATCACATGGCGAAGGCAGCGTCACCTCTGCAAACAGCCCAGATGGAAGTGGGATCCACTTTGGATCCTCGTTTCTTACATCTACGCGTGAGATGTTGAGCTTCTCACAATCCTGACTCTCTACTTAACAGTGTGACATCCGCGTCTAATAATAAGGGAGGCAGGGGAATTTGGGAGGAAAAGACACACACACACACACACACACACACACACACACACACACACACACACACACACACACACACACACACAGAGATTGTAGTGCATTCTCTTGAGTGTTTCTTCAAGTCCTTCTCCTTGCGCATCCTTGTCCGCCTTCTTCCTCCACCTCCTCCTCCTTGGCTTCTCCCATGGGATCGGCCCAGAGACAGTTGGTCACTGGGAGATCGGTCAGGCATAAGCAATCAGGCCATCAGATAGTCCCATCCACACCAGCAGCAGGACAATTAGACCCGAGAGTCCACCGTCACTTGACAGCAACGCCCAGTCACACATCTCGGCGGGCATTGTGCACATGACAACATATTCACAGGCTGCTACTTATTACGAACCATTACGTTCAAGCACTTTGGTCCTGACTCTGCATCACATTCAAAGTGATGAGGACTTGGAAGGAAAGTCCAGAGCCATACTGAACTCTCTAACGGTCTGTGATAACCTTGTCACAGCAATTTGAAGAAATAAAAACAATAAATAAAAATAATAAGTAATGTTGTCAAAACAGCAAATGCAGAAACACATGTAAGCACAAACTGGGTCAGTAATATAACAGTTACAAGTAACAAACTATGCTCCTTGTAGCTAATAAGTTATCAAAACTAGCTTACAGGGTGTCCCTAAAGATGATGCCCATACGTACTGTGCAACAAGCTTGTCTGCGATGCCTGTGGCACTGACTGGGATGTCTATGGACAAGATGCAGCGGCAGCGCAGACCATGGGAGTGACGCATTGCAGGTACAAACACACCAATCAGAGAGCGCGATTTCTTTCAGCTACGTCTTGTGCCCCATCACAGAGTAGCAGAAAGTATTCATACTCCGCTATGTAGACCCTCCAGCAATACATCATATATATTTTATTATCGACATCAAAACATTAGCTGTGGTCCCAAATGGGTGTTGCGACGGTTTCTTGATTTCCTTGTGTAGCTATTGATTAATTCAAAAGCGTTTTCGATTAATTTGATAACTGAGGAAAAGGGAAGTTGGCGGAGTGATATTGGAAAGAGGAGGAGTTTAGGATAGCCGTTAAAGGCGAGTCCAGTTGCCTCTTCCTCACTGTGTTCATAGAGATTGTCAGTCTGCGCAGGCTTTGTGTTGGCTTTGGTTTGTTACGGATTTTCTCTGAACCAGCCGCTGCATCTACATCAAAATGGTAAGAAAAAACGGATTTATTTTTTTATCTCCAGTCTTAAGTTAGTCGAAAGTCCCATAGTAGTTGTTTTTATGTGCGAAGTGAATGTCAATTAAACGTAACGTCACCAGTAATTTAGCTGAACTGAATCCATGTGAACTACCGCAGTGCTGGCAGAATAAATGACAGCTTGCTAGTGGCTAGGTAATGCTAGCTTGTAGACGAAGCTAACGTTAGCTAAAGACGCGTTGGTCTGCATAAATACTTTGCTTTAGTAAGTTAAAACCTGTGTTCCCACCGTTAGCGCAGTCACACTTGAAACAGTGCAGCACTGGTAACGTTAGTTACGTACCTTTGCAGTGTTTCTTTTATGCCAGTCTATCCGCATTATTTTTAACGTGAATGTTGGCCGAACATTTGTCCCCGTGATGGCAAGTATGAAGCTATCTTAATGATAAACAGTCGGTGCCGTTAAAGTGACTATTTGCCAACCGATGCCTTGCTTGTGGTGATTGCAGAATTAGTCATGTATTTTGCTTAAAGTTTGCAGGTCTAATTGAGAGCCGGTATAGGGTAGCTAGCTAACTTTGGCGCTTCCTAGCTAACATCTACCGCCAAATTGTACGTCGTCCATTATCAGTGGTTAAGTTGGCGTCATCGAACATCCAAACGTAAGTAACCTAGATCTAACTGGCACGTCTTAAATTTGTTTTCCGGTCTCCTAAATTAAGTAACGAGCGTGTTTGCTCACCGACACGAAAACGCCTCTTTCCTGTTCGGTTAGTCGTAGTGTTACATTTGCTGACAGCTATTGTAAACTCCAGAATAATTTCCAGCGTAGAAGGATGTGCCTGCAACATTTAGAAATGAATGGGCGGCCCTAACTTTGAGGCAAGGTGGTTCTGCGATGGAAAAGCTAACTCTTGATAGTTTTGCTTCTTTTTTGTATTTTACAGGCTGATCAGCTTACAGAAGAGCAGATTGCTGGTAAGACATCGATGCATCTTTCCTCATATCCTGCAGAGTGGCCTGCTTTATGGATCGTTGCATCTCCTGCAGTGGATTTATACTTTTTCCTTTTAAGGCGTTCCACAGGGCAGCCTACATGGTCATAAAACAGGAATGAATGAAACGGCTGTTGCTTGCTGGCTCTGAAGTGCAGAAGGACTCCCTCGTGGAAAACTTTGCATTTTCATGGTTGCCATGTAATGTATGATGTAATCTGGAAGGACTGTATATTCTGGTGAGGTGTTGGCAGTCACCTTTTACAAACTGTTCATGAAGTGTCCTTTGCCCTGGGTGTGTTATTAGATGAAATGATCCAGGATCAATTGAAATTTGGACCTAATATACTGACGGACCTAGATGCTGTAATCGAAATCATGCAGGAGTGGTGTGCGCGTCAGGGCATTGCAGCCAGTATGCACTCGGGTACACTTGCTGTAATGTATGCAGTGCATGTATAAAATGTGGCACAGTTGTAGCGGGTTCCCTGATTATATATTCCAGCTTCTGTTTACTTGAATCAGTTTAGATCTCAGGTTTCACAATGTGCGGATTATACTCTTGCTGTATTACATGGCTTCCACTTTTAGTTGCTTGCTCTTTTGCTGACTCGTGCCAGTGTTTAGATTGCCAGTTTGTATGAACAGCATGACATGAGCGTGCCCTATCATGTTCTGCTGACTTGGGGAAATTTACAGTAATTTAAAGCAGTGAGCAACTGCAGTGATGTGGCATTTTCATGGCCCGTATCAGGATTTAGGAACCTCCACCCCAGCATTTCCTACAGTTGCTGCTAACAGCAGACCTTTCTCATAACAAAAAGGGTGCTGTTCTGTGTCTTTAACCCTCCGAGTGGTAGGGCAGGGTGTAGATTTATGATGCTGATGAGCTGCCGCATGACATTGGCCTCATCACTCTTGATTGTCATGGTTGCTCGTCCCTCACGGCTCCACCAAACCACACAGGATGTCATTTGCTGCACCTTCTCATGGTCGCTGCCCTTGTTTAGCCAGAAATGACTGCAGTTGGAACTCAAAACAGAAGGGCTCGTCAGCATGCTATAGCTAGTTTATAACTGAGATGCAATGACCCTTTTGAGTCTTGAGCCAATTCAGGATTTGGGTAAATGTGATTTGCAGACTTAAGGAAAAGACAAGTTTGTTATGCAATTTGGGATGACAGCTTTTACATGGCTTTTTAATCTATGCATGTTGTCATAGATTCAGTCTTTTGCTGGGTTTTTATATTGCCACAGCCATCATTATGCCAGTCTGTATATCTAGCTATAGGTGCAACACGCTGCCAAACTGAAGAAGCCCCTTTTGATTATTTATTTTTTTTTAATCAGAATTCAAGGAGGCATTTTCGCTCTTTGACAAGGATGGAGATGGCACCATCACCACCAAAGAGCTGGGCACAGTCATGCGCTCTCTGGGCCAGAACCCTACAGAGGCAGAGCTGCAAGACATGATCAATGAAGTGGATGCTGATGGTGAGAACCTAATCCGTCTTTTAAAAAAACGCACACTTGCTAACCGCACACATATAGTTAGAAATCCCTCAATGTTTTATTTGTTTTTGTCTACAGGAAATGGAACGATAGACTTCCCAGAGTTCCTGACCATGATGGCCAGGAAGATGAAGGACACAGACAGCGAGGAGGAGATCAGAGAAGCATTCCGTGTCTTTGACAAGGTAAATGCTGTCTGCACTCCAACACGCACATCTATGCAGAAGTCGCAGCAGTTTTTAAAATGTGTTTACTGTCGTTTTTAGGATGGCAATGGATACATCAGTGCTGCTGAGCTGCGCCATGTGATGACAAACCTTGGAGAGAAGCTGACTGATGAAGAAGTGGATGAGATGATCAGAGAAGCAGACATTGACGGAGATGGACAGGTCAACTATGAAGGTTTGTTGATGTGTGACTGCTCCATATTGAGTTGGTTTGGGTCAATCGCCTGATACTGAGTCGCAACATTTTCTCTTCTCGCCCCTGCAGAGTTCGTACAAATGATGACGGCGAAGTGAAGGCCTTGTACAGATTTCGTATATAAATAATTTGCCTTTTTTTCTTTGTGTAATTTATCTGTAAAATCTTAATAGCCCCCCTTCGTCCCTGCCCCCTCTGCTGTCCAAAGGAACTGCATGTAAACTGCATAGGCTCTTGTCCCATGTCCCTTTCTTTTGCTGTCATGGTGTTTTGGAGTGACGGAATGGTCATACAACCAGATGCCTGTGGAGGCCCCTGGGAGCCGGAGAACTTCGAATCTTCCCGTCTTGTGTGCTCGGGGCCCCTCCACGCTTGGCGACATTGAAAACCTGTCAGCTGGTTGTCACTTGGCAACCCTGCTGGCATGGAAACAATGTAGAGGAGTTTAAACTCTGCATGGACTACGGACAAAGTATATATGGAAATCTCTCAGCATTGCACTACTGCAAAAAAAATGACACGGGTGTATCTCCTAGGTACTCGTACAAACTCTTTTTGTATCTGCTGTTCTATATACCAGAAAACGACTAATCTTACCATGCTTTTTAATGTTTTACTCACTTTAACTTTTTTTCTTTCTTTTTTTTTATGACCTCTGGTCATGCCTCAAATAATCCATTCCAAGTTGTATATTTTTGTTTTCCAATAAAAATTACAATCTACCCAGTTTTGAAAATTGTCTTGTTTTCTCAGTTATAATGGATCCTTGAGTTTGTATACCCTGTAATAATTCCCTTTTTTGTATTGAGGACAGGATGCTCCGGTTTTGATAGGATCTTTTTTTTTCTTGTTACATATGAAATGTTTACCCATTTAAATTGTCCCTTGTTAATTTCCAAAAGCACTGAGGAGCATCAGCCAATGCCTCTTAATGTTCAGATAACCTCATATCAAATCTGTATTGTCATTAAAATAAAAGCACTGAGTGGGATCAAAGGCTTCCATTTTGAAGTGAACACAATGGTACTTGACATTGAATTTGCCTTGTACTGTCCAGGTCCCTTACTGACTGCATAGGCCATGTGTTGTCTGCTAGGCCATGGTGCTGCGCTAACAGCGCACCACCATGTAGAAGCTTGTCTGCCGCATGTCTTACTTGGCATTTGCCCCAATCATGAGGTGCAGGTGATTGAGTGTACATCAGAAAACATGGTGTAAATAGAGGTGTACCTGTTTTAAGTTTAATTATTTTTGTTACTTTCTGATTATTGAGTTTGTTACAGTAGCTTGCAGAGATACGAAGTTTGTTTTGATGAATGACAAAATAAAGCTCTATTGTGGACCTCAGCGCTGCCTCCTGTGTGAATTCAATGCTAGCTGCTTTTAGTTCGTGCCATTGATCCTATGCAGCGTGTTGGGACTTCCGCTTTTGTAACGTTTAAACTAGAAACACTTTGTTTTCGAAAGTTGTGATGTTTCTGACCGTTGGGAAGTAGTAAGGGCTGCAGTTGTTTGTGGCTTGCTCAGTCATGCATTTCAGCGGTCCCTGTGGATACACATTGAAACATTTATGGCATTACAAAATGCACCTAAGTAACAGCTTGAACACACGGACTATGGCGCACAGTGGTAGTTTACTTTAGTATCCTTGATTGTGTGTAGTTAAAAAAATACGTCATTCAGGGACTGCACAGTAAACGCTTCGGTTGCAACATAGACTAACGTGACATTTTCGGGTGAGAATCGATGACAAGTGATTCTCTTGTCCAAACCTTAATAATAAAAAACACTCCTAGCTGAAGTGTCATCACAGTCTACTTATAAGAAGCTGTTAATTACACAGCACATGTAACACTAGTCTCAACTGTCCGTACTTCGGGTGCTGTGAAAAGGGAGATGTCACTGTAGAAACTCAATCGGACAATGGCAATTTGCTACCTGTGTTTTTTTGTGAGTGTGTCTCCTTGTGTACTCTCGGGCCACACGTGCGTGTGTTCCTTAACAAGCCTTGTACACATGAATTCTTGGCTCATTTCAACCATGTGTTTCATGCAGCCTAGCAACCAGGCGGAATGTTGCGAGAGTTTATATTTCAGGTGAAGATCTTTAGTTTTGCTCTATTGAGAGGCTGTGTGTGTGTGAGTGAGCGAGTGAGAGAGAGGGCTTGTGCATCATACTCCAGGTATGTCACAAGAAGTATGATACTTCAAACTTCACACACAAAGTAGAGGGTTGGTTTGAACGAGTTTCTCGGGGTAAGTATCACACTTAAAAACCTCCAGTGTTCCTCAAACACACGTAACCACACACACACACACAAACACACAAACAAAATACTGTTGGTGACAACAGCACTCAAGAACGTAGGAATAGAAAAAGAGTAGAACTGACATTGAATTGTTTTCCATGGTCATTGGAATAGAACAAAATAAAATGTCGTCAGATTGCCACCAGTCGTTACTGTGACAACACACGTCCATGGGGTTGTAGCTCGCCGGGAAGGTGCGCACGCAGCTTTGGAGACAACCGTCCGGCTAGTTAGCCAGGTAACTTGTCCTAATCCATAGCGGAGGGGAATGAAGTGAAGGGGCCGTTAGACCCGCTGACCACCAGAACTCATGTTTTGTAACCAGTGTGAAAGCATGGTGGACATTACCTGCCGTGTGTACACTGGTGCTGGCCTGCCATTGTGTCTCACTCTCAGTCAAATTGGTCAGCAAGTCTAAATTTAGCCCTCCATCAGGCCAGCTTGTTGAAAAATTGATCGATAGTCGCTGCTATAGTAACAGTCGCAGTTCTAATGGTGGTCAGGTGTCACTGGGTCTTCGGTGGAGCAGATAGCGAGCGACAATGAGTACGCAGGAGGCCGCCTCTAAAGCTGGTGACATGTCCTGGCGTGGTGATAGAACAGATAAGGTAAGGCTCTTTAAAGCCCTCACAACTCTGTATGCCACCGGATGAAACATGTGGAGATGCATCAACACGTTGTTGTCATGGCGATGTCATCGTAGCAGAAACACGCTACTATGTTTTTTTGGCTTGTGCCCTGTTATCATCTGCAGGGCGATAACAAAGGGGACCTGTGTGGCCGAGGGAGCTGGTGGCTGGGAACACTGAAAGTAGGTGTTGTGTCACGCTGCTATGTTGGCTTCTGTGCACGCCCGGAACAACTAGTTCCCAGTAATGTGTATGTGCACGTAGTAGACCTTCAGTTAATGTCTTTTATTGCATTGCACTATCCCATTGTCTAAAGTGCGCTGTCTGCCTAGAAATCAATTCAAACACTTATACGACAGTGGATACAGTCCCTAAGTGCCTCGCAGTGCATTCGTGGTAATAATGCATACTAGACCTAATTAAATATCAGTTAATCTTAATGCGTTCTCAGCTCTCAGGCTACTCGGCTGGCTAAAATGTGGCTTGACAATTATTCTTTGTTTGTCTGCTGTTTACAGTACAGCAGATTTATGCAAAAAATATTATATATAGAAAGATGCTGCCCTTGTGTGGCATCACCAAATTATTGCTGGTCAGTACTCAGAATTCAGTTGCATAAAAAAATAATGATTGAATCTGCAAGCTCATCGTTTGATTTGCTCTCGCCAAGCGGCAACATTTATCACGGCTGATAAATGGAGCAGACTAGGTATTGCCAAAAACTGCAGATGACCACTTGATGCCATGACAAACATGTTCAAATGCTCAACTTTACAGCAGAAATAAACGTGTTTACAGCCTGAGCGAACATGAATTTAGAGGTTAAAAGCATTTGTGATATGGCGTGGCAATGTCCAGCTAATTATTACAGTTGCTAAAACTACATTTGGGCAATACAGTGTGTTTATCCAAGTGCCAGGCCATGTACATTCCCTAAACTTCTCTCACCTTCTACCAGGACACACCCATCCCAGGTGTCTATCACATCCGTGACTTCATCGAAGAAGCTGAACTGAACCCGGTGAGGGAGACCTACGGCTTCAAAGGCATGGAAAAGCCTGCATTCTGGCCGTACGGGATTTGCTTCTCACCCGGGGCGTACAACTACACCGACTCCATCCAGGAAGTCCTCATGCACCAGGCATCCTACTCTTTCAAAAACTGTCCAAAACCAAAGGGCATCGTCACCCTGGGCATCAGGGACAAGGTGGGGTTCCGCCATGACTGGGCATCAGCAGGGCCATGGCAGCAGGCAGGACCGGTTCCAGGCAGCCACGATCCATGGCAGGGGGCAGGACCAGGGTCAAGACCGGTTCCAGGCAGCCACGAATCCATGGAAAAAATAAAAAAGTAGAGTTAGTAATGTGCATTGAAGAGACAATAATTTATCCAGAAGGAGAGAAAGAAGAGGAGAAGAGGAGAGAGGTGCGAAAGAGGAAGAGAAGAAGAGGAGCTCAGTGTATCCTAAGATGTCCCCCAGCAGTCTAAGCCTATAGCAGCATATCTAGGGGCTGGACCAGGGCAAACCTGAGCCAGCCCTAACTATAAGCCTGAAACAGCCCTAACTATAAGCGCTATCAAAGAGGAAAGTCTACTCTTAAATGAGGTGACCGTGCCTGCCCCCCGGAGCTGCAACAGCGCTCCACACTTACTTGTGTTTTCGCTATTGCAACCAACAACAATCACCATTTTCTTTTGTTTCGGTACAATGACAACGACAACAGCTCATCCGTTCTTTTTATTATTGAAGTATTCCTCTAAACCAGTGGTCGCCAACCCGTCGATCGCTCTCCAAAATAAAATAAAAATAAATTCAAAAACACATTGGGCCTTGTGTCTTCTGAAATGTTTTCTTACGGACTGATTCATGAATGCCTGAAAATGGGTTCTTACACAGCCGAAGTATTCTCAGCTGTGCTCCCCCGAATGAGCATTCTTAAATTGAACGTGCGTTTTCGTGCACCTGGATTTGCAGACAGAAACGCCCCGCCACCTCCTTATAAGGGCATGCAACTGAAGAGTCGTGTGCACAATCGACAGATTCCACAGGCAACGCAAAAGCAATTTCAGACGCATGTGCAGCGGACTAACTGAAAACAGAAGATGCTGTTTGGTGGTGTAACACAGCTGACGAGAAAAAAACCACAAAAACAAACTCACGCTGATTGGACATAGTTGATTAAAACCTCTCTATCTTTATTCCTTGTGCTAGCATATAAACACTTCACCGTGCGACTACGGCGTGACAGCAAAGCCGGTGGAGAAGATTCCCTGCAAGTAAGCACTCGACAAATAGCCTCTCTTTAACTCTCAGATCATAGCAGAGCAGACAACCCAGGAATCATCCCTTGATGACTATTTCTCCTACCCTCTCTCATCTGCTTACAGAACAAAGATGGAGAAGCAATCACCAACCGGCTCTCTCATTTTCACTGCCTCTGATCATGCGTGGCCTTATTCTTTTCTTCTTCCTCTCTTTTCTTTTTTGACAGCCCCCCCCCCCTTGCTCTCTCACTCCTCTCCTCTTCTTGCAGGCATGTGATGTTTCGGTCGACCGTGCAGCGGATCAGCTTTCCTCCCGTAATATCTCGTCACCAAGGCTAGTTATTAGGACCGTTCAGTCTTTCCATGGCACCACAAAAAGGCTTCATTACAATACACTTTCAATAGGTTTTAGTTACAAGCTGTGACCTGAATGTGAATGTACTGCTGAACATGAGCTAGTTATGACAACCATAAGGGTCAAAGAAAACCGATCCCGCAAGACAGTCCGATTGTATCATTTGCCCCTTTCGGAGGCCCGTTATGGCACTGCACTAGCTGCCCAGTCAGCTTTGGTTCATATTGCAGTGTTGCAGCCTCGGCCGTGTGTCCATGCTGGTAGCTGATGGATATTTGAGCCGTGCTGGCAGCTGCTGAGTGTTGACAGAGAAGGAAAGGCGCTAAGAAATCCCGGGGGTGTTATTACTGCGGAGTTGGGAGCAGTTTTTCTGCTGTTAGTGGTGTCACAGCGACTCTAAGACAAGTTTATTGTCAAAGGTTAAGCACCTACACAAATCAAGTCAACCGAAAGCCCAGATATTTGGACAGCTGACCTGATGTGGACGGGCAGACGTTAGCTGATCAAAATAAAGTGGAAATTAAACCAATGGAAGACATGGAGACAGGAAACGAAAATAATTTCAGACTTTTCGCCTCGCCTCCTATGCTTGCGTTCACACCAAACGCGGCGTGATTTATTCGCGCGACCAGATTACATGCAAAATCAATGCACAGACGCTACAGGTTGCGAAGGCGCAAAATTTCTGCTGGGCGGCGCGACTGACACGTTTGAGGCGGCGCGAATAGCGAAGGACGCGGCGCGAGTTGAAATACCCTAACTCTGGCGAAAAAAATCGTGAGTCATAGTTGCCAATCAGCGTTGAGAAGTTCCGCCCGTCACCACCGCCGTCTTGCCGTTGCTGAATCAAACTGTTGCTGCTCCGCCTGAAGTAGCGCTGGTAGCGGCCGTCATTCAGACACTGTTGTGGGACTACGGATAATATTATGAAGCCAAACACGATGGAGTTTGATGTTCCGACGTATGTGGAATTTACACAACAAGTATAAAGCAGAACTAGTGATTATTTCCATGGTGGATGGCGGAAGCGGTATCCGTTTTACGGAGATAAGACGCAGTTCCTGGTGGAGCTGTGTGCGGATGGTGTTATGAACCCAAACACGAGGGCATTTGATGTTCCACAACAAGTATAACGCAGAAATAATGGTTATTTGTTTCATGGTCGATAGCGGAAATGAAAGCTCCTTTCATGGAGAGAAGCGACGGCGATAAACCACAGCCCCTTTGTCGCGGCACGATTTTGCGTTTGGTGTGAACACCCTTTTTTCACTCGTGCGAGTAAACTGAAGCGGTAAACGCGGCGCGAAAAATCGTGTCGTGTTTGGTGTGAACGCAGTATTAGCCCGCAATAAAATGAGTTCCACACATCCCCTGCCCAAAAAAACAAGCTCCAGTGAATTTGGGGAACACAACAAAAAAAAGATGTATTTATTCTGTGTGTACTAGATTTACACGGTTTGCTTTTTTGCAATATCGACTGCACGTGCCACTCAGAAGGAACAAATCCTCTCTTGATATTCAAGCCTGTTTGAATTAAAGTCATAATCCCAGATAGTTTCATACGAACAAACAGTGGCGGCTGGTGGCAATTGTTTTTGGTAGGGCCATCTAATCCCAGTATGGTTCAATGCAAAAAAAGGTTTCACGCATTACTACTTTGCAGTTAAATATGTAACATTTATTCCAACACTTTGACATAATAAGGACATCTTATTAATACGATACCGGTGCTAAAACGATACTTTTAAAATGATACCAGTGCCTAAACGGTGCCTGAACCGATACTTGACTTCAAACTACAGCTTCAAACGTTTTAACTTCAAACTATAAACAATATATAACAAAAAAAACAGACAAAAAGCATCAGGTGGCCTGATTGGGACCGTGTGCAACAGAGCTCCACTCAGAAACTGTTGGATTCTACAAACTACTGCTTTACTGGACTACACGTCATCATATCATCATATCATATCAACTGGGAGAGCTTTGTTCCAACAAGCCGAGGAGTGCCTCAGTGAGTGCCTCTGATCCGCGCTATTTTAATAAAGTATCAATACAAAAAATATGCAAAATTGTTTTTAACGTACGGCCCTACCTTTTTAGTATCGTGCAACATTACAGAGTAGTGTAACACCGAAAGGAAGCACCGAAATCCTGCTCGCACTCTGTAATGTTGTTAAAATGGGTGGCGCGCGCCTCGTCTGCCCTGATGAGACAGAGAGACGGGACCGCGCAGCCTTGGGCCAACTGAGTTTGGCCCTCCCGGAAGTCTTTTTTAGGGCACTGATTGGATAAATTGTATGTCATTCATTTATATCTTTAATCAGTGATTGGCTAAACTGCGTACTAGCTCAAAAACACAAATATTGACAATTTGTATAATTTATTAATATTATTATAATTTTTATAATTAATAAGGTTATAAAGAATGTTCTTATTTTTAGTTTTTTGGTGGCTGAAGGTGGGCCCTCTATTGGCCGGCTGCCACTGCGAATAAATGCCCTCTCTGTTGCTGTAGCACAGAAGGGATAAAACCATGAAGTAGTACTGCGTAAAAGCCTAAACACCTGCTGGGCCTTTCTATTTGCAACTGTTGGTCAGCCTATCCCTTTGGTCCAGACTGATTTATGTCAACAACTATTGGATGGATTGCCACAAAACTTTGAAGCAGGCCCCCATGGTCCCCATAGGATACACCCTAAGGACTTTGGTGATCCCCTGACCTTTCCTCTATACCACCACCATAAGGTTAACATTTTTATTTTTGAGTGAAACATCTCAACCAATTATTGAATTGATTGCCTCTTGAAAGAAAAGACAAACAATGCAGTTGATTTGAGAGGCACTGTATTGAAATGTCTTGGACACACCAGTCAAAAACAGGTCAAAGTTTTCAAATTTCACAGACATTCACAGCATGTGCCAGTTACCTCCGCTCCGCCGCCGCACAGGAGAATGTTTCTAATGTGCTGCGCACCACTTTGGGAAAGTAGGCCAGGTGCTTTGGCTCCAACACACACACACACACACACACACACACACACACACACACACACACACACACACACACACACACACACACACACACACACACACACACACACACATAGTTTTACTATCCTGGAAATACACCTGGATTAGCACCTCTGGGAGCATCAGGCAGGCGTGCCGAGGCCCCACAGGCCAGTTTTCCAAGGATCAAGGGCAACTGCCGACCGGGATCAAATGGCATATAGTGGTAGCAGCCATCTGAGGAGCAGTGGAGAGGGAAAAGACACCTTCCTGCCTCCCTCTGTCAGAATAAAAGAGCAGCTGAAAATGAAAGGATGGTGCTGTGTTCAGGGACAGGGAGACAGTTTTATGTCTGAGGAGGAAGGTAGAAGGAGGGGTGATGCTATTTATGCATGGCACGCTGCTGGTGATGACCAGTATGTGTGTTAGTGGGTAAGAGGAAAGGAGAAGTGAAAGGCAAGGAGAGAGACGTTTTGACAGAGACCAACCCTTAAACACAGATCAGATGAATGACCTGTCAAAAGGTCTTAACAACATGGGTGCCTGAAAATAGATCTGGTGTATATTGCGAGTGTGTCAATTGGTTTATTCATATAAACCAATTCCATAGGTTCTTAGGTGAAAGAATGTAACTCTTATTCGGCTTTAAAAACGTGAGAGGTCACAATGTAGTAGGTGATATAAAAATGCTAACATCATCAAACATCATCAAACTTTATTGTCCAGCCGAGACAGGAAAACGGTCTTTGGTCGTGAGACCAAGACCAGGAAAATATAAGTTATGCAAGACAAAAATAACGTGCTCTCAATAGTACAACAGTCCTTGCATTAATATATATATTTTATTAAGGTGCATGTTTTATACTGGAAAAGCAACACCTTGTCCTTTAAAGGTACTTGTACTAATCTGGAATAACATGATGAAGTTAGCTAAGTAAAATCAAGACATTCTGCTCACTGTTTCTCCTTGTGTCCTTCACTAAATGACTAAGAGTGCACACAAGTTAACTGTGTTGAGTTCTTTTGTTTGTTTAAGTTTCTTACCTGACCAAAGGGAGGAAACCACATGTATGATCATGTGCTAATGTGTACATGCTAGCCTTGGACTGCAACATATTGAGGGTGAGATATATCACGTTAAGCTAACTTGACTACAATCCACTGGTTTTTAACCCACGGCATCACCAAACCTCTGTCCAATAAATTAGCTACTTACTAGAAACTAAAAGCTACTGCTAACTGCGGTTTTCAATGAAGATAATGCTGAAGAAGAAACAAGCTAGCTACTTATGCTAAACGGCTAAAAATACAAGAAGGTATTGTATGCCAAGCTTTGTCTGCTACACATTTAGGTTGAAGCAGGCCTAAAGCAGTAGGGGAGAGCGGGGTAATGTGAGACATTTTTTACATTTGCTCCCCTCTAGGCGAGCTAAAATGATATATCAAAATGTACACATTTCCCATTAATTCAGGTTGTTTCCTAGCAATGTAAATGATCAGAATGTCTTCAGGACAAAGGGCAGTGAAAATATGATTGTTTTTAAAAAAGTGGTCTTGTGTCTCACTTTACCCCATCTTAGGGGTAAAGTGAGACATACCAGAGAAATCAACGGGGTAAAGTGAACCAGCTGGGGGTAAACTGATCCACTTACTTTTTCCACTTTAAAACTACCATAACAACACATGCTGTAACAGTTAGAATCCTGACAGCTAGATTGACAACCACACATTCCAAAACTAATATCGGACTAGTAACAGAATCATGGGGATTGGTCAAGTAAGCACATTTTTTAAAACACTTGAAAGTAACTCCGAACAAAATCATATAATATAATTCAAAAATGTTTTTATTAACATTGAAATGACATATAGAACCGGTTAGATTAGAACACAGTCATGGAACCATAATCAGAACCAGCTAGAACAGCCTGGGACTCAGAACACAAGACTAGATCCACCTAGATTAGAACATCAGCCTCATACTCTATAACAAGGCCTACTCTACATTCCAGCCCTGAAGGTTACAGGGAAAGGTTAATGCCGTTTTCGCGCCGCGGTGAACGCGGCGCGAAAATTCGCGCCGCGTTCACCGCGGAAGTTTAGTCGCGCGAGTGAAACGAGGGTGTTCACACCAAACTCGAAACATCGCGCCGCGAAAGGGGCGTGGCTTATCTCAGTCACTTGTCTCTGTGAAAGGAGCTTTAATTTCCGCTATCGACCATGGAATAAATAGCCACTAGTTTTGCTTTATACTTGTTGTGGAAGTCCCAAACATGTCGGAACATGAAACGCCCTCGTGGTTGGGTTCATAACACCATCCGTAGCCGCACACAGCTCGGTGAATTTCTCCGACTCCTCCAGGAACTGCGTCTGGCTTCTCTGTAAAACGGATACCGATTCTGCCACCCACCATGGAATTAACCACTAGTTCTGCTTTATACTTGTTGTGTAAACTCCACATACGTCGGAACATCAAACTCCATGGAGTCTGGGTTCATAATATTATCCGTAGTCCCACAACAGTGTCTGAATGACGGCCGCTGCCAGCGCTGGTTCAGGCGAAGCAGCAACAGTTTCATTCGGGACCGGCAAGACGGCGGTGATGACGGACGGAGCTTCTCAACGCTGATTCTCAACGCTGATTGGCTGCCGCAACTTTGCGTCACGCGAATTCTCCGCTGGAGTTGGGAGAATTGAACTCACGCGAATTCGCGCCGCGTCCTTCGCTCTGTTCGCCCCTCGTCAAACGCTCTGTTCGCGCCGCCTCAAACGCGTCTATCGTGCCGCCCCGCGAAAAAATCGCCGATTCGCGGTGCGGCGCGTCTGTGGATTGACTTTGCATGTAATCTGGTCGCGCCGCAAATTCGCGCCGCTTCCGGTGTGAACACGGCATAAGAGTTGCTCTCTCCGTGTGGTTCCTCCAGGCCTTTTAGGTTGAGGCAGCTTCTTCACCACATCACCTTTAGGAACATGTGCCACATCATTTATAGCAAACGTGGGTCTCTCCCACTCTTTCTTGTTTCCCTGGATTCTTCTGAGGAATTGTGTAAGTACTTCGTCATCCTCAACTTTCTCAACCATGCCAATGTAACGGAGACTCCTGTGTTTGGTTGGAGTACGGACAGAGAGATGGTGACGTGCTAGGAAGCTGCCAAACCACTCTTCTCCTAAAGAGTAGAGAATTCATTATTATAAGATTTAGCTTTGTGGCAAGATCAATTAACCTACAGAATCATGTGATCTCTTGCACACCCTAGCCTACCTGCACATTGTTTCTCTGTCCAATTGGCAGGGACAGGGATATTGTTTTTCTCTGCATATTCAAATGCCAGTTCACGGCACTTAACTGGAGCAAGGCCATGAAACTGGTCTGCTAGTTGTTTCAGATGTTTGGCAAGCTCCTCCTCCATCTCATCTGTGAGTATTCTCTTTGCCTCAGCTACTGCACCCCAGGCTACTGATTTTACTTCCCCTTTCTCTTTTTTCTTTATGAATCTTTGGAGGGTGGTCTTGTCAATATTTCTATCCCTTCCAGCTTTCCTTAAGGACTTCTTTCCTTGCATGACCTCAGCGGCTGCACTCTCCATCTCTGCGAGGGGTGTTTGGCCCCAGGTTGCCTGGTGTAGTTTCCTGGCATGATGGCTTTTCTACAATGTTTATGACATTAAAAATTAAACATATGTAATGTAATATTACACTAAAATATGTTTAAGACTAAACTTAACTTGTGCTTCATGGTGGGGTAAAGTGAGACAGTGTCTCACTTTACGCCACTATTTTAGAAAAAACAACATCTCTTACAGTGGCGGCCGCGGGGCCTGGCCCCACCCACCTTGAGCCAGAAAAAAAACAAAAAAAAACAACATTATTTATAATTTTAATTATAAAAATTTTATAAAAATATTAATAACTTATACTAATTGTCAATATTTATGTGTTTGAGCTATGGAATGTACCCAGTAATATTTGTAAAATAGGATATCTGCGCTAAATATCTGCTTTTCCTGCTCGTCCTCTCTGCTCTGAGCTGCTCATGCACTGGTCTCTAATGCTCGTGCACATGCCGGGGCCACGAAGCATTTGGCCCAAGAAAGTCGGGTCTAATACGCAGTTTAGCCAATCACTGATTAAAGATATAAATGATGGACATATCATTTATCCAATCCGCGCCCTAAAAAGGACTTCTGCGGGGCCAGGCCCCGGGTGCGTTCACAGCTAGTCTCTCGTTCTCGTCTCGTGTGTTCTCGTTCTCTTCGCTTGTATTCTCGTCTGCCCGTCTCTCTCAGCGCCATTTTAACGTCATGACAATGGAGCCCTAAGACTCAAGCCTAACTAGATCAAATATCTCCTCCAAGACTTGGACTGCATGCTGCTGTTGGTTATAAGGGATTACATTCTGGAGGAAGTAAAGAACGCTGATTTGTATCGCCAAGTGGACGAGAAGAGTCAACTGATATTTCCAGCTGATGCTCATGCTAAGCTACATCGGCGCTAACGGTACATCACTATCCAGAACGCCACGGACACCATAGGTCCAGCGCTTATGACGGGCTGCTGTAATGAGGGGAGCCACAGTGCAGCTTTATTCCTGACATTGCCCTCCGGAACTAAGCAGCGGCGACTGGGAGGGAGAGGCCAGGGCTACCGTTAGCTAGCGGACTAACGTGCTACCGTTAGCTAGCGGGCTAACGTGCTACCGTTAGCTAGCGGACTAACGGGCTACCGTTAGCTAGCGGACTAACGTGCTACCGTTAGCTAGCGGACTAACGTTAGCCCGCTAGCACTGCTACACAAAGAGAAAACGGTTGTTTAGTTACAGACGGAACAACATCATCCCAAATGTGGACATGCTATTCAACCAGCTGCAGAAGAGGAACATCGACCCTGCTTCATTAAAGGTATTAAACTATACTGTAAGTGACATGTCATGTTAACCTGTTATGTTTAAAGTGTTATTGTGTTTACAGGAAGAAGTTGTTCTAGATAAGATTACTGTTTATTGTAATTACTGGGTTCAGGAGGTCAGTGAATGTCTCATGAGCTGTGTAGCTTGTAGCTTGTCTACCTATGATCGGCAGAGCGAGTGAGGTGGGATGTTGTTGTTGTTGTTGTTGTTGTGGAGCCTGTGGAGAGGAGGCTATGACCGGGAGCAGAGTGACGCATGTTACGAAGTTTTGACTGTTGTTCTGGGCTAGGCTACGGCCCACAGTAGCCTGTTCTGTTGTTACCGAATAAACACACAATAAGCAAGCTAACGTCTCGTATTTACATGTGATAGGAACCATCTTTACGTCCTATGTTTGTGTTGGGACACTTTTAGTTGTGACAAGCTCCTGAAAACATGTGCCGCGGTAGAAGTTTTTACTCTGCTAAAAGCTAGTTTAAAAGATATTAGTTAAAGTGACAACAAAGTGTTGATTTGTCGAAGTATATTGTTATCCAAGTGGACCATCTCCCTCTCAGTTGTACGCAGCAGCGAGGTCTGTTGTTATGTTAATGATTCGTTGCGCATATTTACGTGCAAACAGTTTACTGTGTAACGTGAACGCCAACTTGTTTTGTCTGTTGAAATGTAATTATACAGTTGGATGGTGGATTGATGACGGTGGTGTTGACTGAGGCGCACGTTGAAGAATAAATCCATCAGTAATATATATATATATATATATATATATGGGGAAAAAAATACTGAATTGTATGAATAATGTCCTTATTATGTTAGTGTTGGAATAAATGTTTAAATATTCAACTGCAAAGTAGTAATGTATTTTTTATACCTTTTTTGCATTGAATCATACTAGGATTTTTGCTGAAATTGATTGGCTGGCCCCACCCAAAAAAAAATCCACCAGCCGCCACTGATCTCTTAGCAATTCAGGCTAATCTTCAGCTAGCATCAATCACATGGTTTTATATGTTGGAAGTTCATCAACATTTATGATATAAGTTTTTCTACCTGAATCAATTTGCTTTGACACAAAAGTTGATTTAGTTCACAGCAAGAAAATTTACTTTTACATACTTACCACAGCAAAAAAACATACTTACCACAGCACCAGCACCAACTTCTCCTTCATGGCAAGGGGGGAATGGGAGGGGCTTGAAAACATAATGGTCACATGACCACAAATGGGTTCCTTTGCCTAGATACAGGGGGTGTCTCACATTACCCGGTGTCTCACATTACCCCGCTCTCCCCTAGTTTATGTTTTATCAAGTTGGTTTTAACTTGCTGGTTTACCAAAGCTCGGTTCAATAACCAACCTACTTGCTTCATGCTACTGCTAATTGACATTTTCATTAAAGATAATAAAAAGAAGCAAATTGAAGAAAATTGCGGCCCGCGAGCCGATATTTTGTGGCCCCCTACTTGACATCAAAGTTTAGTGTTAGTGCGGCCCGCGAGTACATTGTAACTTGCCTCGTATAAAAAGAAAAATCATCCATTTTAAAGGAATATAATCTCAAGCGCCATTACTCGACTAAACACGGAGAACAGTATGAGAAGTACCTGGGAGATGAGAGGAAAAAACGAGCCACGCAGCTTCAGAAAGGACTCGCGTCTCAGCAAAGTCTTTTTCATAAAGTTACGTGGTGAGTGAGTTAATCGCCAAAGTAGGAAAGCCGTTCACCGAAGGCCAGTTTCTGAAGGATTGCATGTTGCATGTCGCTGATATTCTGTGTCCAGAAAAGAAGAGCTTGTTTAGCAATATCTCTCTGTTGGCAAACAAAGTAGCAGAGCGGATTAACGAGCTGTCGAGTGACATCTATGATCAGTTACGTGAAAAAGCCAGAAGTTTCACTGCATACTCCATGGCGCTCGACGAGCACAGACAAAACCGACAATGCTCAGCTAGCCATATTCATCAGGGGTATTAATGAGCAATTCGAAGTGACGGAATAATTGCTGACTTTGTGTCCAATGCACAGTCGCACCACAGCCAAGGACATATTTCAGGAGCTGTGCGACGCGATTGAGCGAGATGGTTTACTGTGAAACAGGCTGGTGGGCACTACCACGGATGCTCCCCTTCTATGACAGGCAAAAAAAACTGACTTGTAGCGCTGGTCCAAAGAAAGTTAGAGGAAAATGCAGTTGTTCTGCACTGCATTATACACAAACAGGCACTGTGCAGCAGATGCTTGAAATATGAACACGTCATGTCTGTTGTCCTAAAACGTATCAACTACATCAGGTCCAGGAGTTTACAGCACCGCCAGTTCAGGGCCTTTTTAGAAGAAGTTGAGTCAACATATGGTGATGTACTTACTGTGCTGGCTCAGCAGGGGAAATGTCCTGAAGAGATTGTTTTAGTTAAGAGCAGAAGCGAAGAAATTCATGGAAGATGGCAGAGTGGATGTTTCTGAACTTGATGATCCAAGATGGGATCATCTTGAGCAGAAGCGCTGCCAGGTCTCTGGCAAGAAACAGAATAAAGAGATTGCATTTGTTGGTTCGGTGCAATGTTTCAATGAGTTCTTTAAAAAAATCAAATATGTTTGCACTGTTAAAAGCTAATATAAAATGTATAGAAACTGCTGATTGCCTTTTTTGTTAAGTATGACAAAAATATGTTATTAATGTAAAAGTAAATAAATAAGTAAACTTTCAAAAATATTGCGCTTTCTATGTGGCCCTCCGATGATCACAATACCAGCGGTGGCCCCAAGCCAAATTGAGTTTGAGACCCCTGGTCTACAGCATATTGAGGCTTGATCACAAAATCCACTCCACTGTGTGCACTCTGTGAGTCCAGTACTTCACATTTAACTACACGTTTTCTGTAGATGCACACAGGTCGAACATGTCCAACATTACATTAGTAGTAGCAAGACTAGTTAGTGTCTGTCTGTCACTAGTGTAAGATAATTACTTTATACTTTTTAAACAGTTTTATACCCTCTCAGCTGCATTATGGCAGCAAAATTCTTGATGAGCGAGTAAAAATGTGAATACACTAATGTTTCAATTGGATTCATTAATGATGTTATCATGGATTTTGTGGAAGTTTAAAGAGGTAAATTATGATTTTATTAGATTCTGTAAGTGAAACGGAACATTGGGCAGACTGGAAGTTGGCCTAAACACGGAGGCCATAGTCCCGTCATTTAGCCTCTTCTTCCGCAACATTCTCTAGTGTGGACCACCATCCTGTCAGCCCAAATGGCAGAGCACACACACGGTAGAGCACACACCCGGCCTTGTTTATAAAAATAAAATGTACAAAAGAAAGCAATATCTCAGTCTCTTATTACTTGGACCAATGTCTCTCTGTATGTCAGCGAGGGATTTCATGGTCTGCCAACAACATAATAAACCACATTCGTTGTGCTCAAATCGTTTTAGTGACGCCGGGACAGGGAAGCAGAATGATCTTATCTGCAACAAAGGGTACTTCATTCCACTTAACTACATGTTCCCGGTACTGCTCCCTCATCTCTCCTCTCTCCCATCTCCGTCGGCAGTCGGGCTGCTTTGCCTTCCTACTATCTCAGCCCTGCGATGCACTCAGGAGGAGGAATGCTGCTCAGCCATGCGTCACATGCACATAGCTTAGTGTGGTATGTTGCACCCTCAGATAACATATTCAGCATTAGGGGCCAAGGCAGTGGCACACAATAAAACAGCTATTCTTATCGCTACCAACTCTTTCCTTTTCTTTTGACGAAACAAACAATGGCGGCCAGTAATGTCGGGACACAAGAAAGCAGTGGCGACAGGAATCACCATCCGCGTAGCAGTGGTGTAGATTAGAGTGCGACGGGGATGGGTGCAAAAAACAAACTTGCAGATTTGACTATGAGCAGCAGAATTTTTACACCACAGCCAAATTGGACAGCTGCTAAGGGTGTGGACTTATATTCATTTATTACATTTTTAACAATGGAGCAAATGACTGTAATGTGAAAGGTGTGATAAAACCTACAGACGGCAGTGTCATTCAGCTCATTGTTTTGGTTTTATCGCTTGCAACTGTTCAGCCTCACCGCTCTTATCGGCCTTTGTTTCAAGCCGCAGCATGCAGCTTGTTTTTGAAAAAGCTCTGATTAAACACAGAGTATGTTAACTGCCCAGCACCAAGCGGCAGACACTGAAAGTTGGCAACTCTTTTGAACATTGCATTTAGCAGTCTTTAAAGAGACGAAGTCAGCAGTTGGTGGAGACCCAAAAAGTGCTAGAAGGTGAGTCAATGCTTAATGTTTTTCCGTCACCTTGCTCAAGCGCAATTCAGCAGAGTGAACCTTTGCAGAAGCCATTCGGTCCTCTCCCCACATATCGACCTCAGCGTTGCTTTTGTTTGAGCCGCACAGACGTTATCGCAGGCACTACTGCTTGCCATGACTCTAATCCTCACCACTCTGTTTCCCTTCAGTCGCAGACACTTAAGAGCTTGAGAAAGTTCAAGAGCCGGGCTCTTATTCCCCCTGTCATTATTCTGGAGACAAAGGAGCCGCACACTTCCACCCGGAGAGGAAGACAATCTTATTAACACGGGGCTTTGCATGCAGCCTTTAGAGGGGCCGGGCACACGCTTCTACTACTTGTGAGGGTGATGGGAATGTGTGCGTGTGTGATGAGCAGCCATTCTGCCTGTGGTCAAGGCACCAAGCCCCCAGTAATCTCTGTCTCTCTCGCCCTCCATTCTCATTGCAGTGATCTCCACGGTCCAGCACTGATCTCTGACATATGCCTCATACTGACGACTTAACACCCTCCGTCTCCTACAGCCTGCCTCGACCACAGGCATGGCTAGGCACCCGCTCTTTCGCTGTCAATCAAGATCATTCATTGCATTGTACGGCTGCGTGCATATTCTTCTGAAGCCAATGTGTGTGTGTGGCCCCCCCCCCACACACACACATGTAGACACACATTGGCCTCTGAAGAATATGCACACACGTGTGCATATGTGATATCTTTTGCTTTAAAAAAAAAAACAGCTGCAAACAATCCTGCTAACACATGCGCACATACATCTACAAAAACTACTACTTGCTTTTTGATATTTAAAAAGTAGTAAATAAAACCTCTGCTGAAATATGGTAATGGTAAATGGACCTTGTATACCGCTGAAGTAACAAAACATTCATACACACATTCATACACCGTAGGCACAGCTACAGGAGCAATTTGGGGTTAAGTGTCTTGCCCAAGGACACATCGACATGGACCGAACCGCCGATCCTCTGATTGAAGGATGACCCTGCTAACCACTGAGCCACAGTCGCCCGAAGATCAAAGTGGATCATCCCTCTGCAGAGAAAAAATGATCAGGATGGCAATGCACAAAGCCTACCACACACACGATATCCCTTCATCTGTGGTAGTGTTTCCTGTGGCGAGAAGGCGGTTTAAGTGTGATTTAAGAGGCTGGCACAGTGGAATTACATCGGTTACAAGAGCATATGGTGTCAGGGCAGGTTGCACTGGCAGCCCCCAAATATCAACTTTGGTTTTTCGGGGGCACGGCTTAATGAGATCCGGTCTGCGTTCAGGAAGCAGTATGTTACAGCCTGGCAGGTTACAACAGGAGGTGACCCTGTGGTGTGGCTGGAGCCGGAGTCGAGAGGACGTCAAATTAACAGCTAACTCGGGGCAACATGCTGAGAGAATGTGACCCTCCTCACAGAGTGATGACGAAGGCAGGCGGCTGGAATTTCCTAAAAAATGTGATGTTGCACAACAAGAATATGCATAATCCAATGCTAGTGTGGGATAAATGCCATTATCAGTTGCTGAGTCCCAGCTAAAGGTCGCCAAACAAACAAGCAAACAGAGGAGCCATTGTCCGCCACTGACATTGTGCTGAACTAAAATGGCCTCCCAGTGTTGCTCCCTCGCCGTATTACTCGAGCACCTTGAGAGACTCCTGGCAACAGAGAGAGGTGGCAGGTTCAGAGGTGCTGCTCCCTCTGCCCCCATTAAGTCCAGGTCATATTCTCTCTCATCACCACATCCCACACTAAGGGAGATGACTACGCAGCTACGGAATTTAGTGGGCAGAGTGACACACCAGGAGGGTTACCAGGTATCCTTTTACCCCCCCCTCAGGCTGCTGATAGACGTATCGAAGCAACATTACGCTTCCATTAAATGGCATTTTTAAAAGTTTAATCAGCTGCAATGGGCGACTGTTAACGAACAAGAGGGCCATTGTTTAAGCGGTGCTGGCACCGCTGCGGTGTGTGTGTGTGTGCAAGTGGACCAAGAGCGCTGGAGGCCGATCAGGTGGGGAGGCTGGAGTGATTGATGGGAGAGAACGCACTGCGGGCCAAGCTGCCGTTTATTAGGCATGGCGCCTGACAACCTCATAAACGAGTGTCGAAGCGAGTCCAAAAATGGTGTGGCAACAATGTGAGAATAATTCAACAATTGGTCAGAGATGCGTGTGACTTGCAAAGCAAATGCCTACATTGTGTGTTTGAAAATGTGACCTTTTGCCCTAATTTCATAGCTTAGCATTAGACTTGAAAACAGGGTAACAGCTAGCCTCTAGCCAAAGGTAACGCCTTAAGCTGCCTAATGTTATAAATCTTTTTGTTTAATCTGATCAAAAACTGATGCTTTAAACCAACACATTTTGGTTCCGTGGAGGGTTATGTGAGTAAGTGCTGGTAGGCAGATGTTGTTTCCTTTGGATAGAGCCAGGCTAGCTGCCTCTCCATTCCTGTTATGCTAAGCTAAGCTAACTGGCTGTAACTTCATATTTAGTGTACAGAAGCGTGAAAAATTATTTCCCAAAAAATCGAACGATACTTTTAACCATTCCCACCAGGAGAAATAGTTTTACTTAATTATTTGACAGGGACAGTCAAACTTTACTGTCCAAGATAGCTATAAACTAATTTACATCTGGAGTCCCTGGGCAGGATATTATGACGATACATTGTATTAAAGCCTGTATCGATTAAGGTAAATGAAATGTTGTAGCCATAAACATGGGCTATGAACAGCAGCTATAATGTGAAATTATTTTACTAAATATATGCTATTTACTCACACTTTTACATCTTTAAGCCATTCTCACAGCTTTTTGAATGCATTCTTTTGTCAACATGTGCTTTGAACTTTGCTGGAACACGTTTGCCGTCTGGGGGAGGAACTATGTGTACGTCTACCGTGGCAGTCATTTTATTTATAAATGAGATTATGGAACCACATCTGATCCTCATAACCTCCATCACACCCTTCACCCATCCATGACTCCCTGGCCTTCTTTGGACATCACAATGATGGTTTATGGTTTCCTTCTTGGCGCCCTGCACCGACACCAGACAGACCGTGCCCTCCATATGGCCCTGCAGGATTGGCATCCATGCACACACACCACCGTGACCTGAATACCAAGCCCACCCCCTACGCACACACACCTCATTCAATGTGGCCACCACCTTTGATTGTCAGTTATTTGTTCTTCATTGATCACTGTTCTATCCAATATGGCTGCAACGTATTTCACAATGCTCAGTATGGAGGTTGTGTGTCTGTGGGCAGGTTCACACCTAAAGGGCCGGTTCCTAAATTGAACCAATACATTGGTTTTATTTTCCAACTGGTTCGGGTTGCACTCACAAAGGCAAAACTCAAACGGCGCAGAAATTGTAAACAAACGTCATGTAGTGGAAATGTTGTATGATTATTGGGGATAAAGTTTGCTACTTGTACAACTCAACAGTTGCCTTGAGCCGCGTGATGTGCTTTCCTACGCTGTGACAAGAGTGAAAGCAAAGTTGTTACTAATTTTTACTAATTAAGAGGCTTGCATGGAAGCTAGCTTTCTTGCTACACCGGTTCCAGACAAATTGCCGAACAGCAGGCCAGCATTGGGTAAAAACGGTAAGTCTGCCACTCCTCAAGGAGACTACGGAGCTGCTGACCACTCTCCTTCCAGCAGGGAGTGAAACAGCGATAAACGGAAGTGAACATATTTGGAATGTGGAGGAGTGATGTATAATAAATAGACCATAAATCATTCTCTGCTTTATGGTCTATTTGACTCTAAATGGAGCATGCTGTATTGAAGAAGACTTGAAACTAGAGATTGAGACCATAAATTCATGTTTACTGAGGTAATAAATGAATACAAACGTAAGGTCATTTTCTCATAGACTTCCATACAATCTGACTTCTTTTTGCAACCAGAGGAGTCGGCCTCTGCTGGTCATAAGAGAGAATGCACGTTTTAAGACTCTTCCGCATCGGCTTCACTCGGCAGAACCGGAGGTTGCTGCATGGCTCACACCAACCCAAATGAATCGCATCAATGGGGGTGAACGCTGCGGGGTTCGGTTCAACAGAGGCTGTCACGCGCCCTACAAGGCAACCATAAATACAGCGAGTGTACCTTAACACTTGATACCAGTAGTCCACCACGCTCATATCACATACACACACAGACAGTCTTGTGATGCTCAGGCGTAACCAGAGCAACATGCCTCGGTGCCCTGACATCATGATGACGCAGATGCACATACACAATAATATCTGATCAACATACTGTTTATATTTACGTGTGTGTGTGATATGACACTCGGCCCAGTGACTATAACTTCCTTTACCCGTTGTTATTATGAGTGGCTTTGCAGCAGGCCGCTTCCTCATCCGTATCCTTTAACCAGAGCTGTCAAGACCATAGCATATGTGTGTGCGTGTATATAAGCATGTACCACACAATGTGTTCATGGTGCCTCTCATTGTCAGTGTGTGTGTGTGTGTGTGTGTGTGTGTGTGTGTGTGTGTGTGCGTGTGCGTGTGTATTTGTGCGAGCACACACAACCCACAGGTATTAGACCATTCATCTCCCGAAACCCCTGTGTAGGTGTCACACAAAGCGCTAATGAGGAGAGGATGGAACCAGGGAGAGCCGGCGAGCGAGGAGGGAAAAAGTAAAAATAGATTCTTTTTTTTCGGGCGGCAGAGAAAAGGCAACAGTGATCGATAAATTCCAGTGCAGAAATCAAAGTATTGATGAAAGGGGGATTTTCATGCCGGGGGATGTGACGGGAGTGTGGGAGTTTCAAGACAAGACAAAGATGGCAGGGATTTGTGCTTGTAGCCCTGCAGGGAGAGAAACGGTTAAGGGGGGTGGGGTGGGGGGGGCGGGGGGGGACATCGATTACAGCTCATACAGCTCATGGTAACAGCAGATATCAAACAGACAGTGTCAAGCCTGTAAAACCACACAACGGGTGCATTATCTGCCTCTCGCTGTGTGTGTGTGTGTGTGTGTGTGTGTGTGTGTGTGCGCACCAAGTGTGTGTGTGTGTTGTTTAGCAGACCAGATATCGCTCTGCTCCCCCAGTTACTCAAACAAGGGGATGGCTGCTAGGCAACCAAGCCACATCACATCACATCAGGCGGAGAGAGAGAGAGACACAGAGGAGGAGAGCGAGAGCGAGAGAGAGAGAGAGAGAGAGAGAGAGAGAGAGAGAGAGAGAGGAGGAGGGGGAGGCAGAAAACTGTGCTGGCAGTATTACATAAGCCAGCAGCCCGGTCCCACTGCTCACATTAATGTGGTTAGGCACTCGGAAGTGATGTCCATTAGTCACAAGTGACAAGGCAGGTGAAGACGCGGCATCCAGCAGTGATTTTTAAAAGCTGTTGTTGTTTATAATGGAGAGCATTAAGAACAGATGAGTAAAACAAAAAAAACTAAAAACAGGACACATGTTATGAGCGGATGAGTTGCCTACTGTACCGTACAGACAGAACAGACAGAACAGACAGAACAAACAGAACAGTGACTGATAACACCCCAGAGGGTCGGTTTGAAAACAAACACGCATGCATGAAGACACACTGCACGGAAACACACACATAATAACGACATATGGAATAATACGCGATTGTCCCTGCTCAGAAATGGATGGGCTCTCATTTGAGGATGACGGGTGGGGGTGTGGGTGTTTGTGTACATCAAAGCTGCGTCAATCAACATGATCATCAAAAATACATCAAAAGCCTAAGATAAAGAAGAAATGGAGTGTTGCTGACAGCCTGTACATAATCTATGCATCAGCATCTCTACAAATAACACAACAACAATACATTCTATCTTAAAGATGTAACAGGCACACCTCTGCTGTTTATGGACCATTAAATTAACACCCAATGAGTCAGATTATTAAGAATGTTACTCATTTGTCACTAATTGCGAAAGAGCATGACTTAGGAACCCATAACTCCATAGCATAATGTTATAATGTATGTTCTGTGACAGAACATACATTATAACATTATTCTTTCTTTATATACTGCTCTGTTCCATTGCAGAACAAAATCAGAATGACTTTTTTCTACATGAACGACATTGATATCCGATATTAACGTCACTGTTTTCACTTAAAGAAAAAAAATTGCATTTGTTTTCAGCTGACGACTTATAAAGGACGTAGTGGTACTACTATACTGGAAACAGGGAGAAACAGCTAGCCTGGCTCTGTCCAAGAGTGACAAAATATATGCCTAGTGAAACCTAATTAAGTTCATTAATCACATTGTTGTTGGTTTAATTCATGCTAAGCTAACCATCTCCTGGCTCTGTCTTCATTTTCAATAGACAGACATACATCTTGTCATCAAGCTCTTGGCAAGAAAGTGAAACAGGCCTCCTTCCAAAAATATAGCAGAGGCCCCCTCCAAATTGACGAGGTCCCCTCAAAGTTCCCTGGGGATGATGGTAAAGGGCCGGATGGGGCAGGAGGCCTCCAACTCCAGGGCTGTCAGGAAGCAGTCGGGGGCCTGGCTTGAGCCCCGTGACTGCAGGGCTTCTCCCAGACCGCTCCACGCCTCGTGAGAGGTGCTGTGGACCTGAACCGCATCACGCAGGACCTTCTCCCCGAGGTGGGTGCGCTCGGTTTTCACCAGCAGAAGGCCCTGAATGGACAGATGGATAAAGGAGAGGGGACATTTAGGTTTGCATGTAGGC